>JAOWBW010000090.1:1809043-1841943 GCA_026119855.1 Campanula takesimana
ATCCAATAGAACCCAAAGGTTGGCTAATGAGCCATCTCAAAGCTGCCCCTGTAAGAGTTGAACCAAAACCCTGCAAAAGCATGCTTCCTTGAACTGGGGTGGAATGTGGACCACATCCATCTTCTCCTGATACAATGCAAAATGCTCCGCTGGATCAGTTGTCCCATCATACTGCTTCATGTGGGGTACACTGAACTTCTTTGGTATGACCACGTTGGCTATGGCTGGAGTGAAGCGGGACTCATGTAACATGTTGGAGAAGCCTGGTTGTGTGGCAGAGTCAACCCTGGCACACTCATAACTAGTTCCTTTAGTTCCTGCATTTGTCTTCTAAGTAGGATACCTGCATCATTGCTAGCAGCAGCGAATTGATAATTATTGAGATAATTAAAATCAACTGAGGGTTAAGACTCCCTGCTGCCACCGTAGTTGGCGTAACAAATGTTGTTAAAGTTGAAGTAACAGTTTCAGGATGGATGATCGTGCTATTGGTGTTCAGGTTGGCAGCTGGTGTGAATCCACCAAATCCAGATGATCCTGTAGCATCATTTCCAAAAGCAAGCCTTCTAGGTTGGTATGGAGAGAATGGGTCAGAGGGCACATTTGGAGCAACAGACTGGAAGATGCTAGGTAAGCTGGTTTGCTGTGCCGTCGATGTTCCACCTTGCAGAGTAGTCACCTCACGCTGCAACCTGGAGACTTGATTCATTAGCATAGTAAAAGTATCATTCTGCAGTTGAATCTGATTCCTCACGTCACGCAGCATGGCAGTCAAGTTGGAAGCGATGTCCAAAGGGATTTTAGGTGACCCCATTGCTGATCTGCCCCCACTAGCAACTGGAATTCCAGATGTAATCTGAAAGGTTGTTGAATTGTTCATCTTGAATCTCTTAACAATCTAAAAGACCAAAGTTCCCACAGACGGCGCCAAATTGTTTTGGCCAATTTTCGACAATTGGACAAATATAAAGAAGTAGGGTACAATGGAATAAAGAACTTTGAGATTCAAGATATATGAACAAAGGATTTAACGAGGAAAGCCTTGAACAACTTGTTCGCCGGCATAAAACCTCGAATGATGGATTTTATTAAGCTTTTGTGGAGGTACAATGAATTGTTCGAAAATACAGAGAGAACGATAGTATGAGACGTGAGTGTGTTGTGTGTGTTACATCATTTGTGTGAACTATTTATACTAAGATGAGAGATCGTAAACTAGGTAGTAGAGCCACAATTCTCGGGAAGTTTGTTGAGAGTTATCCACGGTTGAAGTAGATCACCTAGACTCCTTCATTGACTAGGTCTTCAATTAGGTCACAATCGTTATTGATCATGCTCCGCAATTTCGTAGAGTTACCTGAAAAATAGGAAGAGGTTACCCTGCAAAACAAACGTGTGATTAATCAAGTTGTTGATGTCAGGATGCAGGATGCTGGAACAGGCTGATGGCTTTAAGCTAAAAAATAGGATCTGTTAACTATGTTCAAGTCGTCGGCTCAGGTTGTCACGTCAGGATGTAAAGTCAACATGTAAAGTCAACATGTAAACATGTTGAGTCAACATGTAGAGTCAAGATGTAAGATGTAACTTCGGGATGTCAACTCAGGATGTCAGTATGTAGACTAAGTCGTATTTCCAGGATGTAGATATAGTGCTGTGAGATTTTTCACCCCAAACATACATGATGTTATTTGATAAACCGTGGACCTTACACATTAGTAGCCCTTCGGGGAGTGGTGGTGGGGGGAGAATTTTGTGCCATAGAAAATATATATCTCAAGGTAGAGATCTATTGATTCTTGGGTTGTCTCGACTAGAAGAGATAAAAACTCAATGTGGAGCTTGTTAATTTAGTCATTTGTTGAAGACTCTAGTCAAGGTGGAATTTGTTGGGAATCTTGTGCCTTGAATTTAAATTCAAAAGCAAGAAAGAGTAAAGTAACTGAATTCGTGTCAATAAAGGTTTCTTGGGATCCCTTATTTAATTAAAATTGTTGAATATTAGTAATTCCAGGTTTCCTACTTTGATTAGGTTTTAATCGCAATTTCCTATGGACTTGCGGATCAATTTAGACTAGTACAAATACTAGCTAACCCAATAGCCTTCAACGACATAACAAGACAACAATGAAGATATAGAGATCAAGGAGAGAATAGAGAAGAGATCCAATCCGCATGATTTCTTCATTCTTGTTTAGATTTCTTATTACTATTACTTACCCTACTTTCTTTCTCCTACCTCATTTTTCATACTCCCAACAACTTTTCCCTACTATTCCCTCCTTAATTCTCGTGCACATCTAAAAGTTTGCACATTGTTATGGGATGTAAGGAGTCCCTCTGGTCCAAAATAACTCACTTTTTGGTCAAACAGATGTAAGTTTGATCAATAAATTTAAACAAAAGATAATGATCCTAATAAAAATTTAAAAATTGTTATTAAAAATATTATTAATTATAAACAATGACAAATTTTAGATTTTTATTAACATTATTATTTTTTATTTAAATTATTAGTCAAAGTTACATCTGATTGACCAAAAGCGACAATTATTTTGGAGGCCAAAATATGTTTAGCCCCCCAAAGTATCCACCCATTCCCACTTTGCACCCCAAACCCAATTTTATCCCAAAGTGACCCTTCAATTTGCCATTTGTCCCAGTTTGACCTATGACCCCCTATGACCCCTAACGACGTTAGAAAGTTAACGAGAAATGGTCATGTTCATGTCATGTGAGGGGTATTTTTGCCATTTTCTTTTTAACTTTCAATTAAAAGAAAGAAAAAGAAAAATAAAGCAAATGCAAAGCAAAAAAAAAAAAAAAAAACACCCAGGTCCCAGCCTCCTCCTCCATCCTCCCTAACACCCCACCACCGTCTTTTCCCCCTTTTCCTCCCAGGTCCCAGCCTCCTCCTCCATCCTCCACCTATCCTTTTTCTTTCCCCAATTTTAAAGTCGAACCACTCCTTTTCACAAAAAGAAGAGAGAGAGAGAGAGAGAGAGAGCGAGAGAGAGAGAGAGAGAGAGAGTGAAGGAGAGAGAGAGGATTTGCATCGGAGCCAGAGCCGGAGAGGGCATTTTCATTTACCGATGGAATGCCCGAACGATGAGCGCAGCCGGCGACGAAGAAGACGAAGATAATGAGTCCCTTCCCCCATAAACGCCGACGACCATGGCGCCCTCCTCGTCCTCTGCTCTCTCTCGTCCTCCACCTCCGCCTTCCCTTCATCTTCCCTAACTCCCCAATCCCCAGTTTCTACTTTTTCGAAATTCGATTTTGATTTTTTGGATTTGGATTTGTACCAGTTTTGTTTGGAATTTGGATTCGATTTTGATTTTTTTTTCATCTCTTGATCTTGGTTTGGGGGAAATAATTTTGACTGTGAATTTGAGAGAATTGTTAGTGGTGGTGGTCGGATTCTGGAAAAATGGCGGCGGTGGTCACCGGAATCTGGAAAATTGGTGGTGGTGGCGGCGGTGAATGAAAGTTGATGATGGTGGTGGTGGAGAAAGGGTATAAATGGACCTTTATACCCTTCCATTTTCAAGAAAAATGGTAAAAAGAACCCTCACATGACATGCACATGACCATTTATAGTTAACTTTCTAACGTCGTTAGGTGTCATAGGGGGTCATAGGTCAAACTGGGACAAAAGGCGAATTGGAGGGTCACTTTGGGACAAAATTGGGTTTGGGGTGCAAAGTAGGAATGGGTGGATACTTTGGGGGGCTAAACATATTTTGGTCTATTTTGGACCAGAAGGAGTATAATTTTTTAGTTCCCATGTTCTTCCAAATTTTGTGCCCTTTGTTATGAAGCTGAAGAATTATTTTTAATGAGACCTAGTTATCATATCCGCCTTCATTTTTGTGTCCAAATAAAATTGTGCAAAGCGTTATAAAAAAAAATAATGCAAAGTATTATAAAACAAAGAAGGAAGTACCTTTTTTATTTTGACAAATTCTTGGATGCGGCTGCCGCACATGGTGCGGCAAGGCTGATTTGTTCTGTTGCTTCTCGCAGCCACCTGCTCTATATCTTGAGATTTATAAGTCGGATTTTAAAAAAAAAAAAATCGTTGTGTTCGTCTCGACGAGACGAACAAAACTACATATGTCATGATATAGTTTGATTCTTTTTTAAAAAAAAAACATATTTTTTTACACACAAAAAGTTTGAGCTGCTCGTCACCTGATGAGATGTAACACTCTGTTTTGATAAAAGTAACAGTTTCATTTTCAAAAAGTAACACTTTTTACAGTCAAATGTAACAGCAATTTTACAAGAAAATTTAAATTGTTTGATAGTTTTTGTGGTTTAAAAAAGTAATATTTGAAGTGTAACAAAGTGAATATATGATTATAATTTTTTATATAGATGAATGTAATGTTTTTATTTAATAAATGTTACTTTTCTTCTTTAAAAAAAAGAGTAAAAATTCATATATATAATCGGGTTTTGCATTTCAATTGTTACTTTCTCAATAAAAAATTGTTACATTTCAGATATAATGTTAGATTTAAGAATATAAATTGTTACATTTGAGAAAAAAAATGCTACATTCATTTTTTATAAAATGTAAAATTAGTTTAGTTTGTTAATCTTATGTTAATTTTGAAAAAAAAAGTGTTACATTTGAAAAAAAAAAAGTGTGTTACATTCCTTTATAAAAAGTGTGACATTAGTTTAGTTGTCAATCTTTATGTTATCTTTAATCTATTTGAGCAAAATTGTGGTACAATTTTTTTTAAAAAGTGTTATACTCCCTCTGTCCCTAAATGAGTGTCCAAATTTCATTTTAAGGGACACTGAAAATCTCAACTTTTTGAACAATTTGGTAACAACGATTCATATATAATCTTGTAATCTCCTTTCCAAACCTTTAGTTTTGCACGTATAAAGAAACCGGTGAAAATTTTCGGAAAAAAAACGTTTTGGAGAAAGTTATGTTTAAAAAAGACACTCATTTAGGGACAAAGATTTCTTAAAAATGGACACTCATTTAGGGACAGAGGGAGTATTTCGTTATAATAAGTGTTACTTTTGTTGGGAGGAAAAAAAGTTATGGTGGCAACAAAAAAAAAAAAAAAAAAGAGGCTCGCCTGGCGCCGTCGCACGGTGTGGCGGTTGCACAGGAGACTCCCTCTTTTATTTTACTTGATAAAAGTAAATATTGACCTTAAAATAGGGACTACCAAATTACTCAGCTAACGTATTTTGAAGATGTGACCGCGCACACATTATACTTTCATGTTCTACCACCGGTCTTGCGGAACCCTAATTTGACAAAAGTATAAAATCGATTTTTGCCCATGCATGGAATGCCACTAGTCTTAACATCATAACATTAAGGACATGAGGTTTATATTTCCTTAACTAAAGTCATGTTGTAATAATTAAGCCAAAATTTCATGACTTTTTGCACAATAGGTCAAGAAACTATAAAGTCACTCATTATTGTTTTTCCTAACATAATTACTCCCTCCGTGAGACCGTTTTAGAATGAGAGTTTTTCTTTTATACATTCTAGATTAAGAGTTTTATGGGATGAAATTTTCCGTACCACATTTTGTAACCACTTGTATATATACTATAAATGATCCAACGTCTATGTATCAGCTATGATATTATAAGCATTTCACTCTTAATAACTTATAGCCATTAGATCAGTTGTGGTACATATGTGTAACACAAAAAGTGGTACAAATGATCTCCTCTCGAGTTTTATTGTCAAAATGATAAATAGTGCTTTGGACAACTTTGTCTTTGTAATGATTGTATAATTACCAAACAAAAAAAAAAAAAGTATTTGTTTACTTTGTACTCACTTGCATCATAAATTGTTTTTTTTTTTATAATTATATCCTCAACCCACTATCAATTTATCGTTTTTCATGATTTCTTTAATATGTGTGCAAAACCAAGATATGAGTCTTATTCAAAGACGGAAGGGTTATTTAATGTTATAATTTTTTTATCAAAAATAAAAATTAGCATATATTTTGGGACAGAAATAATAATATGTTTTCATAAGTAATACTAATGTGTTTTCATCGATTAGTTTGCTATTATAAAAATTGATTACGCTAATCAAATGTTAATTGCGTGGAGAATTTCTTAAGAGCAAGTATTTTATGCATTGAAATTCTTCTTCTTTTTTTCTAAGCTTTTAATAATCATTATGCACAAGAATAAAAATTTATTATAATTATTTATTTTAGGAAAAAGGGATGAGAAAAGTGGAAACAAACCCGTTACACAAATACACAGTGGGAAAAGAAAAAGAATAAACATATTGCAGCCGGTATAATGGAAAAAGAAATGTAGCAAATGGGAAGGGGGTAAATGAATAGTTTTCTGGTTAAACAGGTGAAAAATACAAAAAAAAAATAAAAAAAATCCCACTGTCCCGCAATAAATGTCGTCGTTTTTCGGACGTTTGTACATAAGAACTTTGAGCAATAATTCGAGGTTAATGTAATCATTCTAATGAAAATTTAAAAATTTTTATTGATAAAATTTATATTGGTGTACCAAAAATAAGTTTTACAATTTTATTAAGATAATAATAAATCAACATATATTTATCGCCCAAAATTCCCTCGTACCAACGCTAAAAAACAGTTATATTTATTAGGAGACGGAATTATATTTATTAGGAGACGGAGGGAGTAGAAAAATGAGGGGTTGCGTAGCACTAAGAACTAAGACCCCCCAACCCCCTCTCATTTTGATTTTGTACAACATGGTCCATCAGGGCAGGGTACCCATTTCATCATTGGGTCCCACACCCTTCATTGCCACCCTTATAACTCAATTCTCAAGTCACTAGGAAATGAAAGAGCAAAATCCCTTCTGCATATCAACTCTCTCTCTCTAGAATCACACTTTATTTTACACTTATTCTCAACCGGTAGTTTTGTTGCAGGTTTTTTTTCCTCCATTTTGCTTCAAATCTGAACAGGCCTAGGCTACTACTTGTCTACTAGTACTATCCCTTCTTGATTTAGTTCCTCTTTTAGCTTAAAATCTCTCACAGACAAATAGACAAACAGTTGGTGTGCGTGTTTCTGCATAAAGAACATTTGATTGCTACTTACATTCACAATTCACGTGAATTGAATCATCACTGCATATCATCATCATGATCAACATGATCAATTTAGACATGGATGAAAAACAAAGCAGTTGTTCGAATTCGTCACTCGCTAACTCGGCCACCAACTCGCTTAAATCCCCGCCGGCGGGAACACCCAAGAAAGTCAAACGGGACCGAGACACTAATACGAAGCATCCAGTCTACAGAGGCGTTCGAATGCGCAATTGGGGCAAATGGGTGTCGGAAATTCGTGAGCCTCGTAAGAAATCACGCATATGGCTCGGTACTTTTCCTATGCCGGAAATGGCAGCTCGAGCACATGATGTGGCGGCGTTGTGCATTAAAGGTAAGTCGGCGATTCTGAATTTCCCTGAACTCACTGGGTTATTGCCTCGTCCGGTGTCTCTTTCCCCACGTGACGTGCAAGCTGCCGCCGCTAAAGCGGCTGCCATGGACAATTTCGAGCTTCTTTCGCCGACGTCATCGTCGTCTTCTTTATCGTCGTTGGTTTCGGCGAATGACTTGTCAACGACCGGGTCGGACTCGGAGGAGTTGAGCGAAATCGTTGAGTTGCCGAGTCTTGGAACAGGGTTTGACTCGGTAGGGTTCAAGAATGATGATTTTGTGTTTGTTGACTCGGTTGATGGGTGGTTTTATCCGCCGTGGATGGACTCCTACGGCGGCGGTGGTGACGGCGGTGGATATTATTCCGCTCAGGAAAATGTAACTCCGACTGTGCTCGAGTCTTTGTTATGGAATTATTAGTGTTCATTGTACTATTCTCCTACCACAAAATTGATGTTTATTTTTATTCTATTATAAATAAAAATTAACATTAATTTTTAAAGGAAAATAGTACACAGAGTATTATAAATTTCTTGTGTGTTTTTTGTCGTTTAGAAATTCTCTTCTTTCGAGTGAAGTTACTGTTTAGCCCTCTTTATTTTTCTTGATGGGCTATTTTTTTTTTTTTTTTTTTTTGGCATTTTTGGTGAATGCGATTGTACAGTCTTGGGGTGGAAAGAGTAAATACCATAAATTTCCCACTGTGTTGGTCTACCTGTACTCATTGAATTCTCTCTTACTTTTCATTTTCCATGCTCGAAAAATAGTATTATTTCCCTTCTTCCCTAAATAAATATTTATTTTTTAAAAAAATAATGGTTGAAAAATATTGTAAAATACTCTTTCCATTATTTTATAAGTAAATAAAAAAAAGCACTGAATTTAAAATGTAATTTAAATTATTTAACTGTCATAATTTTACATTAAAAATATAATAAAATTATTAATATATCATCATATTAAAATGTGTTATCTTTTCTTTCATGACAGGTCATTATTTAATACCGAAAATAACAAGCATTGCTTTAGATTTTTTCATTGGGTCGGCAGTCAAACTTTGGACAACGATTTACTAAAAATTGTTTTCATACAAATATGAATATCCTTTCATTTTTTTATTTTTTTTTGGTTTATACATAAATGTGAATACTTATTTCGGAATAAAAAGTACAATTTTCTTTCGACAAAAACTTGTGTGAGACGGTCTCACACGTGAGACATGTCAGAGTAAATAGTTTGTCTCTTATAGGCGGGGCGGGGCAAGTCAATTTCCTCTCTCACCGGTACCCGTCCGTCTCACACTTTTTTGGCTGAAATATATGTCTATTCATCCTTTCTATAAATGTGAAGTGGTTGTGCTTCATATTTTTTTTGTAAAAAAATAACAAATTGTTGATGCTCTAGTTTATCTTTTATTTTTCACCATAGTTTACCTATTTAGGTGGCGTAAATTTTCTTTACGTCTTTAAGTCCTGAAATTTGAATTTACATCTAAGATTTGTTGAATTTGTAACAGGCAGCGTATGAATTGCTGATTTTTGAATTATTAAAATTGTCAGATTATTTGTCTGAATTCACATCTGACTTAGAATTACAACATTGAATGTAGTAGAGAAATGATGTATATCATTGCTTAGACAGTGTTTTGGTTGAGATTATGAGTTTAAATAAGAGATATCTATGAAAAATAAATCCAGAGAAAAATAACTGTCATTTTTACATTTGAAAATTAAGTATACATTAAATGACATTCAAATCTTAAAGAAAACAGAAAGTGAAAATCTCGAGAAAAACTTGTTTTACACTCGTTTTAGTGTAAAACTTGTTTTCATCTCTTAATGTAAAACAAGTTTTACACACCTCTTAGTGTAGAACAAGTTTTTAATAAGACTGACTCAAACAGAAAACAAACAAGCATAATTTTTCATATGTCTGAACTAATCAGACTTTCAAACATGATTAAGAGCTCAAAAAAAAAACAAAAAAAAAAAACGAGCCCTTAGATAATCATAATATAAATGTAACACCCATTTAGATATATGACATCATCTTTATAAATGTGAACTCACCTACTCCATCCGTGTCAAATTGACATACATGTTTAAGTTGTCAAACATATTAAGTTTACAATACATTGTAAGCTTTAAATATTTAGTGATTTTAATGAGTTGAAATCTCCTGTACCACTTTTGTGTGTCACTCCATGTACCACTTGTAATCTAATCATTTACATGTTTACATAATATTATAATAATACCAATCTTAATAAATGTGAGTCATTAGATCACTTGTGGTACATGAAGTGGTACACAAAGTGACACAGATGATTTGAACTCGATTTTGACACCTTACTTTTGTAAATGAGACTAATATTTTAAGACAAAAAAATGAAAAAAGTAAAATTTTTATTTTAAGACAAGGGATTGTTACTTAATGAGAGCTGATTTAATAACTTCCTTAAGATGTTAAATATTTACTAACTTATTATTATTATTATTATTATTTATAATAGACATTTTATATTAGGGGCCAATGTAGGAACAAATGTGATAGAGAAGGTCATACTCATATGTAGTGTAGCTCAACAAAGCATAAATTATGAGTCTACTATTTTAAGTAATTTTGGTTGTACGGAAAGAGTGAGTTTGAAAAGGACAAATTTCCTCATAAGGGTAAACAGTAGTATCTACCTATCAATCTCTCTCAATTTCCCATCGAGAGTGCAGGTGCAAGTGCAAGTGTGTGTTTTCCCGTAGGTTGGACGTAGTAAATGAGTTTGTCAGATCCTTTGGACGCTTTCCTTTCTTTACACCCGAGATTTTGCGATTTTAATATATTTAATTTTAAAACTTCTTTACAACCTGTAGTTACAGGAGGTGCGGAGCAAAATCGTGGGTTGTGCTAAAGTTTGAGTTTCATCCCAAAATCAATTTGGCAATGGGAGGAGTAGCAGTGGCGGAGGACCTAGAACTTTTACTCACCGGGTGCACAATTACACTAAATTTTTAAATTTATTTATCAGTGATTAAAGTAAAAAATAATCAATTATAAATAAAAAAAAGAAAGAGAAATCAAAAGATAAAAAAAAATTGTGTATAATTTTTTTATTAACTTTCAATGTTATTTAGTTTTAATTTGATTGAGAAGGAAAAAACCATTTAAAAATGAAAGATGAAAATATAGTGTTTGAACCCACTACCTTTTGTACACAAACATACCTTTCAACCAACTAAGCTATAGGGATGGCCAAACCGGACCGGAACCGTCGAACAGGCCCGGAACCGGAATCGGAACCGAAAAAACCGTAACCGCCATGAACCGCCACAAAAACTGGAACCGTGGGAACCGGAACCGTTTTGGATAAGGGCCGGTTAAGGTTCAACCCCCCAAAACACCGTGAACCGGCGGTTCCGAACCACCCAACCAAACCGTGAACCGGAACCGTCTGAACCGTCAGTAAAACCGTTAACAACCATCAAAATCATTATATTTCTAACAGTTTCATCAGAATTAACCGTTACTAATGGAAGGTTGACAAGAAAAGTTGTGTTTTGCCTGATTTTTTAGCCAAATTCAGTGAATGAAAATAATAAAAATTTGGTTGTCCCCCTCATTGTAAATTTGCCTTTAATTAATAAAATTTAAACCGTACCGTCCCTTTTTTCTTTTATATACTATCATTTATTTTATTTTTTTCTATGTTTGTTTTTCAATATAATGTTGATTTAGCTTTTTTTTTAAAAAAAATCACTTATGAAATAATTTTTAAGTTGTTTATTCATTTTTGTATGATTAAAAAAAAAAAAAAAAGGAACCACGGAACCCGACCGGAACCGGATTGTGACAACCAGATCCGGTGTAACCAAGGGCCGGTTAAGGTTCACATAAAAGCCGAACCGGAACCGGCGTTGGCCATCCCTACTAAGCTACATAAACTTTTGCTCACCAAGTGCACTTTTAATATATATCCTGAATATAATTTTTTTTTCTTATAAATGAAAATTGAGCAGGTGCACTTGCACCCCCCTCCTTGTATAGGAGGTCCACCCATGAGGAGTAGCCCAAAATCTTTATATAGTCAATGTTTTACTAGTTAATTCCCGATGTGGGATAATTGTCTCTAACAAATTTTTTATAAATTGCTTAATTATTTTCCCCACATAAAATATCAAATTTGTTTTAAGGTCCTAAATAATTGACCATACAAGAAGTGGTAGGATAAATCAAATCAGAATGAATGTCCCCATAACTTAGCTGTTCACTTATACTCCATACGGTTCCATGCTCTTCCAAAAACGAAGAGAAAGACCCATCTCCATCTCCCCCATTTACTCTGTAATTATATTTGTCTTCTTTTATCGTATTAGCAAATAAAGTTCATTCGACTTCAAAAAGCCAAACTTTTAAAATTTTTTTTTTTTTTTTTTTGGAATGTATAATTTTTGTTTGCTCACAGATATTTTAACAAAAGAGATGCAGCTTGATCTCAGCAATTGAAAGTAGAGGAACAACTTAAACATCCCTAGTTGAGATTATTTGACCCCCTTGGTACTTTCTTTTTTTTTTGAAGATAAGCGATATTTATATTAATAGTAAAGAAAAGTAGGCTTATGACCTACAAAATTAATGTACATTTTCTTAGTGAAACTAGCATTCATGTGAGCATAGTGGACAGTCTTTCTGTCCACTTTACAAATATTAAATATAATACATTTCTCAATTAAGGATTTTATATCTTGGATAAGCGGATCAAGACTCGATGGTGAAATCAGTTGATTGCTGATGTAGGATCTTGCTAACTAAGAGTCCGTGAGAAGTTCAATCCTTTTGAAGTTATGTTTCTCTGCCCAATCTAGCTCTTTTAGAATTGCTAGGCATTCTGTGTGGATGCTCGAGCTCGTTTTATGAGATGAACTTTCTATGGCTAGCCTTCCACTTGTCGCATCCCATAATTCCCATCCAATACCTGGCCAGGGCGATCCCTTCTTCCATGCGCCATCTGTGATGAGAACAAGACTATTTCGTGGTTCCAAATTTTTGAGATAGTCTTCCAGAGTTTTGCCATTCATTGAATCTAGACTCCGTTCTGAAGACAGACTGTTCTGGTTTCTTGATGTCACCGTAGTACGTAAGTCTCTTTCTTTCGCTTTTTGTTGCAGTATGTCCATCTGGTTCTTTTTTAGTCTTTGAATGTGTTCCATAGCTCGGGGGATGATACCGTCTATCTCAGGGGAAGATAATTGAAAAATAACTTTGTTTCTAATTAGCCATATTTCCCAGCAAGTGTAAATCAGAAGGTATAGATCTTCTGGTTCCAGCTTTAAATTTATCCACTGAGCTAACCAATTAGATAGCGTGGAGGTTGGATTGTCCACGGGAGTTGGAGGGGGAAGGATAGGTGATGTTATCCAAATTTGTTGCGCATACCAACACGTGAAAAAAAGATGGAGTGGTGATTTATCATGCGTAGAGCAATTTGGACAGAGAGGGGATGGTGCACAATTCCTCCTAGCAAGCTGTTGATTTGTGGGTAGAGTGTTATTGAGCAATATCCACATGAATATTTTGTGTTTTGGTTCCAGCGGAGAGTTCCACAATGTCCTCCACATTTTTTGGTGTTCCGGAGGTGAAGGGGCGTGTAGGAGACCTTCTGTGTCTTTGTGATTTGCCAGGCTCTTGTAATATCCAGACTTGATCGTGTAGTTGCTATGAGTGGTGAACGACCATACCTGATTATCTTGTCCTTGAGAGGGAATGTATGATGAAAGGATAGACTCTGCTATGTGCGGGGGGTAGAGTTGTTTTATCAAAGGAGCTTTCCAAGAGTTTGTATTCCTGTTTATCAGATCAGCCACGAGGAGGTTTGGGATGCTAGTTTGTAAAGTGGTGTTGGATGTGAAGTCTGGATAATTTGGGATCCAGTTATCTTTGAGGACTTGAATGGTGAGGCCACTTTTCACTCTCCAGTGAATGTTCTTCTTGATTAGATCTTTTCCCCAAGATATAATGAGGGGTAAGATAGTACCATTGGAGTTGCCCTAAGGGCAACTCCAATGGTAGGTATCAAAAGCAAATTTTGATACCTATGATGAATTACTAGGATCTCCAATGGTTTTATCAATGGATATCAAAATTTGGTGTGGTAGTAAGCAAAGTAGCAAATTTGCTACCTTGCTTAGTACCACACTAAAATTTTGATATCTATTGTTAGTGTTTTAAAGAATTGTTTAACATAGTGCACAAAATTTTATCATGTTAATTAATTATCATGTTAAAAAATTTAATTTAAAATATAAATATTTATTTAAATAATTTTTTGTTTTTATATAATTGTTTACAAAATTATTTTTTTAATTTAAAACATAATTAATTCAAGTAATGATCATATATTGAAATTATTTATCATTTCAAAAATATTAATAAAGTTAATAACCGTTAAAAATTAATTTGGTACCAAAATTTTGATACCTATAATTGGAGATGATTTTTTAACACCCTGTGAATAGTACCCATAGGTACCAAAATTTGATTTTGATACCTATGGAGCAAGGACTACCATTGGCTTGGAGTTGCCCATACACTCTTTATTTTGTGCCAACTAAATAGCTAAAGCAATTATTTTTATCACTAACACCAGGTCTCAACCCAACGTGTGTTTATAAGTAATTGATTTTTTTTATTTATATTAATCCATAAACTCATGAAAGCTATAACTGAACTTATAACTAGGCTAATACAAATCCTTCAAAAGAGATTCGAACTCGTTACCTCCACATGGGAAGCTAACACCGGATAACACTTGAGCTAGAGCTCTTTGGTACCCTCATTATATAATTTGCTTATGATATAAAATAAGAGCATTTTGGTCTAATAAAAATTGGTTGGTTGGTGGAATGTCCTTGAATGAATGGGGTATTCTAGCAACTCCGAGAAATATTTACTCATTTTGTCTCAAAATATATACTCCCTCTGTCTCATAACTATTTGCACAAAATGAGTTGTGCACTGGAATTAAATGATGAATATTAGTAGGTAGTAGTTATGAATGTAAAAAGTAAAGTAAAAGAGAGAAAGTGAGGTAGGGAATAGTAGGTTTGATACGTAAATTAAGAGAGGGAATGAGTGTGAAGAATAGTAAAGATTTTTTTTTATTTTTTTTTCATTTTAGGAAAGTGTAACTTATCAATGGGACGCTGAAAAAGAAATTGTGCACATAGTTATGAGACGGTTTTTGCACATAGTTATGGGACGGAGGGAGTGTATTATTTTAATAGTTAATTTTTGTCTCAAAATACTTGTCGTTTTCTTATTTTTCAAGGTTTTTTTTTGTTATATACCAATTATACCTTATGAATGATAGTGAACTATTTCTTGCATAAGCATTTAATTCTCTAGGTATTTGGATTACTTTAGGATTACATGAAATTTTTTCACATGCATAAATTTCATTACTTAATATCAGTGTTCTAAAAGACCCCCGCCTAGGCGCTAGGCGTTCATAAAATGCCTAGGTCCAGTCTAGGATATTATAGTTATTTCTGAATTCTCGGCCCCGCCTAGGCGCTAGGCACCCCTGCGATGCCTAGCGACCGCCTAGCGTTTTTTAGAACCTTGCTTAATATATACTCCCTCCGTTTCATATTAATTGCTCACCTACTCACCCACACCACGTTTCTTCTTTTCCCTTCTTAATCCTTAAAGGCATTAATGGCATAGAAGGGTAAATTTGTCCATCAACGCACAATAAACACAAAACGTCAGATATTCTGAAATCTTTTCTCAATCCTAAAACGACTAATATAACGAAACGGAGGGAGTACTCCATTTGTCCCAATGTTCTATCTCATCCCCACTCACAAGAACTATCCACTTTCCCATCTCCTATCTCTTTCCTACTAACAACGCATATTTTTTTCTTAATCTCCGCACATTTAATTTTAGTAACCATAAATTTGTGATAGAAGTATTAAAGAGTATAAAACGATATACTATGTCCGTCTCAGTTTAAGGTTCTTACTTTCCTTTTTAGTATGTTCCAGTTTAAGGTTCTTAGTTGCTTTATTCCTTATATGACAAAGTATGAATAGTGTTTTGGGCAATCTTGTCCTCATAAAGTTTATATATTACAAAAAAAAACATCACTCACACATCTACTTTTCACACTTGTTTTATGAATGGACATTTATATCCTTCACACATTATTATTGTTAACTCAAATTTGCCTTGGTTTCATAATAAGCGTGTAAAGTCAAACTAAGAACTTTAAACTGGGACGGAGGGAGCATATGTTTACTCCCTCCGTCTCATTTTAAATTTCAAAAATTTTCATTTTGGGTGTCCCATTTTAAATTTCAAAAACTAAAAAGGAAAGTTTTTCATATTTCTTTATTAGTGGGCCCCACATGTCATTCTCACAACAATTACCCACTAACTATTTCCTACTCCACTTTCTCTCTCCTACCAAACCATTTGCACTCACAACACATCATTTATTTTCTTAATTCTTGAACCCAAAAGTTTTTCGTAGTTTAAAATGGGACAGAGGGAGTAGTTAGCTCTTTATGTTTTAGGCATCCCACTCTTTTTGTTATTTACTCATAATGTTCAATTTTCTCTCTCATTTCCATTCACAACAACTATTTACTATCTCATTTTCCTTCTCCTTCCCACTCACCACACCTATTTTTCCTTAATTTTTGTATATTTAATTTTAGTAATGATATTTTTTAAACTTATATACTCCCTCCGTCCCAGATCACTTGACACTTATTTCCATTTTAGTCCGTCCCAGCTCACTTGATACTTTTTAAAATAACCTACTTTTTATAATTTTATATTCACTCTACCCCACCACTCATTCTCTTTCTTCATTTTTCACCACTCAATTTATTCAATCAACATTACTATTTACCCCACTCATTCTCTCTCTTCATTTTCTATCACACATTTTTCTTATTTTATTCTTTTTCCTTAGTTATTGTGCCCACCTCTTGGATGTTAAGTGAGGTGGGACGGAGGAAGTATATATTTTGAGATGGAGAGTATTTAGATACGGAGGATGTACATTTTTTTTTGGCGTCAAACCAAAAATGAGAAACCAAGATTTCGATTGATTAAGTTATAGGTACGAGAAATCAAATCTTATATATATATATATATATATATATATATATATATATATATATATATATATATATATATATATATATATTAAAGTTGGTGAGGAGGGTTGTGGGTTTGACATGTGTACAAATTTTAGTAAAAGCTTGAATTTAGATAAGCCACATCAACATCATCCTAAAATATAATGACTTTTGATATTCTCAATCTTAGCTAATACTGTCAGTTATTCATATTAGTAATTATATGAGTTAACTATTACTATTAATAGTATAAGTTAACCATTACTATTAATAGTATAAGTTAACTATTACTATTAATAGTATTAGTTAACAATAGTATTTACTATATAAGTTAAATATTACTATTAATAGTATTAGTTAACTATAATAGTTACTATATTAGTTAACTATTACTATTAATAGTATTAGTTAACTATAATAGTTACTATATAAGTTAATTATTACTATTAATAGTATTAGCTAACTATAATAGTTACTTTATAAGTTAGTTTTTACTATTAATAGTATGTTAACAATAATATGCTATATACATAAACTATTACTATTATTAGTATTAGTTAATTATAATAGTTATTATATAAGTTAAATTTTAATTTTTAATATTAATTAATTATAATTGATAATATATCAATTAACTATTATTATCAATAGTATTAGTTTATTATAATAATTATTATTATCATTATTATTATATAGATTAATCATTGTTGTTAATATATATTAAATATTACTATCAATAATATTTGTTAATTATAATAGTTATTATAATAATAGTAATCATATAAATTTATTATTATTAATAATAGTATTAGTTTAAATGATGATTACTATATTAATTAATTATAGTTAAAATATTTTTTCTAAAACATAGCATTGGTTTCCCGTGTAGAGCACGGGTTACCCGCTAGTCAGCTTTTTAATGCTCTTGCAAATAGGACCCATTTCCCATTGTCCTTTTATATCTTCTTACTACCTCCTCTCCTCCTCCGTTTTGGAAAAAATAATAATTAAGAAAAAATAAAATTATAAAATACGACTACAACGTATTATAAAATAGGTGTCATAATTGTGTTGTTGTTTTTAATTGAAGTGTGTCGGTTTCACTATAGATGTAGCAAATGAAATATCGCAACCACACTTTGTATCCTTCATTTTGTAAATTTCTTTTGTAAGCCTAGCATTGCCCAAAATAATTTTATTTATTATCAATAAAAATTAATTAATGATCAAATATAATTTTAATTTAATTATTTTTTAAAATGAACTATTAAGTGATTTATTTATTTTTTAAAAAATCTATTAATATAATTAAATTGATATTATTGTTTGGTCAAATGTTACTTCTGTTGACTATAAAAATTCAAATGAGACGTGTAAATTAACAACAACAAACGAAGTCCAGAATCTATTATACAAGTGATCCAACAATTTATGTGTTTGGAGATCTCATTATGACGTCCGTCATAATAACTGTAAACCAACGTATCACTGGTGGTATAAGAAATAGTGGATGTGATGTAAGTGTTGTGAGTATGAAAGTGAGGTATGAGAGACAAAGTGGGGTATAGAATAGTAAGTTGATTGGTGTTGTGAGTGTAAAAGTAAAGTAAGAGAGAGAATGAATTGGAAGAATAGTAAAAATTCTTTGTCATTTTAAAAAATGAACACTTACTCTGAAACAGACTAATAAGGCAAGGTGGACACTTACTCTCGGTCGGAAGGAGTACAACTTATCCATTAAAATATTTGAATCTAAATAAGGTGATACTCCCTTCGTCCCAAAATGATCTTCGCGTTTGACTATTCAATTTTTTCAAGGATACGCACACTTGCTTCATTAGTCATGTTTTGCTTATGCAATTTTAAATCTAAATTGTAGAAATGTAAAGAACTTTTTGAGACAATGAAAAAGGGCAAAATGAGAAGATCATTTTGGGTCGGAGGAAGTACAATTTTAATCCTAACTATGCACGCAGCTAACGAACTTTAATTGCCAATGGCTGAAAAAAATTGGACGGCAGAGACAAATTTTGTCTGCTAATCGGGTTCCTGAAATATAAAGACACCTTTACACAAGAGAAATGTTGAGCAAATTATTTTCTTTTAATTTCTCAACAAAAAAAAAACCTTTATATATATATATATATATATATATATATAAAATGGAATCGTGCTCCTGTGAAAACCTAAATATTTCATATGGAATCGTGCTCCTGAAATATAAGATTTTTTTATATTTACACCTTACAATTTTGATATTATTTTTGAGGGTTTTAAGTTTAATATTTCATATTGATACCCCTTTTTATTTATACGTTTGCAAAATACCATTTTTACCCCTCGAAATGAGGCACGAGCTAGTCATATATGACTCATTTAACGGTTAAAAAGAAACGGTGTTAGTGGGAGTAATCTCCCATGCAACAAAAAAATAATTTAGGGCAAGAAATAGAACAAAAATAATTTAAACATGAAATCTACAATTACCTTATAATTAAGTGGTTTTTGGTGCAATTTTGGCTATTTATAATATGGATATCCATTAGGGACAACAAGAATATTTTCTCTTGACTAATCGTTTAATTTTAGATTTTAGCTTAATATTATTACTAATTAAACAAGAAGTCATACTTGATTATTCCCTAAAGTTGATGTCATTTTCATTACAAATAAAGCTAAAAAAGGAAAGTAAAGTTATTACTTTCACTCACATCAAATCAACAACAATTAGTGGAATCATTAGCAAAATACTATCTTAAACTCTTTTGTCTTAAACTTAGGGTGAAAAACAGTAATTTTCCCTTTTCATTTACAGAATGTTAAATTTCATTATCCACTATACTCTAGATATGATTGATTAATGACTACACGTCGTGTAACCATAGATTTTCATGTGTTAGTTAATCATGTTTGTTGCTGATCATTAGCATAGTAATGAATTGCATCCTCGTTTGTTTATCGTTTATGATAATTTGTTTTATCCAAAATAAATTACATCCACACAAATTAAAAAGGTAGATATCAAAATAATCAATTGGGAACTTAAGACTATTTGCGGTATAATCCGACAAATCAAGCACACTAACCGGAATTGGGTATCACACCGTGTATAAAACATGTTTTCATTTATCAGTTCGGGATGGGATATTGATTCGGTATTTTAACATTAAATCAAAATCGAAAATTCGGTTTTATTAAAATCAAGTACCATACACCTGTCGGCATCGGCATCCTCAGTTTCGGTATTTTCGATTCAGCATTTCCGGTTTGAGTATGGTTTTCGATATATTTGATATTTCTGGCACACCCTTACTTTTCAAACTATTGCGATGTTAGTCGGTCTCACAATTTCCACAAAACAACTGTGTTATTGTTACCCTTTTTCATGTTTTTTTTTAGGTAATTATGTCGACAGTCCACCATCTTCTCACATAATAATTTAAACAAGTAATGGGTGTGAAACCTTTATGAACTACTTTTGACAAACATTTGCAAATAGTGGTAGTATTTAAGAATATTGAGTACAAATTATTACTCACTCCGTCCCAGAGTAATAAGAGTCCTATTTTCCTTTTTAGTCCGTCCCAGAGTAAGAGTCCTATTCTTAAAATGACAAAATTTGAATAGTGTCTTTTATACATATGCCATTATAAAGTTGATATATTTACAAAAAAAAACTCACCTTGTGTGTCTTGGCCAATAGAAGTAGAATGTAATTTTACACACTCTCTCTTCTGATTTCTACCCAGTTACAATTGTTTATTCATCTTTAAGCACTTTTCTTAATAAACGTGAGATTTGGGGTAGAACTCTTACTCTGGGACGGAGGGAGTACCTTTAGTTACATGAGTTGGTTTTTGAGGGAAACTAGTTCCACTATAAGTTATAAAAAGTTTATTTTTTAACCTTTAAACCTTAAAGCCTAAACCGTAAATCCTAAACCCTAAACCCTAAACCTTAACCACTATAAAAGCAGGACTTTTTATAACTTATGGAGAAACTAGTTTCCCCTAAAATTTTGTCTAGTTACATATATGGGGCGGTATCCTGTGCAACCGCCGCACCGTGCGACGGCGCACGGAGCCGACCTTCTTCTTTTTTTTTTTTTTTTGCCACCCCGATTTTTTTTCCTCCCAACAAAAGTAACACTTATTATAACGAAATGTAACACTTTTTTTTCTTTTCAAAATGTACCACAATTTTGCTGCAATAGATTAAAGATAACATAAAAATTTACAACTAAACCAATGTCACACTTTTTATAAAGGAATGTAACACTCTTTTTTTCAAATGTAACAATTTTTTTTTCAAATGTAACACTTTTGTAAAAAAAAATGTACCACAATTTTGCTGCAATAGATTAAGATAACATAAAGATTGACAACTAAACTAATGTCACACTTTTTATAAAAGAATGTAACACTTTTTTTTCAAATGTAACACTTTTTTTTTCAAAATTAACATAAGATTAACAAACTAAACTAATGTTACATTTTATAACAAATGAATGTAATATTTTTTTCCTCAATTGTAGCATATTATATTCTTAAATGTAACATTATATCTGAAAATGTAACAATTTTTTATTGAGAAAATAACAATTGAAATGCAAACCCGATTATATATATGAATTTTTAATCTTTTTTTAAAGAAGAAAAGTAACATTTACTAAATAAAAATATTACATTCATCTATATAAAAAATTATGATCATATATTCACTTTGTTACACTTCAAATATTACTTTTTTTAATCACAAAAACTATCAAAACAATTTAATTTTTTTTTTGTAAAATTGCTTTTACATTTGACTGTAAAAAATGTTACTTTTTGAAGATGAAACTGTTACTTTTATCAGAACAGAGTGTTACTGTCGCGCCCCAGACCCGTGGTCCTACTTGGCCCCACGCTCGGGATACGATCGGAAGACGTCATAAAATATTTTAGGAAAATTTTTCGAAATATTCTTTCATAAAGTTTAACAAAACCCACACTCGAAGTTCAAAGACTTCATTTAACTTTCAAACAAACTCTTTCACAAACGAAAGTACTTAGCCCGAAGGCTTACAAACTTTTATACAATTGTACATACACCGACATTATCCAAAATATAGGTGTTACAAGATGATGAAGTCAAGGGAACTCTACCCAAAAGGTTATACATCTATGTAATGTAACCTTGACAAAACTCATATCCCAAACTCTTACCACCACGACGTCCTCCCATGCAATTATCCTATTCCCTGGACTCGCCTTTATCTAAAACAGTAAACAAATAAGGGGTGAGAATGAATATCAGTAAGCTACTAAAATGCAACTACGTTACATGCTGATATGATAATCATAAAGAAACAATATCAACAAATAATCATATAGCATATATCACATAACATGAGAGGCTCTCTATCGCCAACCGTCCCATACCGGTTGGAAATAACGACCAACTCATCAGGCAGCACATAAGGCTAAATTATTCACTCATACATGGATACTGAGCCAAGGTTCTCGAATCAAACATATAACCATCTAAGAGGTATCAACTGAGCAGCATCAAAGAGCTGAAGCCGGGATCCCGAAAACCAAACCATAACCAATAGAACCAAAGTAACCAGAGAGGGAAATATGACACATAGTCATAACCCAAATGCTCACTCGAGGGAGCTAGTTCATCTCATCCAAGGCCAATCTGGACTGGGGTTAAAAATGGGAAACCAATGGTAGAAGCCTTATAATGAACTTGGCTCGTGTGCCATTATAATCCCTACCACTGTCCTGACTCCACAACACAAGACCAGCTGGACTTTAACACTAGCATAGTAATGAATACTTGCTTAAACAACAGCCAAGGACAATGATTCCAAAGTAGGGAACCAAGCCAAACACATCACAAAGATGAACCAATCCAAACCACATCAAAAGATGTTCAACCAAAGCCAATTAACATTTAGTCAAATTCCACAACTCTTATGTTCACAAAGGAACCCATTTCAAACACTAGGGTGTTCCACAACAACCCTCTAGGTACTCTAGGATATCACCTAAGACCTAAACCAAGATTGAACTTTAAATCACTTGGATTGGAACCACTCAACTTTTCCAGCAACCCAGGGTGGTCGCCCAAACCAGACTGTGCAGCCGCCCAAAACACTCTGTCCCAAGACAAAAATCTTCCAGATAAGTGTGCGACCCCACGCCGATTTGGGCGGCCGCCCAACACACTCGCCAGACCAAAACTTGAACAAATTATACTCCTTTCGTTCCACCGTCCCAAAAGTACAACACTTAACGTTTATAACTTTACTAAGACTACAAAATCAGTCTCAAAACAACTTTAATACTACTTTGAACCCAATCAAACCAATATACTAAATACTCCCTTTATCCCAAAATTACAAGTATAACAAATATTACCCAAATTGCAAAATAACAATTACAAGTATCAATTATAAATATAATTTTTCTAATATACTAATATACTCATTTAGGGATACTTTCATTTAATTTCCCCGTCCCAAGAATAAGAGTATAATTTTACAATATACTTATTTAACATTTAACTCAAGTTAATATTTTACCGTCCCACAAGTAGGAGTATACTTTCAAACACTTATACTAACATTCTCAGGATATAAACATACTCCATATACATACTTGCATACAAACCAAGTAACTTATCCAGTATAATTATACTCCCTTTGTCCCAAATAAACAAGTATCACAAATAAATTATTTTCACAATAATTTCACCACATATCACACATATAGCAAATATATGACCATTTTACTATTTAAGGGGAATTAGTAACTTACCTATTTCCCAGAAAAGTATCGCAGAAATATGTTTTGTTCGGGTAGAAATGACCTACTCAACGCCCTGATCATTTTTATATAATTAGTTTTTAAAACTGATAAGTAAATAAGAAGAATTAAATCGAAATGGTTGAACTTACCTTTTTCTTCGTGAACCAGAGAAAAAGTACGAGAGAAATTGTTCAGCAAAGTGTGAACACAGAGAGAGGGAGAGGTGAGGGATAAGAAGCTTTTGATATTTTCTACTTTTCACTTTGGTCCCTCTACTTTCATTTTCAACAATTAAGCCCCTGAACTTTAAAGTTACACTTTGGACCCTAAAGTTTCAACTAACTCATTTATTCCTTTTAACAAAATTACTACTAACACATTAACTAACACATATACTCAAATAATATATGTAAGTCATAAAAATATTTTCTAACACATAAAATGCACATAAAAGTTTCATTTTAAGTTAAGAAAATTAGGGTGGTTTTGGGGTCGTTACAGTTACATCTCAGCTGACAAGCAACTCAAACTTTTTGTGTGAAAAAAAATATGTTTTTTTTTAAAAAATAAAACCATATCATGACCTATGTAGTTTTATTCGTCTCGTCGAGACGAACACAACGGTATTTTTTTTAAAAAAATCTGAGTTATAAATATCAAGATATTGCATTTTAAAGTTATTGGGAGTTTTTGTTTTTTTTTAAGTGACACGTGTCGCAATCTGGGGAAGGGAAGGAGGCTGGAACGGACGGGTCGGGCGGGTTTGACCCGCGGGACATGCCCGTCGCACGCCATACACCCGTTGCATATAAGACTTTGTCTACATATATATTGATGGTGTGTGTATATATATTGATGGTGGGAAGATCTTTTACTTTTGATATTCATAAGATCTCTAGTATTAATTCTCTGTTAGTTGAAAATATTTTATTTCTTCTTCTTATTTTTTTAGAATCTACACCATTATTTTTCTTGATAAATAATAAAAAGAATGTTAATTCTTTTGATTTTTAAGTATCATGTTCAATTCTCTTTATATACAAAAAAATGTTGCATGTTAACGTTTACTCAAAAAAATAATAATAATAAATAAATACCATGACAACATAAAAAATGAAAATTCTACTCTTGGTTGACAGGAATTTCTAATAGTGAACATTTTATATGTAATTCAAATTGCCATTGTAATGATTGACATTATATGGGTTGCGCCTCTAATGTTTGTGGAGAGCCTACTCAATCTTTTGTGCTTTTGCATCTAATATAATGGTAGTTTGAATTTCGAAAAAAAAATAGTGATCTGATGTTAAATTAAAATAAACTTCTATTTAAAATTTAAAGGATAATTGAATTTTCATATTTTTTTTTAACAAGCTTCAACCAAATTGAAAAAAAAAATTAAAAAAAAATTAGGAATATTAATGTGAAGCAGAGGACTAACATAACGGCTACTCTTTCTTCTTCGAAAAAAAAAAAAAAAAAAAAAAACATAACGGCTACTCTCATTAATTATGACGATAGGAAACCAGTCAAATATGAAATGTGAGCATGACTTGTCAGACCTGTTAAATAAAAAATAAATAGTAAGTACTTCCACCAATGTAAAGTAACTGTCGTCTTTAGATTTTTCTGATTTTTTTTTAAAACAAATTTTTTTTGAAGTTTTAAGAAACACAATTAATGCTAGTCACGCCATTCAGAGTAAGTCTTTTTTTTGTACGTTTTAGAGTAAGAGTCTCATTCTTACAATAGTAAATGTTGAGCAGTGTTTTGGACAACTCTGTTCTTATATTGTTGGGAATATGACTTTGAGTAAATAAAGAAATCCTTTTAGTACAAGAATTAAGGTTTATTGGTTTAAGTAGGTTTCTTATTGGTACAATGAATTGTTCAAGAATTAGGAAAGTCGTTTTCTAATCAGAATCGAATTACTTTGTACATAAGAAATAAGATTCCAATTACTTTGTACACAAGAAATATGATTTCTTCTCTTTTAGGGTTTTTAGTATTTATGACTATAAATACTACCCTCTCCCTTATCATATTTTTTGATCGGTCATCTTTGAGAGATATAAGTAGAGATCTAAGATCTAGATTTAGGTTGACGGATATTATTGTGCTCAATAATTCATGCAACTAAATTAGTGAAGATCGTCTTTTGTAATTGTCATTGGAAGTAATATATTCTCCCTCCGCCCGTGGACGTAGCCAAATTGGTAAACCATGTAAATTCTTGTGTTTGTGTTTGATTATTTCGCTTTTCGCCATCGTTCTTGTAATTTGCTTCAACAAGTGATTGGATAGAGATCTAGGGTTTTCCACTGCAAAGAAAAAGATGGGTCAAGGATTTGAATATTGATCGACAAGTTTAATGGGAGGAATATTATTTTATTCTTTGGAAGATCAAGATGAAGGTCATGCAGTTCGTGCGTGTAGTGCGCGTGCAGTGAAAGTGCATCGTACGTGCAGTTCGCGTGCAACGATCGTACAACGTTCGTGCAACAATCAGGATGTCTAGGTTGGATACATCAAGGCAGAAGTTGTGTTAAAGAAACAAGGCTTATTGACATCCTCGTGGCGAGTAGATCTAGTACATATAGTGAGTCAGCAGAGATAGTTACGGAAGTCATCAAAAGTTCTCGCAAGAAGAAGAATTCTTAAAAATCTTCTAGCAATAGGGGCCCGAGACCTGATAAAGTTTTTAATTTCTACAAGGAGGAGAAGGGAAGCGAGGAAGTGATGGATTCTCTGGAGAAGAAGGCGCATTCATAAATCATCATGGGGTATGGTTTGAGGAGATTCAAAGTTAAGGTGGAGATTGTTGGGAATATGACTTTGAATCAATAAAGAAAACTTTTTAGTACTAGGAATAATGTTTATTGATTTAATAAAGTTTCTTATTGGTACAAGGAATTGTTCAAGAATTATGAATGTCGTTTTCTAATGAGAATATGATTACTTTGTACATAAGAAATAAGATTCCAATTACTTTGTACACAAAAAATAAGATTCTTTTTCCTTTATGGTTTTTAGTATTTATGACTATAAATACTACCCTCTCGGCTAGCATATTTTTTTCCCGTCATCCTTGAGAGATATGAATAGAGATTTAAGATCTAGATTTAGATTGACGAAATTAATGGGCTTAATAATTTGTGCACAAGATTAGTGAAGACCGTCTTTTGTAATTGACAATGAAAGAAATACATTCACCCTCCGCCCGTGGAAATAGCCAAGTTGGTGAACCACGTAAATTCTTGTGTTCGTATTTGATTATTTCGCTTTTCACCATCGTTTTTAATTTTGCTCTAACATTTATACAAAAATAACACTTACTAACTTATTTTTTACTCATTGGCATAATGAATTGTGTTTTTGACAATTATATCATCAACTTATTTGCAATATTCATTAAATTTTTATTGATTTCTTAATAAGCATGCAGAAACAAGGTAGAACTCTTACTCTGTGATGAAGATAGTACAACTTGATGATGAAAATGTCAAGTTTTCCCTCATTATTGCTTCTCTCACACACGATAAATCAATTAATAAAGTGAAACAAATTTCAATGTAAGGGTAAAATAAGAATTTAAATGCTTTTGACAAAAAAAGACAGTTATTTTGAATGAAATGTTTTATCCAAAAGTGATAACTATTTTAGACCAAAGGTAGTATTATAAAATAGAATGGAGGGAGAATCTAAAAATGGGTATTGATAATATTTATAATAGTGCATTAAGAACAATTTATAATTTTTATTAGTATATTAAATGTAGTCTAAATTATTGCTCAAAGTTCATTCATAACTAAAAAGAATGGACTAATTTTTGAGATAGATGGGGTATTTATATATGTGTGTGAGGAAAGGAATATTACATTACATTAAATTAAATGTTTGGAATAACGTCTAGTATAATTCTATAAATAATATTCTCCGGCCCCTTGGGGGTAAAAATAGAAAACGAATTTAAAGATGTGGGTAATTAGATTGTTGTCTTTAAAAGGTTGTCGTGTTGAATAAAAGCCATCCAAACTTTTTAATAATAAACGACAACAATGGATGTCTTTGAGTTGCATCCGAGAAAGGAAATACTGTAAGAAATAAGATGTACTTCATTCATCCGATTTAAAATGTCACTTTAAATTTTTTTACTATTTTTTGGAAGAAAATAATTGATATCATAATTTAATGACAAATATCATAACTTGTGTTGACACCAAATTTATCCATGTTATGAGTATCTGTTTTCTTATATTTATCTCTCCCAATAAGACAATCTATAAGATAGAATAATTTCCAATATATGTATAATTTTATTAAAGTCGAAAAGTTTTGAGTTTGTTCAAAATCGTTGATTTATAATTCTTTTATTAACAACGGTAAAGTCATTGCACTTTATAAAAGATAGCCGCAAATCATTAGCAATATTGCAGGGTAATATTTTCTTTCGGAGATTGTGTTTAACACATCAACTACCCCTTGTTCCCCTGGAGGTTATTTTCTTTTTCCGTCACTTCTTTAGAAAGCTTTGTTTTATTGTTAACTTTCATAACAGAGGTTACCACGGGAGACTGGTTCCTACATTGAGTTTAAAAAAAATCGTCTAGTAATGATTTGGTGCAAGAATTACACTATTTTTTTAGAATAGCATAAAATTTTCACTAAATGTTTTCTATCATCTCCAACTATCATGCTTCAAATCTTGCACCAAAAAATCATTTAATTCTTTATTATTTCAGTTATTTAATATATTTAGCATTAATTAGTATATTATTATATTATATTAAATTAATTAGTAAGGCAAGAAATTATATAATTATATTAGGAAATAAAATAAAATATAATTTATTTAATATGAAAACATTTAAAATGCAATTAAAATACAATACTTCAAAATGATGACACTACATCAGCTATAAATTTAATGACACAAAATACAAATGAAATGGTGAAAGTATTGAAAAAGAAAAAAATTATATGAGAATTGCTTGTGAACACAAAATAATGTTGATAGACATCAATAGTATTGATAGGCTAAATCACACACCTACAAATTAAACCTGGACTAGGTTCTAAAATATGTAGCTAGGATAAGTCCAGGATCGATCCACGAAGAACGGTTATTTATTTACGCAATTGTCACTTGACAAGATTGGGGGAAAAGTATAATTATTAAATCCTAAAACAGAAATTAAACTAATTATGAGCTAAAACAATAATTAAGAAGCACTTCAGATTTGATTCCGTCCCCACCTGATCATTCAATTATCATTGATATCTCTTTTCACTTTTTACCCTATTCACCTGATCACGAGATTTATTTCAATCTCTATTTCTTCTTTCAGAATAGTTACTAGCAGTGGCACACTCACTAGAAACCCTAATTAATAAATTAATCTAACCGGCACAGTCTAGATCTCAATATTAATCGATTCAAAATTTAAGAAACTAAGATCAAGAATGCTTTCTATGATTATTTCACACAGATAATCATCTAATTTTACCCACTTCATAATTTACCATGGCACATGCATAAATCGTAAAGATGCTACAATGAATTTCTACACTGGCACAGTCATAGAAAATTCTAGCAAGGATAAATTAACCAGAGCAATTAGATTGATCAAGTCTAAAAACCCTAGAAATAAATCTAGATTAATCACAAGTAAAATTATGAATATGAATAAAATTGTGAAAAGAAAAATACCTCAAATTGATAAAAAGGGGTTCATGAAATCAAACCCAAAGCTTGGTTTTAGTTCTTCATATGGAGCTTTGAAACCTCCATGGAAAAAGAAGAATAAACCCTAGATCTAAAATTGTCTCTTAAGTGGAACCCTAAAAATAATGATAGATGTTGGTTTAAATACCTAGGAGAAGTCTAAAGGAAAAAGGAAAGAAAAATAAAGGAAAAAAAATTTAAAAATAACCCAAGTCGGCGACTCCAGGATCCGTGCGTCATACTGCCCGACTCGTGCTTATTTCTTCACAAGTGCTCGGTCCGCGTGCCACAAGGACTGATATAATTTTGCTCTCCTCCACCAGTCGATTCGTGTAAAGCTCATTCCATCCGGGTTCAAGTCTTCCATACGTGCTCAGTCCATCTGCCACACGGACTGAGTTGTTTTTCTTCACTTCACTGCTCCATCTTCTTGTTGACTTTCATTTTGCACTTTGACTTTGACTTTTTCTTTCACATCTTGGGATGACTATTTACCTCATAAAATATTACATCCGGATAAAATATAAAAGGACCAAAATACCCCCGGATTACAATTAAGCCCCAACAATACATAATTGCCTCAAAGTACATAGAATCTAATCTAAATACATCAAAATCATAACTTTAAGCTCATAAAAACCTAGGAAATAAATGTATAAAATCTGCCACATCAAGTATTTCAGATCCAGTTGCACGTGCTTATATTTGAAAGTGAACGAACGAAGAATTATGCGGGAAAGAGCTAATTTGAAGGTTTAAACAAAACAAATATGTTTGAAAATTTCTATCAAAATGTTGGTTCATCTAACAATAATCTATCAGATTATTAAAAATAATGTTAATTTGTTTGTTTCAAATTATTGGAATTACTTTTTTTTATGCAATTTGTTTGTTTTAGTTTCTCTTCTGTCTCATAATAAATTTCGTACTTTCATTTTTTGTCTATTTCAAAATAAAATCGCATTTTTAACTAATTATTTGAAGTAAAATTTATAATTAATTAGTGCATTTTATCTTTGTACAAGCAATGCATAAATAAAAGAAATATATCATTGTTTAAAAATGTTTATAAGCAATGCACAGGTCAAACAAATATAGTATTGCTTAAAAATATTTATAAGTCAAATGTGATATTTATTTTTATATGAAGGAAGTAAATAGTAAAAAAAAATAGAAGGAAGAAGTATATAATACAATCTATTTATTTTGAGTAGGTCTTATGAAAAACGTGTTTTACCTTAAGGATAGAAAAAAAAAATGTGTTTTTGCAAAGACGCTGGTGGTGGCATTTTTGTAAATAACTGGTAAGCATCGTAAATATCAGTGTTAATATTACAAAGTGCCAGTCATTTGGACTGGTGTTTATAAACATTGTCACTGGCACTTTTAGTTAGTGTCAGCGTTTGTGTTAAAAAGTTATAGCCATTACACTGTGTGAATACCCCTTTTTAGTGGGTTCGGGGGTCAAATTACAACAAGAGAAGAATATTGAACGTTATCACTCCTATTGCCCGAATGATCGGTCTTTCTATCATGATGAATGTGTTAGTGATTTAGACCGGATCCGAAGATTGCCTACGTTCCTCTCAATGTGAGAAGCTCAGGTCAGCGTAGTTCGCAGAGAATTTAGAATAGGCAGGAGAATCGGGATCATGCATAATGAGGGGGAAATTACCTAAAGTTTAGGGTTTATAAATAGTTCCTAGATCATCCTCGGGTCGATGAACCCTAGATCATCATCGGCTATGAAATAACATGTAATTATGAAGATCACAACCCTAAATATAGCATAAATAAGGTTTTAATCTATGAACACGATGAACATGCGAAGAGCATATTATGAACATATGAATGAACATGCAAAGCATATGAAGAAACTATGAATAAACATGCAAAGCATATGAAGAAACTATGAATAAACATGCAAGAACATGAATATAAAAGATCTACATTAAAAATGATGCAAGAACATGAAGAAAAAGTTAGAAAACTTACCTATGTTGGCAAGAAATAAACCTTTGATCTCCTTGAGTGTTTGAATCTTTAATTAGGGAGAAAATTGTGTTTAAGAACTCCAAAACTCGGACTTAGAGCTCTCAAAATCGGACTTAAACCAATAGGCTGAGATTGGTTTATATAGTAAACTGAGGGGAAGATCTGACGGCTGAGATCATCTGGGACAAAGGTGAGCGCCTGGCCATGATTGAAGCCGGCGACGAGAGTGGCCGCGTGGCCAAGGTCGACGCGTAGCAAGGTTGGCCGCGTGGCCAATTCTGCTGGCTGACTTGATTCTTAAGCTAGGGTTTCTGCATGGTTTTAAGGAAACCATTTATTACCTATTTTGATAGATTTTGCCATAAATGAGGTATTTCGGGAATCCGGGACAAGTCTTTGAAAAGTTTCTAATTCCTATAAAGTCCTTGTATTTTTTGGAAAGTCCTAATAAACTCATTTTCAGGTCGGTACTAACAGTAGCCCCTCGGCGACGCTTCTTGCAAGGCAATGTGGGGTCGACGATAAAAGAAGGATCCGTCTGAAACATGAGTTTCAAAACAGATGAAATGTAAGGGAACGGCTGAACCTTGGCAGGCGACCTACGTATCCGCGGGGAATCAAGCCAAACGTAGTTCAAATCTGATGGGAAATTGGGAATGATTGTCCTCTGATGGGGAGCAACGTCTTCTGCTGGGGAAAATGCACCTGCTGGGGATGATAGATGACCGCGTCGGTCGGGTGGCTGGACCTTTTCAGGTTTTCTACGTATCCTCAGAGGAATCAAGCCAGTCGTAGTTCAGAGATATTGGGGAAAGACGAGACATCGAACTTCTGCTGCGGATAATAAACCACGGATATATCTTGTATGAAGAACGAACATTCGTAAGCAATGAAGTTATTTGGGAAAAATAAAGACTACGCCATCTAAATAATCCCAAGATGGAATGGTAAACGCAATCAGGATCGCCAGGGTTCCTCACCGATTGCGCTAAAAGTAATAGATGCTGGATTTCTCGTGAACAGAAACGCCGAGGCTTCTGCCAACCACGATCGATCTAGGATACGTATGTCATAGAGGCGCCGAAGTCTCTACAACCATACGAATCCTAAAATAGATGCTGGATCTCTTGCTAACAGAAACGCCGAGGCTTCTGCCAATTACGATTGATCTAGGATGGTATGTCATAGAGGCGCCGAAGTCTCTACAACCATACGAATCCTAAAATAGATGCTGGATCTCTCGCAAACAGAAACGCCGAGGCTTCTGCCAATTACGATTGATCTAGGATGGTATGTCATAGAGGCGCCAAAGTCTCTACAAACCATACGAATCCTAAAAGATGTTGGATCTCTCGCAAACAGAAACGCCGAGGCTTCTGCCAATTACGATTGATCTAGGATGGTATGTCATAGAGGCGCCGAAGTCTCTACAACCATACGAATCCTAAGCAAATATTCGTGTGAAGAATGGAAATTTTAAGGGGCTTTCCGTACCCAAAGGTAACGAATATCAGTCAAAGTAGTGCTAAGGGCACTTAAAATGAATTAAAGGAAAAGGATCAGGGGCAAAAAGGGGATTTTATCTGAAGGGACAAGGTTGGCCGCATGGCCAAACACACTGAATTGCAATAGTGGCCGCGTGGCCAAGAACGCTGAGTGGTCAGATCTCCTTCACGCGGATCGCTGATCTGACGGCTGGGATTGCTAGCGCCTAAGTGGCCGCGTGGCCAAGGTCGCCGTCGGGCTGACTCCTTGGTCACATCACCAGAAACCCTCCCTCTTCTCCTTCT
>JAOWBW010000090.1:1842043-2013642 GCA_026119855.1 Campanula takesimana
ACAGATGCAAGCTTCCAAACCGACAAGGATGATTCAAGATCGCAATCTGGATTTGTATTTGTGCTAAATGGAGGTGCTGTTAGCTGGAAGAGTTCTAAGCAAAGTACTGTCGCAGATTCTACAACGGAAGCTGAGTACATTGATGCATCCAATGCAGCAAAGGAGGCTGTTTGGATCAAGAAGTTCATTGGTGAACTAGAAGTGGTTCCTAGCATTGGTAACCCAATAGACCTTTATTGTGACAATAATGGTGCTATTGCTCAAGCAAAGGAACCAAGATCACATCAGAAATCCAAACACATACTTAGGCGTTTTCATATCATTCGAGAGATCGTTGATAGAGGAGACGTAAATATATGCAGAGTACCGACTGGTGATAATATTGTCGACCCATTGACAAAGGTTTTTCACAAGCAAAGCATGAAGGTCATGTTAGGTCTATGGTATTCGATACATTAATTAGGCTATTGCAAGTGGGAGATTGTTGGTGTTGTATGCTCTAGCACGTTATGAGAACGATTAATGTTATCTATTGATTATGTTTTAATAAAGATATTGAATGTTGATTATTATATCATTTGCATGTTTATCATAATAATCCCCATCCCTGATAATTATGTATTAATTGTTAGTATAAGTTTAATAGATAATCATATGATGATTATGGTGTATGGGATACAATTAAACTTATGGGTATTTGTTGGAGACCAAATACTGGACTGACCCGTATGAGATTTATGTCGTGTTCACAATGTCATAATTAAGTCTCATACAGTTATATTACTGGAATCTTTAGACTTGAGGTTATTACAGTCTTCCACTTGATGAACATTATGTTTGACATATTCAAACGTTACCCCTAACCGGTTAGTTATAAAGAATATGATTGGATAATCGGAATCATGTAGGGAAGAGTAATAAGCCAAGAAAGGATTTGTTCGTCATCAAGAGAAATGTCAAGCTTTGGCCACTCGATGAATGGTATTGATGAAATGCATGGCCATGCACAAATATGATTTGATGTATCAATACATTCGGGATCGAGAAAGCATTGAACAATGTAAATTGACCATTGACCATGGCTTACGTTCAATAGACATCGAGAACAAGGAGATTGTAATATGTTCTATAAAGGATACGAACTTATATAGTTATACTAATGGGTAGGTATGACGGTTTGCTAGAACCTAATCATATCTTATGGGGTGATACCCATTGCCAACTTAGTATATCCTAAAGGGTCACACACATAGAACGAATCTTAAAGGACTTAAATGGAATTAAGGGTCGAAGGGCCTTTGAGGAATATTAGGAGTTAAAGGACAAAGCTGGAAAATGGGAGGGTCCGGCCGGACTAGGACAAGGACCCGGTCGGACCTCCAGGTGATCCGGGCGGACCAAGGCAAGGACCCGGCCGGACCAGTCGGTTTCGGCTGGGAATTTCCTAAGTTCGTATTGTCTCGGGTTTGGACACTTGTTACCTATTTGGAATAGGTTTAATGAGTATAAAAACGAGATCTAACAGCCCTAATCAGACTAATGCAATTGTGAAAGTCTCCAAAGAGTTTGAGAGAGTTTATTCTTGTTCTAAGATCTCCAAAGTGAAGAACAAGAACACATATATTATTCCATATAGTTATTTATGGTCTAGCAACCAAGATCAAGTGATTCTTGATATTCGTTCGTGGTGTGGATACCGTTAGAGGGTGACGATTATCATCTACAAGTTCATGATTGATAAATGACTATTTTATAGTCATTTAAGGTCTAAAAAGATAGTTTATTAGCTTTTATTCCACTTAAATTACCTATTTTCTACTCTTTATTTGATATAATGCACTTGGAGAATGTTTTTATGATACAAGCAGGTTTTTAGTACATTCTTGAGGAAAGAGGAAGCTAAGGCATCATCTTTGTGAAGGAGGAACACTTGGCAAAGAAGGAATAAGCTGGACCAAGAAAATCAAAGTTTCGGCCAAAGAGGACCTGCTCGGCCGAGCAGTGCCCTTGACTCGGCCGAGCATAAAAAGACAGAAAATCAGTAGGTTCGAAAAAAGGCTTGCTCGGCCGAGCAATTTTCCTTGACTCGGCCGAGCACCCCCTGAATCAGTAAAAGGTGCCTTTTCAAATGGAGACCTCTCAAAGCATCCATCCGGGAAAAAGTGCATCCTCTCCTCCAAGGCTTATATATAGAAGTAGAAATCAGTGTTTTAGATATCTAGAAACATTGTAAACTTATTATAGTGAAATTTGTACTTTCAAACATCAAATAATTCTCAGAATTTGTGAAAGATATTCATCATTTCTTGAACAAACTTCTGAGTTTCTCAAGCAATAATATCAAGAGATTATTTTCAAGTCTTTGTCTCCATTTCAAGTTCAGAATAAGTATCTCTACTCTTTTATCTCATCTTCATCTTATTCTTCTCTTTTTCACAAATGGCTTGTGAGTAATCCCCCTATTTCTTGGGGTTGGAAACTTAAACAAACACTTGTATTTACTAATATTCATGCTCTAAATTTACTTTCTTCATCTTAAACAATTCTACTATATCAAACCTTAACGCCTACAACCATGATGACGTCCATGGCTTGTATGAATCTTAGTTAATCAAGGGAAGTACTGATCGGAGAACCTTGATTAATGGATCCATATAGTCAGAACTAAGTTCATTACTCACGAGAGTAGTGTAATGGCTTAGGGATGCTCCTTGAGTGGAAAGTATGCTGATTTTCATAAAGAAAACTTAATGGATTCTTACTAATTATGGGCCATCGAGAGATAGGGCATAATTAGTATGAGAATACAAACGCTACTTGCTTGATCGTGAGAAGTAGTGTAGGCCTAGCATACCATCCTTGTTTTAAAAATGAAAACTCTAAATCTAAAAAGAGCATGATTAATTGATGAATACAATGTTGTTTGTGTCCCAATCCCGAGGATTCCTTAACAATAAGAGTTTTCAATCTAAGCTTTAGTTTTTATTATTATTTTCTAGTCATCACAAACAATTTTGTACCCCGCAATCATTCTCTTTTCTTTATTCTTTTATACAAAGCAAAAATACTTTTCTAAGTAAAGTTGTCCTCGTGGGAACGACTCGCTCTTGCACTATCTATACTACAAAAACCCGTGCACTTGCGGAATAAACGTAACAATGATCTTGTTCGTGATATTGCTCGTGATCAATTTCGAAAAGCTACACCAAATTCAAGGTTGTTAAATCAAACGCTTCAAGGGTTAGTATTCTCATATTCATTGTATGTAACACCCATCGAATTTCTTGTTAAATATTTGACTTATTTGTTAAATTCTTGAACTGGCATATTATGTGTTAGTTTTACTTGGGTTAAATTTTTTAACTGCTTTAAATAGTTAAGGTGGTTAAATGTCTAGTTTTGACTTTTGGGTCATTTGTGAAATTTTAACTTTAGGGGCCTTTTTGTTAAAAGTGAAACTTGAGGGGCCTAAGTGCAATTCTTTGAAAGTTTAAGTTTATCAATTGGGGTTTGCCTTCCTCAGATTCATTTTACCCAAATTCAATACGTATACTCCTTCTGTTCTAAAAAGCTAGGTTAGGGTTTCACCCTATTCTCGACTCCTCGAGCTTAATTATCCCTCCGTTCTTGATTCTGATCCCGGATTAATATTCGTGGCGTTGAATAGAGCGTTCCAGGCCGAACAGAAATAAGTTTGGGACAACTTGAATTTGACTAGGTAAGTTATTAGCTTCCCCTTGCTTGTAATAACATGCATAAATGTTATTCTCGATACTTGTGAATGTTAATTTCGTGTTTGGGACGATTTTTTTGATACTTGTAATTGTGGGACAAGGGGAGTATATTTTACTGGGTAAAAATGGTAGAAGAACTTGAAATAAGTTGTTATGCACTTTGATGGGTTGTTGAAATTGTTAGTAAATGTTACTCCTACGCTTGGGACGGATAGGTTTAAGCCTGGGAAAGAAAATTTGGTTTGCTGAAAAATGGACCAGGCGCCCGCCCGGTTATGGACCAGGCGCCCGCCCTTTTGGCCAGAAAGTTATGGGTTTTGGAAACTTTGGATGAGCGCCCGCCCGGTTCACCTCGAGCGCCCGCCCGGTCCCCTGTTCCAAGTAAAGTGTTTTAAATCTAAATCAAATTGAAAGCTTATCCCTCCTAAGGCATATAGCCTTAGTATAAGATGTCCTAGCAAGTATAATTATACCTTTTGGGGGTATTAGAACTTAGTCTTGAACATTAATACTTATAGAACTCAAATGAGAATATAAGTATAAGAGTAGTATCTCTTCTTTATGTCTTGAAGTGCTATGAACAAGCACTAATGTGTTATACTTGTTGTGAATCCAATGATTGTGCACCTTAGGGGCATTAGAACAAGTCTTAGACTTGAACATCCTAAGAATAGGATTGGGATTTTGTAAGAGTAAATGTATAACTCTTATACATGTTTGAATGCCCAAAGATTGGGATATAACTTGAAGTATAAGACATTAAAATCTTGTACGTGACTTGAACATCCAAAGAATTGGATTATAACTTGAATATAAGATAATAAAATCTTGTACTTGGCTTGACACCAATACATATGTATGGTAGTGAACTTGAAAGTTCTATGAACAAGCACTAACGTGTATGAGACATGTTCTTGTTGTGTATGTGCAAACATTGCATACATTTGCTTGATACAAGGTGACTTCTTGATTACTTGAAGCATGTTCCTTGTTGAGCTAGTCCACTACTTTTGGATTAGTTCTTCTCCCGTAGTTCAAGTAAATATCTACTTGTACCTTCTTGTGTGAGTCCAGCTGGTTCTCCTTGCTTGTTCGAAAAATATATAGGTTCACGCTTGTCGCGAGAGCTGGGGCTTAAGTGACAATCGGGTCCCTATGTATTTCCGCTTGACCCCTTACTACCAGCCATAGTAAGGGCATAGCTTCCTTAGTTGGAGCAATAAGCCTGACTTAAGTGAATGCTAAACTCTTGTCTTAAACACCTCGTGAATACTCATGAGTCTTGATATTGGGAATGACACTGGTTATCGGGTCTTCTGATACATACTGAATAATCAGTTTCTTGTTATTGATCGTGATTGTCAAAGTAATACAAGCTACGACAACAATGGTATTCTTGGGAGGAATAAGGAAGGAAGTAATATCCTTATAACTTGTTTGATTAGCTTTATGTGCTACTTGATGAGTGGATTATCCTCTCATATACTTGTTACTTGATGATACTTGATATATGTTACTTGAGTATCTACTTGAATTGCATGATAACATGTCATGTAGTTGCATCTAATAGCTTACTGAGATTTATCTCACCCTTTATTTGTTTCCCCCCCCAGGAAAGGAAGGATAGTGCGCAGTGAGGCTCGGCATAGTTGGGAGCTTACTTCGCAGGTCGTGATTATTTTGGGGCTTGTGTCCTTTTACTCTTGGTGAGGACGATGTATTGGGTTGTATAACTCCTTATTTTTGGGGTAGACAGTCTTGTTTAGTTCTTGTTGTCACTAGACATCTTGTATAGTACTCTTGATGCCAGCTTATGTGCTAGGCATATTTCCGCTGTGTATGTATTAAGTTTGGTTTTAAATTTTCTTGTCTAGAACTCGTGTTGTGAGCTGGTATAGCTCCTTACTCTAGAGTATATATATCATGTCAGTTTGTTAAACAAATGTCATTAGGTTTCTTGTTAAGTTTCTTGTTCCTAGTTAGGCACTCCCATCCAAGTTCGAGGTTCTATTAGGGGATCCCGGGACCTGGGGGCGTGTCAGGTTGGTATCAGAGCTACCCTGGTTTAGCTACCCTGTTTAGCTACCTTGGTTGCTCTAAGTCTGGATAGGGTCTATGGCCTAGGTATGGGTGAGTCTTGGGGTGTTATTAATAACGCTGAGTGTTTACCTACAGGTACAATGAGTTCTGAAGGTACAAGTGGTAGTAATCAGCTGAGATCTATAACTCCTCAAGAATAAATGGTTGATAATGTAGACTGGGATTATCCTAATTGTCTTACAAGGTTCTTGAAGCTGAAACCTCGTAGTTTTGATGGGGAATTTGATGCTAAGAAGGCAGAGGAGTGGATTGAAAGTATTGAGAAGATCTTTACAGCCTTGAGATGTGCAGGTGGTGATAAGGTAACCTTTGCAACCTTTAAACTTGAGAAAGCCGCTGAACATTGGTGGCAAGTGTTGAGTAAAAGCTGGGAACTGGAAGGTATACCACAGACATGGAGAATTTTCTTAAAGCTTTTAAGTCACAGTTTATTCCAACAGTGGTCCAAGATAGAAAGGAAATGGAATTTCTTAATCTGGAGCAGGGAAGTCTGACAGTGGGGCAATACTCAACCAAGTTCACAGAATTGGCGAGGTATTGTGATCACTTAGTTCCAAATGAAGCCAAGAAGGCACAGAGGTTCGTGAAAGGGTTGAGGACTGAGTATAGGAAGCAACTTCTTTCTCTACAGCTCACTAGCTATCATCAAGCAGTGGAGAAGGCTTATACTATTGAAAATGATATTGAAGAACACAAGGTGAAGTTGGGAACAACCATGACTGGTCGTGTATCAGAGAAAACTCAGGGATCTGGTTCTAAAGGTGGTAAATCTGGCCGCCAAGATCGTCGATTCCGACAGCCAACCGAAAGCAAAGGTAGTGTATCAACTGGTTCGAGGACAACAGTCCAAGGTTCCAGGAAAGTATGTGGGTTTTGTTCGAAAGAAGGTCATTCTGAAGACAAGTGTTAGTCAAAGCAAGGAAAATGTTTAGTGTGTGGTGAAGCGGGGCACTTTGCTAGAAATTGTCCTAAAATAGAGGAAATCAAGTTGGGGGTACAAATCAACCAACCTCAGGTTCCAAGAGAGATAGTGGGGGTCGACCAAAAGTTCAGGGTCGAGTGTTTGCTCTAGATCAGCAGGGTGTAGATGAGTCTTCTGCAGTCATAGGAGGTATTATATTACTTTTTAGTAGGAGAGCGCGAGTCTTGATAGATCCAGGCTCATCTCATTCTTATGTGGCATCTCATTTTGTGTCGCATTTGCATATTCTTCCTGATTCTATGCCTTATGTGCTAGAAGTATCTTCCCCTATGGGAGATTGCATGTTTACTTCTGAGGTTTACAAGAAATGTGAGGTCCTTGTGGGTGATCATGCCCTTCTTGCTGACCTAGTCGTGTTACCTATAAGGGACTTTGACGTGATTCTTGGCATGGATTGGCTTTATGTGCATCATGCATCTGTTGATTGTTATAGAAAAGTAGTAAACTTTTTCTATTCCTGGTTTGCCTGATTTTACCTTTAAAGGTGATAGGCCTTTATGTGCTATACATGTTATTTCTGCTTTAAAAGCTAGAAAACTTTTATCTCGTGGTTGTGCCGGGTATCTCGCATGTGTGCTTGATCAGAGTTTATATATTCCCAAGATGGAGGATATTCCTGTTGTGTCTGAATTTTCAGATGTGTTCTCTTCTGAGTATAGCATGCCACCTGATCGAGAGCTTGAGTTCTGTATTGAGTTATTACCAGGTATAGCACCAATCTCTAAAGCACCTTATAGAATGGCTCCAGCTGAGTTGAGAGAGTTAAAAACACAGCTTGAGGAATTGCTTGAAAGGGGCTTTATCAGGCCTAGTGTATCACCGTGGGGTGCACCAGTGTTGTTTGTTAGAAAGAAAGATGGGACTCTGCGATTGTGTATTGATTACAAAGATCTTAATCAGGTAACTATCAAGAACAAATATCCGTTACCTCATATTGATGACTTGTTTGATCAGGTTCAGGGTTCAGTAGTGTACTCGAAGCTTGACTTGAGAAGTGTTTATCATCAGTTGAAAATCAGATCTGAGGATATACCAAAGACAGCTTTCCGTACCAGGTATGGGCATTATGAATTTATTGTTATGCCATTCGGTTTGACAAATGCTCCAGCTGTATTTATGGATTTGATGAACCGTATTTTCAAGCCATATCTTGATTGTTTCGTGGTGGTATTCATTGATGATATTCTCGTGTATTCTAAATCACGGGCTGAGCATGAACAACATCTCAGAGTGGTATTGCAAGTTCTTCGTGAGAAACAATTATTTGCAAAATTCAGCAAATGTGCTTTCTGGTTAGAAGAGGTTTCATTCTTGGGGCATGTTGTGTCTGCTACTGGTATTGCAGTAGATCCTTCCAAAGTTGAAGTGGTTGTTAACTGGAAAAGGCCAACTACAGTGACAGAGATCCGTAGTTTCTTGGGCTTGGCTAGTTATTATCGGAGGTTCATTGAGGGATTCTCCAAGATTGCTACTCCATTGACTAATATGACTCGAAAAGCTATTTGTTTTGAGTGGAATGACAAATGTGAAGCAAGTTTTCAGGAGTTGAAAAGGCGTTTGACTACAGCTCCAGTCTTGGCTCTACCTAGTGGTTCTGAGCATTTCATGGTTTATACTGATGCTTCTAAAGAAGGATTGGGTTGTGTTCTGATGCAAGATGGCAAGGTAATAGCTTATGCTTCTCGAAAATTATCTCCTTATGAAAAGAATTATCCTACTCATGATTTAGAGTTGATGCGATTATTTTTGCTTTGCATAAATGGAGGCATTACTTGTATGGAACCAAATTTGAGGTTTTCACTGATCATAAGAGCTTGAAGTACTTGTTTTCTCAGAAAGAGCTTAATATGAGACAACGTAGATGGATGGAGAAATTGAAGGATCATGATTGTACTATCCTTTATCATCCAGGAAAGGCAAATGTTGTGGCAGATGCATTGAGCAGAAAGACTTATATTTCTTGCTTGATGATTCGGGAATGGAAGATGTTTGAAGACTTGTGTGATTGGAGTCCTTGTGAATCAAATCATGGAGTTATTTTTGCTAATATAAAGGCTACTTCAGATTTACTCCAACAGATTAAAGAAGCTCAGGTAACTGATTCTGAATTGCAGAAAATCATTAGTGGAATGAATGAAGGAAGGAAAGCAACCAGATTTTTCTTTTAATAGTGATGGAATTCTTACCTTCCTAGGTCGATTTTGTATTCCAGTTGATCTTGAGATTAAGAAGAAAGTTCTTGAAGAGGCTCACAAAGCCAAGTATACTATTCATCCTGGAAGCACTAAAATGTACCAAGACTTGAAGAAACATTTATGGTGGAATAATATGAAAAGAGAAATTGCTGAGTATGTGTCCAAATGTTTTACTTGTCAACAAGTAAAAGTGGAACATCAACGTCCAGCAGGTTTGTTGCAACCATTAGAAATTCCAGAATGGAAATGGGAGCATATTACTATGGATTTTATGACTGGTTTGCCACGTACCAGACGAGGCCATGATGCTGTTTGGGTTATAGTGGACAGGTTGACTAAATCAGCTCACTTCTTGTCTGTTTCTATGGGATATTCATTGTCTCAGTTGGCATCTTTGTATGTTCAGGAGATAGTACGACTGCATGGGGTTCCTGTGAGTATTGTATCTGACAGAGATCCTCGTTTTACTTCTCGATTCTGGCAGGCTCTTCAGGGTGCTATGGGTACTAAATTGAATTTCAGTACTGCTTTTCATCCTCAATCTGATGGGCAATCTGAGAGACTTATACAGATTCTTGAGGATATGTTACGTGCTTGTGTTATTGATTTCAAAGGCAGTTGGGATACTCATCTTCCTTTGGCTGAGTTTGCTTATAACAACAGTTTTCAGTCTAGCATTGAAATGGCTCCTTATGAGGCTCTTTATGGCAGAAAATGTCGATCTCCTATATGCTGGGATGAAGTGGGAAAAGCTAGACTCTTGGGTCCTGAAATGGTTCAACAATCAGTTGAAAGTGTGAAACTCATTCGAGATAGATTGCGCACAGCTCAGAGTAGACAAAAGAGTTATGCAGATCATCGTAGAAGGGATCTTGAATTCCAGGTAGGTGACTTTGTATTCTTGAAGGTCTCTCCTCGTAGAGGTATAAAGAGATTTGGGAAGAAAGGAAAGTTATCTCCTCGTTATATCGGTCCATTTGAGATTCTTGAAAGAGTTGGTAAGTTGGCTTATAGAGTAGCTTTACCCTCCTTCTTTATCGGGTATTCATGATGTGTTCCATGTATCTATGCTTCGCAAGTATATGGCTGATGAGTCACATGTTCTTGAGTATGAGGCTATTCAATTTCAGCCTGATTTGTCTTATGAGGAACAACCTGTTGAAATTCTTGACTGGAAAGAGCAAGTATTGCGTACCAAAAGGATTCCTATTGTGAAGGTCCTTTGGAGGAATCATGAAATTGAAGAGGCTACTTGGGAAACCGAGAAAGAGATGCGAGATAAATACCCGAGCCTATTTGAAAATCTTGGTAAGTAAAATTCGTGGGCGAATTTTCTTTAAGCTGGGGAGGATGTAACACCCATCGAATTTCTTGTTAAATATTTGACTTATTTGTTAAATTATTGAACAGGCATATTATGTGTTAGTTTTACTTGGGTTAAATTTTTTAACTGCTTTAAATAGTTAAGGTGGTTAAATGTCTAGTTTTGACTTTTGGGTCATTTGTGAAATTTTAACTTTAGGGGCCTTTTTGTTAAAAGTGAAACTTGAGGGGCCTAAGTGCAATTCTTTGAAAGTTTAAGTTTATCAATTGGGGTTTGCCTTCCTCAGATTCATTTTACCCAAATTCAATACGTATACTCCTTCTGTTCTAAAAAGCTAGGTTAGGGTTTCACCCTATTCTCGACTCCTCGAGCTTAATTATCCCTCCGTTCTTGATTCTGATCCCGGATTAATATTCGTGGCGTTGAATAGAGCGTTCCAGGCCGAACAGAAATAAGTTTGGGTCAACTTGAATTTTGACTAGGTAAGTTATTAGCTTCCCCTTGCTTGTAATAACATGCATAAATGTTATTCTCGATACTTGTGAATGTTAATTTCGTGTTTGGGACGATTTTTTTGATACTTGTAATTGTGGGACAAGGGGAGTATATTTTACTGGGTAAAAATGGTAGAAGAACTTGAAATAAGTTGTTATGCACTTTGATGGATTGTTGAAATTGTTAGTAAATGTTAGTCCTACGCTTGGGACGGATAGGTTTAAGCCTGGGAAAGAAAATTTGGTTTGCTGAAAAATGGACCAGGCGCCCGCCCGGTTATGGACCAGGCGCCCGCCCTTTTGGCCAGAAAGTTATGGGTTTTGGAAACTTTGGATGAGCGCCCGCCCGGTTCACCTCGAGCGCCCGCCCGGTCCCCTGTTCCAAGTAAAGTGTTTTAAATCTAAATCAAATTGAAAGCTTATCCCTCCTAAGGCATATAGCCTTAGTATAAGATGTCCTAGCAAGTATAATTATACCTTTTGGGGGTATTAGAACTTAGTCTTGAACATTAATACTTATAGAACTCAAATGAGTATATAAGTATAAGAGTAGTATCTCTTCTTTATGTCTTGAAGTGCTATGAACAAGCACTAATGTGTTATACTTGTTGTGAATCCAATGATTGTGCACCTTAGGGGCATTAGAACAAGGTCTTAGACTTGAACATCCTAAGAATAGGATTGGGATTTTGTAAGAGTAAATGTATAACTCTTATACATGCTTGAATGCCCAAAGATTGGGATATAACTTGAAGTATAAGACATTAAAATCTTGTACGTGACTTGAACATCCAAGTAAATATCTACTTGTACCTTCTTGTGTGAGTCCAGCTGGTTCTCCTTGCTTGTTCGAAAATATATAGGTTCACGCTTGTCGCGAGAGCTGGGGCTTAAGTGACAATCGGGTCCCTATGTATTTCCGCTTGACCCCTTACTACCGGCCATAGTAAGGGCATAGCTTCCTTAGTTGGAGCAATAAGCCTGACTTAAGTGAATGCTAAACTCTTGTCTTGAACACCTCGTGAATACTCATGAGTCTTGATATTGGGAATGACACTGGTTACCGGGTCTTCTGATACATACTGAATAATCAGTTTCTTGTTATTGATCGTGATTGTCAAAGCAATACAAGCTACGACAACAATGGTATTCTTGGGAGGAATAAGGAAGGAAGCAATATCCTTATAACTTGCTTGATTAGCTTTATGTGCTACTTGATGAGTGGATTATCCTCTCATATACTTGTTACTTGATGATACTTGATATATGATTACTTGAGTATCTACTTGAATTGCATGATAACATGTCATGTAGTTGCATCTAATAGCTTACTGAGATTTATCTCACCCTTTATTTGTTTCCCCCCCCCCAGGAAAGGAAGGATAGTGCGCAGTGAGGCTCGGCATAGTTGGGAGCTTACTTCGCAGGTCGTGATTATTTTGGGGCTTGTGTCCTTTTACTCTTGGTGAGGACGATGTATTGGGTTGTATAACTCCTTATTTTGGGGGTAGACAGTCTTGTTTAGTTCTTGTTGTCACTAGACATCTTGTATAGTACTCTTGATGCCAGCTTATGTGCTAGGCATATTTCCGTTGTGTATGTATTAAGTTTAGTTTTAAATTTTCTTGTCTAGAACTCGTGTTGTGAGCTGGTATAGCTCCTTACTCTAGAGTATATATATCATGTCAGTTTATTAAACAAATGTCATTAGGTTTCTTGTTAAGTTTCTTGTTCCTAGTTAGGCACTCCCATCCAGGTTCGAGGTTCTATTAGGGGATCCCGGGACCTGGGGGCGTGTCATTGTAGATGTATTTTATATAATCATATGAATGGATCTATAGGCTTTGGGTTTCATTAAATTTTAAATGCTATACTCCGTTGCGCATGTTACTACGAAACCCAACAGTGGTATCAGAGCCCCGTTCATGTTGATTATTTCAATACATAATCATGTTGTATGTGTATAAATTGTTTATGTGCTTAGCATGATTTGAATATTGGGATTATGATGTTTATGTGTTTATGCGTATTATGTGGTTTACTGTTTTATAAACTTTAATCGCACTATTCAATCGCAATAAAATTATGTTGGATTTAAAATTGTTTGGATCATCAATTTTGATTAGATCAAAGTTTTGATGTTCCAAGAGATTCATGAATGAATTGTTCATTCAAGGTTCTGATGTTCATGATGATTGGATCATCAAGAACATCAAATCCTAATTGAATTGGGGAAAAACAATTTTGAGACAAATTTTCGAAACTTGAAAAATTTTCTGATTTTCCAGGAGGTCCGACCGGACCCAGTACATGACCCGACTGGACCTACGGGACTGGAGTGGGTACGTAGCTGGGGTTTGGGTTGGATTTGAAAATCTGTTCTATTTTTCCAGAAGGTCCGACCGGACCAAGCATAAGACGCGGCCGGACCCCTGGGTCTGGTACGGGGAATTGTTTGGTCGTGGTTTGATTTTGTGGTTTTGATCATTCCTATTTGTTTTGATCTTGTGATTCTGAGATTTGATCAAGGTTTGTATGGCTAACCTACGTTCATCGAGACTGTGTTTCCCAAACTTGATCGCAATCAAAGTTTCAAAGATAAAACGAAGTTAGAATTATGAAGAGTTCATAATTGCTAAAATTGAGAAACAATGATTCTTGATTCAAGATTGGAGATCCATGTGGAATTGTGGATGCAATTGGCCTACGTTCATCAAGACTATCTATTGCTTAGTTTTGGCCACATGGACTACCTTCTTGGTTTCTTGAATTAGTGCGGAATTGTGGTTGCCTGATGGCTTAGTTCGGCCGCACGTATTGTTGTCTTGATTTGGAGTTGATAACCAAAGTTTGAATAGTCTCATCCTCATAATTATAGAGAAACTAATGACACATAATATCATGCTTAAATTAATAGAGATTAATTTAATGACTAAACTTGATGTGTAACATGTTTATTTTATGTGATCATAAATGTGTTATATGCTATATGTTGTGAACCTTCATTAAATTTAAGTTCCGTGCCAACCCATGATTAAAACACTTGGGATTACATGGGTACTTTCATGCGCGCTCTAACCATCGCGAGGTGCATTGATTTTATTCATGTATGAACAAGATGAGTAAAAGAGTGATTCCTATGCGTTTAAAGTGGGTTGACTTAATTAGGCTATCAAAAGAGTTTTGGGCATTAAAACATGCATGACATATGATGTCTTGATATAATCTCATAAAAGATCTAAGAGTCATATATGATATGATTGATAAGGAGTTATCTACCTAAATAGTTTAATTTTATGCATCTTGCCATCGCGGACGTAAAATTAAATGAAATATGGATCTTAGCCCAATTAAATTATATTATACATTAGATGTATATGAAGGTTATATAATTTAGTGGGAGTATTTGTGAAATACTAATATTTTTAATATCTTTAAAACTAAGTTGGTACTTATATTTAATTATATGTTTGCATAATTATAGATAATGGCTCAAAGTACAAACTTATCATTGCGATCTATCCTTGAGAAGGAAAAGCTTCAAGAAAATGGATCTAACTTCACGGATTGGATCCGTAGCCTTATAATTGTTCTAAAGCATGAAGATAGAAGGGGGAGTGCTCTAACTTTTGCCTAGACCGTCCTTGCGGGTTTTCAGAAGACTTTTGAACACTTGGAGGCATATGACCTTGCTGTTGAGTTGAAGGACATGTTTCAAGAACAAGCAAGGCAAGAAAGGTTCGATACTATAGATGCCATCGTCTCATGCAAGATGAGTGATGGGCAGGCTGTGGGCCCTCATGTTCTAAAAATAAAGGCTCATTTTGAGCATCTATAGAGGCTTGGCCATCCCCTTGAGGTTGAGTTGGCCACTGATTTTATTCTTAATTCATTGCCCAAAAGCTATAATCAGTTCGTAATGAAATTTAACATGCATGGGATGGATAAGTCCCTGTTTGAGTTGCATGGGATGCAAAAGACAGCGGAAAAGAAAATCGGTAAAGAAGCTGCTCATGTGCTCATAGTATCAAAGGAAGGAAAGGGCCAAAAAGGCAAAGGAAAAGGGGGTAAGACAAAGGTTGTCAAACCCAAGATTGACAAGGAAATTGTTGCTAATGCCAATGTGGCTAAACCTGCTTCGATGCAATTTGTTTCCACTGCAATGAGATTGGTCATTGGAAATGGAATTGCAAGGTTTACAAGGAAGAGATGAAGAAGAAGAAGAGCAGTGGGACTGCCTCTACTATAGGTATCTATGTTATAGATGTTCTTCTTTCTACTTCTAGATCCTGGGTATTAAATACCGGATGTGGATCTCACATTTGTTTAAATGTGCAGGGACTAAGGAATAGAAGGCTACTTAAAGATGGCGAAGTGGACCTACGCGTGGGGAATGGAGCAAGAGTTGCTGCATTAGCCGTAGGAACATATGATGTCATTTTACCTAGAGGATTAATTCTTGTTTTTAACAATTGTTATTATGTTTCGGATTTAAGTAGAAATATTATTTCAGTTTCTTGTTTGGATAATTAAGGTTATAGTTTTCTTATTATGAATAAGAAGTTTTCTATTTATTTAAATGAGATGCTTTATTGTACTGCATGTTCATTTAATGGCCTTTATGTTCTTGATGTTGAAAGTGGGAATAATGAGAATATTTATAATGTAAATAAGAAATCCAAACCTAATGATGTAAATCATACTTATTTGTGGTATTGCCATCTTGGTCATATTAATGAGAAGCGTATCTCAAAACTCCATGTGGACGGACTTTTAGATTCACATGATTTTGAATCATATGAAACTTGTGAGTCTTGTTTACTTGGAAAGATGACAAAGACACCCTTCACTAAGAATAGTGAAAGGGCTAGTGACTTATTGGGACTCATACATACTGATGTGTGTGGACCAATGAGCAGCAGTGATAGGGGAGGATATCAATACTTCATAACTTTTACTGATGATTTTAGTAGATATGGCTATGTCTACTTAATGAAACATAAAAGTGAGTCATTTGAGATATTTAGAATATTTCAAAATGAAGTACAAAATCAACTTGACAAAACTATTAAAGCACTTCGATTAGATCGTGGTGGAGAATATTTAAGCCAAAAATTTGACAATCATCTTAAAGATTGTGGAATTGTTTCACAATTAACTCCACCCGGAACACCACAATGGAATGTTGTGTCTGAGCGGAGAAATAGGACTTTATTAGATATGGTCCGCTCCATGATGAGTCAAGTTGATCTTCCTTTATCCTTTTGGGGACATACACTAGAAACTGCCGCTCTTACACTAAATAATGTTCCAACAAAATCTGTTCCAAAGACACCATATGAGATGTGGAAAGGAAAGAAGTCTAATCTTTTTTTTATGAAGATTTGGGGTTTTGAAGCTTATGTCAAGAGAATGATCTTTGACAAACTCGCACACAAGTCTGATAAATGTAATTTCGTGGGATATCCTAAGGAAACTAAAGGATACTACTTTTACAACCGCACAGACAACAAAGTGTTTGTTGCACGAGATGGTGCTTTTCTAGAGAAAGAGTTTCTCTCTAAAAGAACTAGTGGGAGTAAAATTAGTCTTGAAGAGGTTCAAGAACCCGAAAGTTACATGGAACAGAATGTTGGATCTGATCAAGTTTCACAAGGAGTTGTGGAACCTAATCAGAATACACAAGTTCCTAGCAGAACTGGTAGGTGCGATCCGAACCTGAGAGATATGGATTTCTCATGACGGACAGCAATGAAGTAGAAGTCATAGTTGATGACGAACCTACTTCCTACCAAAAAGCGATGTCCGCTCCTGATTCAGAAAAATGGCTTGGAGCCATGGAATCTGAAATCAAGTCCATGTATGATAATCTAGTTTGGAACTTGATTGATGCGCTCGAAGGTGTAAAAACCATAGGATGCAAGTGGGTTTTCAAAAAGAAAACTGACATGGATGGAAAGGTGCATACTTATAAAGCTAGACTTGTAGCAAAAGGCTATAGGCATATTCTTGGAATCAACTATGATGAAACCTTTTCGCCCGTAGCAATGATCAAGTCAATAAGAATTTTACTTGCCATAGCTGCATATTTTGACTATGAGATATGGAAAATGGATGTCAAAACAGCGTTCCTTAATGGGAACTTACTTGAGGATGTTTATATGACACAACCTGAAGGTTTTGTGATCCCAGAAAATTCTAACAAAGTATGCAAGTTACAAAGATCCATTTATGGATTAAAGCAAGCTTCAAGGAGTTAGAATCTTCGATTTGATGAATCGGTCAAAGAGTTTGGCTTCATCAAGAATGAAGATGAGCCTTGTGTATACAAAAAGATTAGTGGGAGCATAGTATTATTTCTAGTACTATATGTTGATGACATATTACTCATTGGAAACGACATTCCTGTACTGCAGTCTGTGAAGACTTGGTTAGGAAAGTGTTTCTCAATGAAAGACATGGGAGAAGCCACGTATATCCTTGGCATTAGAATCTATCGTGATAGATCTAAGAAATTGATTGGTTTAAGTTAAGATACATATATTGACAAAGTTCTTAAGAGATTCCGCATGGAAAACTCTAAAAGAGGAAATTTGCCAGTAGGCCATGTGTAAGTACCCCAATCTGAAATTGACCTACCTTAGAGGAATGCTTGGTACCATTTAGGGATAAACCAATGGGCCAGGACCTTACTAGGATAAACCTGATATTCCAGGACTGAACTGGAATTAAACTTAGAAAAATCCAGAAGCTCGCCAAGTCGAGTCGTACGGATGGTTTGGGCACATGAGGTCCCTAGCCATACGGCTATGTTGGGTACCCTCAGCCTCTATAAATTGAACCCCATACTGATCATTTCAGGGGGGGAGAAAACATTTTATGAGCTGATACTCTGCCAGTTTGAGAGCAGAAAGTGAGTGATACATACATTTGAGTGAAAAGAGCGAAAGCTAGGCCATAACCATCATAGGTGAAGTCTCTTTCTCCCCATCTTCTTCTTCATCTCAAACTCTTTTATTATTGTTCATATTATTGCTCATTCTTGTGTTATTTCTTATTATTCTTGCAAGCCTTGTCCATTCAAGCATTTTACATTTCATTGAAAGTCTTGTACATTTCAAGCACTATATATATATATATATATTATACAAGTCTTGTCCTCTCAAGCTATATATTATGATTATATATGTATATTGGAACCAAATCATGTGGTGATTCAAGGTTCCCTTCATGCCTAGTGTGTGTTAATGGGATAAAACCTAAGGATGATCATGATTTGTTAAATTTCATATTGATTTTGTTCTTGTTTCGCCATGAGAATCATGATTAGGTGATAAAGTTTCAATCTTTATCATCCCAACCATGACCTAGCCATAAAATCACCAAGAATGGGACATAAAGATTCAATCTTTATGTTATATTTTTGTCCCTAAAGGTTTAATCTTGTATCATAAGTCCATCTTGAAGGTAAAGTTTCAATCTTTACTCATCAAATGGTCATTTTAGCCCAAAAGGCATGTTCTTCACCTTTTTCTTAAATTTCCCTAATGATTGTCTTGATCACACCCAAAACCTTTGTTTTTGGTGTCCAACTAGTGATCAATGACATAGAGATGATTTAATCCATGTTTTTGTTAAATAAAATAACTGAAAATGATCATCTCAGTCCAATTTCAGCAAGAAAACTCTGTTTTGCCTGAAACTGGACAGTTTTCTAATAAACTGTCAAGAACCCCTGGAATGCTCTCCCCATCCGTACGGCTACTTTGGCCGGGGAGTGCATTTTCCAGTTTCTTCCCTTTCTGGTCAAAATGTATGCAAAATAACCCTTTTCCGTTAAATAATTAACCAGTTTTGTTAAAAGTCAGTTTCTCCCATTTTTGAAATACACACACACACATGCACGTTTGTTAACTAACATTAGGGAGACTGGGTCCTATCCGAGGCGACTTGGGTGACGTAAAACTCTTCCCAAGGCGTAACCTGACCTCCGAACTAATAGCATCTCTAACCTTTCCATTTGTTGGGTTAAATAATTAACAAATGTGGCGACTCCGTTATGTTTTGCATGATAACCGTGTTCGGTTTTTCGCCCTTCGAAACAAAAACCCCTTCGTTTCCCTCGTCGCAGGGCGGGATCCTTACAGTGGCGACTCCGCTGGGGAGTAAAGTGTTTGCAAACTTCTTTCTAGAAAATTTGAGGACACTTTTGTGTGGGTCAAACTCCCGTCCCCCGTTTTCGTTAACTTTTGTGTTTATTTTGTGTGTGCTGAGTTTCTGTTTGAATTTTCTAGAGAGGAAACTGTTCTGGATGTGCAATAAACTGGGGATTGATGATCAGAAGTTGAAAAACTGCAAAAATAATAGCCAGGATGCTATAGCCGTACGGCTATGTTGGGCAGGGAACAGAATGTTTCAAAATTTGACAATTTGTGCAGGGCAGAAACATTCTGTGTCCCTTTGGCTTCTGCTCTTGTCCAGGTTCCATTTACAGTTTTGTTTGTGCACATTACCTTCTTCTTTTTTTAGTCAAAACTTGGTTTTTAAAGATTGGTTATGCACAATTCTTTTTGGACATAAAATTGGGTTTTTAAGGCCTTCTTGTGCATAACCCCTTTTGTAAAGATTTTGAATCCTTTTGTTGTGCACAACTTGTTTTGCAAATGGTTTTCAAAAGGATTGTTTCTTGTGAAGTTTTGATTTCAGAAGAACTTTTGGTTGTGCACAATTTGTTGTATGTACAAGTTTTGGCTTTGTTTGTTCATATGATTCTTGCTTGATTGCTTGTGTAAATGGCTTATTCATGCTTGCTCATTTTTGTTGATTATGCTTATTCATGCTTGTTCGTATGTTGATTATACATTGCTCATGATGTTAAAACGAATCGAAAATTTCTATTTTTAACTCAAAAAAGAACATAGAATGGCTTCACACTACGCGCACTTGACCTTGCACGTTCCAAATGCCCTTTAAACCCGGGATGGATGCCAGATGTAGCTTGATTGGTGCTCTTGTACCCTTCTAGTGCGCACGGGTCCATTCCACCTCCCTTTCCGAGCCGAGTCAACCACACTTGTCCGTGACACACAAATACCGTGACCTCGGTTGGTTTTTGGTCTAGCTCACGTTACCACGTCCCTAATACGTGCCTGAGATTAATTGTGGCCAAGTTAATGCCCGAGTCACGACTCCTTGTGAAAGCAAGTGTGACCATGGTCAACTTTGACCCGGTCCTTGACTTATGCGTTAATATTGGCTATAATTAACCTAAGTCATGTGTTATGGATAGGGTGACACTGTGTTGTCGAGCCCTAATGAATGGTTCATACTAATCATCCTTAAGCCCATGGATAAGATTCGAGAGCCCTCATCAAAGATGAGGTTATGCCGGAAATCCCTTAAGTCCCTAAGACGAATCTCGATCTTAACCGGGGCTTAATCATGATTGGAATGGCTCACGCATTGGGAATCTTGCGATGCACTAGGCGCTAGGTTCGTTTCTTTTGTCGGTGGAAGCCTCTTGCCCTATAGGACCCTCACCCGGGACAGTCCATCCTTGGGAGTGTGCAAGGCAGGTGAAAAACGAGGGGTCTATAGGCGTAGTGATGGCCTCCACTGATCCAGGATGTAGAATAGTTGCGAAAAAGAAGAGATATCTTTTCCAACCAATTAGGAATAAGACGTCTGTAGATACCCCGGGGAACCACGTCTTGGCTAGAGCGGTGAATTAACCTAAGATGTCTACTTGATTTTAAGAGTCGCCACCTATGTTTTAGAGGAACATAAGAAAAACCTAAAGAAAACCAATTTTTTGTACGAAAACCAGAGATTCGGGAGAGAAAGGGGTTCGGGGGTTAGGTGACGGAATGGGAAGTACTTAAATACCCACTCCGCCCCGCTTACACGGGTCTTGCTACTTTTGGTGTTCTAATGCTAAATGTCCTTCAATTTAATAATAAGAGAAATGTGCTAACAATTATAATGAAAAGAAAGGGGAAATTTATAGAGGAAAAATAAAGGAGAATTGTTTATTTATTGACTTATGCTAAATATTACATGTCGGGTTATTGCTAGATAATTACATGAAGAAATGAGAAGGTAAATTAAAGTGGAATTAAAATGTTGGGATGTAACCTTGACCAAACTTCAATAGTGAAGTGGCCTTTTGGTTGTATCCCTTTTTATGAAGATTGCATACACATTAGAGATGAAGAAAGTAATTTAAAAGGTTTTTTGTTTAAGAAGTGATAAAGAGAGAATATAAGATAAAACAATAATTTAGAAGAAGAAGATGGACATTGTACCTTGTGCTTGCAAGTGGAAGGACCAAACTTTGTGTATAATGACTACCTTTGAAAATGGACTTTTGTGTGTTTAGAGTGTTTTTGACTCAAGAATCCTTCCTCCCTTTCCATGGTGGAATGAAGAGGTATTTATAGGTGTTAGGGAAGTGTTTTTTGTCACAAAGATGGCCCTTCCCCAGATCAAGCCAAGGCATAATGGCCTTGGGGGTTACAAATCAGAAAAGGAGGGAAATTTGGCCAAATCTGAGATTCTGGAAGCAGGAAGCGCGCGCTTCCCACCCCCCTATGGGAGGAGCATGCCTCCCACAAAGGAGGGCAAAGGCGTGCGCATCCCAGCTTCAGAAAATTCATATTTCAGCCTAAAAGTTAACCCCGTTATGCAGTTAAGCCCCAAAACTAACGGAATTAGTCCAAAAACTTAACGACCATCACGAAAGTCAATGAAAATAAATGAAACAAAGACTCAAGTTTGACTTTACCACTTAGTCAAATCCAAAACTAACGGAGTAAGTCAGGAACTTAACAGAAAGTGACGAAAGTTAACGAAAAGTAAAAAACTTAACAGAAAAGAGGAAGACAGAGAATGTGTATGCAATCGGGACATGAGAGGTCCAAGGCGGGGTGTCTACAGAGCCCCTTGGAGATGTGGATTTCGAAGCAAAACGCGTCGACGAAAGAAAGACAACCGCCGAGGACATCGACAAGAGAAAACAAAGACTCGATAAAACATGAATTTGAAATTTGCGAAGGATAGGGGTGCGCTCCCTGTGTGAGCGGCTTTATTGATATAGAAAGGATATGGCGGGATCCGTTTTGCTGAAGTGGTGTCCGTTTGCTGAAGCGGGATCCGTTTGCTGGAGCGGGATCCGTTTGCTTGAGCGGGATCCGTTTGCTGAAGCGGGATCCGCTTGCTGGAGGCGGGATCCGTTTGCTAAGGCGGGATCCGTTTGCTAATGGCGGGATCTATTTGCTGATGCGGGATCCGTTTGCTGATGCGGGATCTGTTTGCTGAAGCGGGATCCGTCTGCTGAAGGCGGGATCCGTCTGCTGAAGCGGGATCCGTCTGCTGAAGCGGGATCCGTTTGCTGATTGCGGGATCCGTTTGCTGATGCGGGATCCGTTTGCTGATGTGGGATCCGTTTGCTGAGGCGGAATCCATTTGCTGAAGCGGGATTCGTTTGTTGATGCGGGATCCGTTTGCTGAATGCGGGATCCGTTTGCTGATGGTGGGATCCGTGCGGGATCACCGTGGACCAAATTGATGTCTAGAGCTGTAGTTGTTGTTGACTTTATCGTGGGGATGCGGGCATGGTTGACTGTGGACCATTTTCTGCTGGGGATGAAGTGCCTTGAGTAGCGGATGCTGTTGATTTCGTGGTGGTACCTGTTATGTGTGTGCTTGGCAGGTATATGTGTTTGTGCAAGAAGATGCATGAAGTGTGAAATGAAGGGAGAAATTGTGCTCGTGGTGCGATGTGATTTTGAAGCACTTTTGCATGAGGGAGAAGTAAAGTGATTTTGTGTGTGAAGTGATTTTTGAAAGCAGAGATTTGCTTGAGAGAGATGAATGATGTCCATACCTTCACTTACCATTGCCGTTGGATGGATTCGTGATGTTGTGGTAGATGCTTTGGCGGAGGGTGTCGCTACCTTTGATGACAAATTCATTTTTGATGGAGTGTCGGTGGGACAGTATTCCGGATGATGGGTTGGTCGTGCCAAAAGGCTGCCTACGTATCCCTTGGAAGGAATCAGACCAGCATAGTTCAAGGATGATGGAGAATGCTGGGGAGAAGCTAGGAGCAAAGCAAAGTAAAGTAAAGCACATACTTTTGCACATAGAAGGAGAAAAAGAAAAAGAAAAATCTTCTTTTTTTTTTTTTTTTAGATTATAAAGGAAAGAATATGCACACATGTGAGAAAAAGATTTTTTTTTAGTTCGTGGGTGAACCATTTTAACCATTGTGTGTTTGTAAAGCCAACCCAAGATCAAGTCATGTTCAATCGGAGTCCGGATTGCCTTGCTTGAATTCTGTCGTCGTTGCCGTTGTGTCCAACGAAAAGTGATTTCTAGCCCCAAGAGATGTGTTAGTTATGGGGCTTCAAAAGGACTATCGATGCTGAGATGCCAAGGGGTTGCTGTTTGTAAAGCCCCTCGAATGCTGAACTTTGAGTGGCTTATGAAGCCCCAAGATGAATCAACTCTGTCTTTTGTTGTCGACGTGGGCAAGCCACAATAGAAGATCATTGATACCAAGCTTTGAGAGATTGCTAAGCCCCAAATGTCATGGGCTTATCCAGTTTGTAGATGGCGGGATGTGGAGACCTTTCGATGTGAAGCCCCAAATCGGCTTAGCTTTGTATTGAGAGTGGATGCCACATCGGGTAGGACTCTTGAAGGCGATCTCCTTCTTTCTCTTGCTTGGAGATGGATGGCCCTTTTTGTGGTTGATACCCAAATGGCGGAAGGTCCATGTTAAAAATGTAGTACGGTCTTCGGGAGACGTCTCGTGGGAGATGGTGATGTTGTTGCAGATGATAAGGTCTTGGTGTGATAAAGTCTCGAGCGGTATGTTTGCTTGAGTCTTCTTGAGTTGAGCCGACGGCGGATCTTCGGATGCAGCCTCTGCTTTTGATCTTGGAGAAGGGGGTGCAGTACTTGTAGAAACATTGGGATTGACCGTAACTCTGCTTATAGAGTTAACATATTGGCATTTCCCGCTATAACTCAGCCGGGTGAGTCTAGCATATTGAATCTTTTTCCTTTTCTCTAAGACTTCCTTCAGAATCTCGCTGTGAGTTCTAACAAGAATCATCAAATTCATTCATATCCTTGGAGCCTTCATTTAAAACCAAAAGGCCTTTTGACTGGAAGTGTTGAGGGACCATTGAAGTTTGATCCCTTTCATGGAGCCATAAGACTACTCCCAAATTGCATTGCTCGGGTACCACTGCCCAAAAGCTTGTTAATTGCGAAGCCCCAATATTGCCCTTTGCTTGTATCACTGTAATGCCGTAGCCCAAAAGATTGTAGATTGCGAAGCCCCTTGAGACCTTTCGGTATGAAGCTTCAAATGTTGCTGGGGACATTGAAGTGAATTGCTTCTTGCCGAGGGAGCCTTTAAGACTTGACCGTAGCCCCTAGAGTGCCATCATTGATTGTGAGAAAGGTTCATCCTTGATTGGGGGAAGGAGTACGGGCACACATGACAAGAGGGCTTTTTGACATCCCTTTTGAGAGACTTTGAGGATAGTCTCACACATATTTCTCGAGCATAGCCCCTAGGGCTTATTGATTGTCAAATGAAGCAAAAGAAGCCCTTGTTCTTGAGTCACATAGCCCCTAGGACGTCACCATTTGTTTAGCAAAGCAAGAGTGGCTCATCCTCGAGCGAGGGAACAAACATGAGAGGACATGGCAAGAGCTACTCCATTTTTTCGGGAGCCTTTCGGCGTACTTTAGAAGCACATACTTGCAGAAGATTTGAAAACTGAGACACATGTTGTTGCTATTTGCTGCCCAAGCCAATTGACTAGCTAGGGATTATTTGTGCAACCTCGTGCCCTTTTATGATGGGCTCGTTCTCAGATTGGTCTTGGTTACCACGGGCCTTCTTTTCATGAACCCAAAAATGCACACTACTGGAGAATGATGCCGATAACCCAAGACAACCTTTGATGGTGCCATATCTTGTCGAGCCTTTTGCAATCCTAAAGTTGACTCGGTGGGGAATTGATTTGTTGAGGAGATCCAATGTAGAGCTTGTGCAGTTGTCTTCCTTATAGGCCGGAGATCTCCATTTCTCTTTCCCTTCTCTCTCTCACTCTCTCATTTTATTTTATGACGCACCCTGTTTTTTGCCTAGACCGCCCTTTCGGGTTTTCAATCTAGCGGGCATCTCTTTTGCGTCTTTTTTTTTTTACTCGATTAATGAGGAAGTGTGCATTGACTCTGGCTGAGGAGATAAGACATGTGATTTTGCGGTGAAGACCTCTTGTCACTAAAGATGAGTGACATTGACTCGACTAGGGAAGTGTCCCTAGTATTGACTTCATGTATGTATATTTTTTGAATGATTCACGAAGGCAAGTAAGTCATTAAGAGAGAAGAGAAAGAAAGCCCCAGTTTGATTGCAAGAAATTGGGAGTATGCAGAAAGAACAGAAGCCTTAGACTCGACAAGGAACGGAAGGTGATTCCAAATCTAGGAAAGTTGTTCAATCTTGAGGTGATTAATTCATTGGCAAATGAATCGTACAAAGATGTCTTGACAAGTTCGAGATGAAGGCCGATCACCATAACGCACTAGGGCTAAACATATCTTCTTTCTTGCATGAGACCGGACCCGAAGGTTCCCTACGTTCCTCCAGTGTAGAGGCTCAGGTCACCGTAGTTCTTGTTGATGCTCCATTCGTTGAGATTGTTGCTTCGTCCTTCGTTTGGTGGAATGATGTTGATCTTGTACTTCTTTGATTGAGGGGGATTTTTTTTTTTTTTTTTGTGCTCTAACTTTTGCCTAGGTTGATTTGAGGATTTCAACCTAGGGAGCTTTTTTTTTTTTTTTTTATATCCCCTTTTGAAAACTTTGCTTCATGATCATTGCTCCACCTTTCTTTGTCTTGATTTCGTCGTTGTTGATGTCTTCGTTGTTGATGTCGTCGTTGATGTTTAGCCCCTAGGCGTTCAAGCGACGGCCTTCATTCCAAAACTTGTTTAGACATTTTTTTATCATTTTGCCAAGAATTAATTGAACAACTTGGAAGAGTGTATGAGGACAAGAACGACTTTTTATTTGATGACTCAATTGACTCAAACATTTAACATAGGACGAGAGAAAACATTGATGCACACCAAAGAGGACTTTTGACTCACTTTTTTTTTTTTTATTCCTACTACTAGGTAGAGAAAGAGAAACGGAGATTGCTGTTGTAGTCCCCATTGTCATTGTAGCCTTCCTTGCGGCATGATCTCTTGTTGAGACCCTATTTCAAATCTGAGCCCCTTCATTGATTAGCTCTTGCATGTTCTCACTCTCTAACTGTTGTTCTTCAACCACGGTAAACTCACCATTGTCAATCAAGTCTTGGACGATGTTGCGGATGTAGAAGCAATCCTCGGTGAGATGACCGCTGCATTGGTGATAGTCACACCACTTGTGGTGGGCATGGTTGCGACGCAATGGTTGTGGTTGCTTGTACCCTTGGAGAGGAGAAATTTGTCTCTTGGTTTGAGAGCTTCGTAGGCCTCGGTGATGGTCATGCCATTGAGAGGGGTATAGACACGGTCATTGGTGGCACCTTTGTGACTTTTGAGGGATGAGCCACTTGAGCATGCTTTACCGTGGACCTTTGCCTTGCTGTCGGTGAGCTCTTGCAAACGAGTCTTAAGTTCGGACACTTCTTCCTTGTGAATTTTCCTCTCGAGATCAAGACGGTCTTGCCACAAATCATCCTTGCGGCGGGCATCCTCGACATGTCTATCCATTCGTTCCCCCAATGCTCTTATTATGTTGAAGACCCTTTCGTTGGACACGGAGATGATCTCACCCTTGTTGTTGTTGCTGTTGGAAGCCATTGGACCTATTGAGAGAACACGGTCGATCTTAGGTTGGCCCCACAAACATATTTTGAGTAAAATAATTAACCCACAAACAAAGGAAAAAGACTCAACCACATAAGAAAAATGACTCTTTTTTTTTTTTTTTTTTTACAAAGTCGGAAGGACGTGGTCCTTTTTGGGGTTTCTAGAAAAATAGTGGAATCGTCACACTAGTATATAGACCTTCTCGCGGTCCCATATACTCATCGGATTCCACCACGCTTGTGAATCCTACATGTGTCGGGATTAAACTAAATTAATGTAGTAAATCATACATGCGGGACGGATTTTTATTTTCGTCCATAATAACCACTTGGGGACGGAGTTTTATTTCGTCCAAAACAACGAGTGGCATGTATGATTTGAAGACATTAGTTTAGGGAAATCTCGGCACATGGAAACCGACTTGAGTCACGGAGTGTTAGACCCTAACTATAATTGTGTGGTTTGTGCTCGGCTAAAGAGAGGCTTAAAGGTCACCCCCGGCATGTAGTCGTGAACTACGCCACGGGCTGAGGTTTACCGCTTCGGAAGAGTCAAGGTCGAGTGGAGCTTGAAACTTCCTAGGACGGGCCTCGACGGGTTTGGAGTTGGACTTGTGCGACTCGATAGTGAGCAGTTGATAAGAATTGTGCGCGTAGTGTGAGGTCTAACAAGTGACAAAAAATTTTTATTCAAAATAAATAAAAAAAAACAAATAAGCACGTAATTTACAACTTTCGAATCACCCGTGTGACCGATAAAAATAAAACAGATAATTAAAAGATGGGTTTGTGCAGGCCCGGTGCCCACACTGTCAAAACTGTCCATTCTGTTCACTGTTTCTGTTTCTGGGAAATTCTCAGAAGCGCGCGCATTCAGATGCCTACTCGGGAGGCGCGCGTTAGACTGAGAGAAGTGGAGGCGCCCGCTTCTGGGCAGTACCTGCAAATCAGCGGGTTCAAGGGATTGCCTTGACCCTAAATTATAGAACTTTTTTCCCTGCAGTAAACGTTAGCACAGAAACATGGAATTGAAGGACAAGATGGGAGGCGGGCGATTCTGGTAATTAGGGTCGGACGCGCGCGCTTAAGGCCAAGAAGGCCAGAGGCGCGCGCTTCCTACCCTTTTTACCAGAATGCCCAGAAAATAAAATAAAAGAACACCAAAAATGAAAAACGCAAGTTTAACCCTCTATATCCCGAGCGGAGTCGCCACTGTAGATACCCCGGGGAACCACAGCTTGGCTAGAGCGGTGAATTAACCTAGGATGTCTACTTGATTTTAAGAGTCGCCACCTATGTTTTAGAGGAACATAAGAAAAACCTAAAGAAAGCCAATTTTTTGTACGAAAACCAGAGATTCGGGAGAGAAAGGGGTTCGGGGATTAGGTGACGGAGTGGGAAGTACTTAAACACCCACTCCGCCCCGCTTACGCGGGTCTTGCTACTTTTGGTTTTCTAATGCTAAATGTCCTTCAATTTAATAATAAGAGAAATGTGCTAACAATTATAATGAAAAGAAAGGGGAAATTTATAGAGGAAAAATAAAGGAGAATTGTTTATTTATTGATTTATGCTAAAGATTACATGTCGAGTTATTGCTAGATAATTACATGAAGAAATTAGAAGGTAAATTAAAGTGGAATTAAAATGTTGGGATGTAACCTTGACCAAACTTCAATAGTGAAGTGGCCTTTTGGTTGTATCCCTTTTTATTAAGATTGCATACACATTAGAGATGAAGAAAGTAATTTAAAAGGTTTTTTGTTTAAGAAGTGATAAAGAGAGAATATAAGATAAAACAATAATTTAGAAGAAGAAGATGGACATTGTACCTTGTGCTTGCAAGTGGAAGGACCAAACTTTGTGTATAATGACTACCTTTGAAAATGGACTTTTGTGTGTTTAGAGTGTTTTTGACTCAAGAATCCTTCCTCCCTTTCCATGGTGGAATGAAGAGGTATTTATAGGTGTTAGGGAAGTGTTTTTGGTCACAAAGATGGCCCTTCCCCGGATCAAGCCAAGGCATAATGGCCTTGGGGGTTACAAATCAGAAAAGGAGGGAAATTTGGCCAAATCTGAGATTCTGGAAGCGGGAAGCGCGCGCTTCCCACCCCCCCTATGGGAGGAGCACGCCTCCCACAAAGGAGGGCAAAGGCGTGCGCATCCCAGCTTCAGAAAATTCATATTTCAGCCTAAAAGTTAACCCCGTTATGCAGTTAAGCCCCAAAACTAACGGAATTAGTCCAAAAACTTAACGAACATCACGAAAGTCAACGAAAATAAATGAAACAAAGACTCAAGGTTGACTTTTCCACTTATTCAAATCCAAAACTAACGGAGTAAGTCAGGAACTTAACGGAAAGTGACGAAAGTTAACGAAAAGTAACAAAACTTAACAGAAAAGAGGAAGACAAAGAATGTGTATGCAATCGGGACATGAGAGATCCAAGGCGGGGTGTCTACAACGTGTTTTAAGTAAACATGAACAATAAATGCTAAGCCTTTGAACTGTGCACTAACGTTTGTTCGTGTGGCAAGACTGCATAATAATGATCAAAAGAATAAACAAAAATTCGTTTTCTGAAAACAAAAACTGTTAAATTCATCCAAAATGCATGGCTTGGGCTCCCCCTCCCCAAAATGGTCAAACTCGTTTCTCTCAATGATTCAAAATCTCGTTTGTGTCGAGTTCCCGCCTTACTCAAAGCATGGCTTTTCGAGATTCTTTCCACGGTGCCCTTACGGCTTGTCGGTCCTTTTTGCTATAGGGAGCAATGGAAGCCCGCTTTGAAAACGTTGAAAGAGCTATGGGTGCCATGCAGCAAGTCATGAGAAGATTGGAGTACGACCAGGGTCGATTGATAGGGATCATTGCTAGGATGCAAGAAAGGCAAACTCCAAACCTAGAAGGAGAAGTTGAGAAGATGTGGGTCAAAATGGTGCACCCTTGCCTTCGTGAGCTTCTAAAAGATCGGGAAAATGATTGGCATCAGGAAAGGAAAAGTGTGAGGGATGAAATGGACTCACAAAGCCGTATTCAGCGGGAAGACATGAGGAACGTCCAAGCCTGCATGCACACAGTGGTGGATGCAATCCTAGATATCAGGACCTACCTAAGAAATCATCCACACTTAAAAAGTCCCCCCACCTGGCCCGTCTCAAACGACCCCTCCTTCGTTGCTCCCATCAATGCCCAAATGACTCAGGGATGCCAAGGAAGTCTACTTCCCTAAAACCAAACCCCGAGCGGAGGCCTGCCACCAAGAAACAGCCGACCTCATCCCATAGCTCCCAAACCCTCTCACCGTCAAAGGGCCGCCCTATACCGCCTCTTTCGCGAGTTGGGAACCCCGAGAACCTCGCTACTTGATCAATTGCTCAAAGAAGGGAAAATAATATTACTTGACCCAAGTGTGATCTCATCCGAGCATCCCAGCCAGCGGTCCGATAAAGCTCAGTTTTGCCGCTATCACCAAGGGGTAGGACACTCCACCGGGGCGTGTGATGCCTTGAAAGATAGAATCCAAGAACTCATCGACGAAGGTGTCATCACCAAGCAAGGAGACAAATGGGTTTGAGGAGGAAATGTAAGGAGGTGGAAGAAGAAAAAGAAAGTGGGAGTGGTCTAGCATTGTAGGTTCTAGAGAGTCCCTAAAAAGTCCGTTGTGGACAAAGTCTTTTGTTTATTTTTATGAAAAGCCCTGCGAGGCAATGTTATGTGAAAAACCACGGAGTTAGGCATGGTCGAGATGGTGAATAGTATAATGGTCGAGTCAATAGAGTCAATAGTTGAGTCTATGTTTGTAAAAATTGAGTCTCCCATGAAATGAATCGTTTTTACTTCTATTCTCTCTAAACTTGAGGCATTATCTTGAAAAATGCATTAACTCTCGGAACCGCTTTGATTAATGTTGTCAAATGATTGCTATGCCCTCAAAATGACGAATTGACTCCTAAACATAACAGTCAACAACGACTCATTAAAGGATGAATGGACCTAAACATAAAAGGGTGCTAAATTCAAATGATTAATCTTGATGTGAATGAATGTTGTGATCAATTGGCATGAAGAAAACCATTAATGGCAAATCTTCCCCCATACACTCTCCCGATACACAACCCCATACATCTTTCTGACATAAATCCCTGATACACGCCAAAGGCATCCCGAGACAGTGAAAAAGTGAGGGCGTTGTTGCTCAACCACCAAGGATTAACCGTGATCGCGTGTGCGCAATCACGCAAAGGGCTTCCCGGACTTTCAAAGTCAGCCCTAAGTGACAGGCACACCGCCAAGGGGTTACAAAGGAGCCAATTCCTAAGAAAGCAAGCTAGGGCTAATGATTACCTCCTCCCTCTAAAGAAAAAAAAAAGGAAAAAATGAATGTATGATGAGAAAAGAAAATGAATGAATGGAAAGGAGGAGAGGAAAAAGCAAAAAGGAATGTTTGCCTCAAAAGACCCATCCACATCAAAGAGGATTCATCCCAAGAGGTCCATCTCAAAGAGATCACCGTGAAGCAAAGTGAGCAACAACGTCCCCCGAGACGGTAGAAGGAAGCCAATCCCGGCTAAAGCTCCCCAAAGGCCGAACTACGGCGACCTGAGCTCCTCATATTGAGGGGAACGTAGGCAACTTTCGGGTTCCAGTCATAGCATGAAATGAATCCATCAAGCCTCGGTCCTCCCGAAATGACCCGGCTCTCTTCCCTTGGTCCCGTCAATGACCAATCTCCCCGATAATGACTAATCCCTCCTAAACACACTTCGATCTTGCCATTGATCGAATCTGAATCTCAAATGATCACAACATTTATGCATGTTAAGGCTAATTGCTTGAATTTTGACCTAATGCTGGACACGGTTCATTCGAGCAATCATCTTGATGACATTAACTAAGGCCGATTTCGAATGCCTCGACAAGTCTTCTTTTCCACATCTTAGGAAAGAGCCAAACACTTGAATTTCTATCCATAGGCTTCCTTCCTCAGAAAAGGGACTCACTCCCATAAATGCCTATATGTGTCTATTCGTGTAAGCAAGCATGATTTGCTCTTGTCTGTGTCAGAGTCAACTAGGCCACTCCTAGGAAGAAAAGATGATGGGATATGTGGAAGAGGGAAAAATGATATGTTTGGATTGCTTAGGAAGAGGAGTAGTTGCCCGGCAAAGACAAAACACTGGGGCTAGCAAGCCATAACCATGAGACCCGAGGAGAAGTTCCCGGCAAAGACAAAACACTGGGGCTAGCAAGCCATAACCGTGAAACCCGAGGAGTAGTTCCCGGCAAAGACAAAACACTGGGGCTAGCAAGCCATAACCGTGAAACCCGAGGAGTAGTTCCCGGCAAAGGTGGGCTGGCAAGCCATAATCGTGCAATGGAAGAACCAATGAAGAGTCATGCTTTGGGTACAATGGTCTGAATCAAATAAGGTCTCCCATCTGTCAAAATTCCCTAAAAGTCCTCAGAAAGTTTGGTCAAAAATTCAACCATGCTGGTATGATCCGTACGGCTAGTTTTTCGATGTGAAAAAATTCATATCAGCAGCTTGTATCAACTGATTTCTCACAAGCGGAACTCATTTTCACTTGTTCAAAACCTGTCAGATATGTGTCAAACTCCGCATAATTGAGTCCAAACACATTTTGGGAATCCCCGACGGTCCAAAAATGACCATAAAGACCTCTCGAGGCCCAAGAGTGCATAAATGATGGATTTACAAAGTTTTAAACACCAAAGATAACAAGTTTTCATACATTGTTTTTTTTAATAAAAATGAAACAAAAGAAAAATTGTTCACATAGGTACATCCTAATCAGAATTTGGGTAAGGATCCTCCGGAGGCGAGTGAACCCTCTCCAAGGGACGAGATGGGCACATGTTGGGGTCAAAGAAGAAGATGGACTCCGCCAAGCTCGAGCCTTCACCCGAAGAGGATTGGCCCGGAAAGAAGGAAAGAGGAACCTGGGAAGGAGGACCGGGGTGTATGGTCAGCTGGGGCTCCACACGCTTTAAGGCCAAATAAGCAAAAGGATCCAGGGCGAGCTCGTGAAAGCCGGGGTCACGGAACGAATCCCGAAAGGCCTCCAAATCAGCTCTGCCTAAGGTATGGCGACGGACAAAGACCTCTCCCCAACACTCACCGAGTTCCTGCCCAGCGTGAACCTGGACTCAGTCCGAGGCCTCTTGGAAGAGCGACCAATAAACCTCTTCAGCCACCTTTTGGTCCGTTTCATGAGGGAGGGTTTATCCAATAGAGCCCGCGCTGCAACCTGCACAGGGAAATTAAACTGCTCAGTAGAAAAGATAGGGATATGGGATGAGTGAGTGTGAAAGAAAGGAATGAAAACATACCACGCCCTCAAGAGCATCCTCAGGTGGGGCCCCCTCTCCCTCCACAGGTGTGGCCACCATGTGGACCCGGCTATCTGAGTATATGTATGAGAAGTCCTGCCACATCGGAGGAGCCACCCCAGAAGCCACTACATGCGATGACCTCAGCCTCCGGGCCACGAAATGTCCGTACAGCTCATCGGTGACAAAATGGGATACATTTGCCCCCATGAGGTAGGGGTCATCCCCTCGGTCTGCTACGAACATGGTGTCAGGAGGGTCGATAGGAGCCCTCTGCATGAGCCCAAGCCCGTGCTGCCAGAGCACCCTCTCTCCCAAGTAAAAGGCCTTTCCCCGGAACCCTACGAGCAGTCTCCTCTCCCGGGTTACCCGCAGAGCATCAGACAGGTCAATGCCTAGCCCTTGCCCCTTATACCTCGACCAAGGAAAGAGGTTGAGCTCAGCTGGCATAGCTCCCTTTAGCACTGCCCTGACATCGGCATGAGAGACAGAGACCCGTCCCTTGGACCCCCTCTTCTTTCGGGCCTCTCGAGCCCAATAGACCATGGCCAGGAATGTGATGGCGGGATCAACGGTCAGCTCCCATAGATAGCCTCTAAAGATCTCGTAGTACCAAGCCTGAAAGGAAAAGGCCAAAAATCATTAAGATGCCAAAAACTGAAAAGGTGAATGAGAAGGAGAAAATATAAAAATGGGGGAAGGAAAAGAATGTACCTCCAAGGCGAACTGGAAGCAAGCCAAGGATTTGCTCGCTTTCCGGCTGAATTTATCGAGCTCTATGTACAGCTCAGCCAACCCAGCCTCTCCCCAAGCAATACTCCGGACGGTCTCCGGAGTGGACAATGATCCAAGAAGGGGGAACATGCATATGGTGTCGGCATTGGCAAAGAGGGTGTTGCTGAGAAAGAGCCACACGTAAGCTCGCCCAAGCTGCTCCACCGTCACCAAACCCGCTAAATACTCCGGAATTCTAGCCCAAATGGCCCGGTCAACATCCTACACCAGGATCCCCAACCCTTGGTAGGGCCCGAAAAGCCAATGAGTGCCTCAATGTCCGCGGCCGAGAGCCGGTCGGCCCAGATGACTGGTCGGCCGCTGAAGGAAAGCCCGATAGTGGCAGAAAAGTCTACGGGAGTCACGGTCACCTCCCCCCAGCTCAAATGAAAAGTGTGGGTGGTATCCCACCAGTGCTCGCCCAAGGCAGAGATGAGTCCCAGGCTCCTGTTAGTGCTAACCAGCTGGCCTACGGCATGGATGAATGGCACCAAACCGGTATGCTCTACCCACTCCCTCGGACCAGGCCCATCGCCGACAGCCTCGGGCATAGCCTCCCACAAGGAACAGCACATGTTAGGAGATCCTCTGGATTTGGGATCACCGCCCTGCAGGTAAACACAGAAAAGGTATGAATAACTCAGTTTTAGAATACCAATGCATATGATAAATGAATATGATGATTATATCATGCAAATGAATGTTTTGTGATTTTACCCCTTTTCAAATTGCGTTGGGCATTTGAGGGTATGTTTTGTGAAAAAAAATGTGTTTTTACCCTTTTCAAATTGCGTTGGGCGTTTGAGGGTATGTTTTTTGAAAAAATGTGTTTTTACCCCTTTTCAAATCGCGTTGGGCGTTTGAGGGTGTGTTTTTGTAAAAAAAAAAAAAAGAATGTGTGAGGTTTTGTTTGAAAAGGTTTTTCTCCTATCCTGAGGGAACAAAAACCCATCCCTTTTGTGAATCTTAGTGTCCCGAATTTTCACTAGTATGCAACAATTTGTCCTAGGAAAAGCTAGCATGCACTTGAATGTGTCAAAATGACTAGTCAAGCCTAAGGTACAAGTAGCTTGTGCACGAATTGCGGGGCAACACACTTTGATTTTGGGAAGTATAGCTAGGCATGTCCAAATGATGATATGAACACATGCCCATGTCCCTAGTGATCCCAATAACGTGAAAATGAAGCCAATTTTGTGGAATCGCACCTAGGAAGGCGAAAACCCCAAATGGCATGAACATGAACCCTAGGACTAGGGAATGCACAAAATTGACAAAGATCGAGCGGGAAAGAAGGCTTACCACTCGGTCATGGCATAAGTGAGTGGTAGGGGACTTATAGAACCCCGCTTCCACGTCATTAAAGGTAATGGTGTAGCCCCGGAAATTGCGGACCATGTCGAGCCGCCTATCCGCCCCTCTTGGGTAGCCCCTTCGCGCCCGAGCATCCATAAGTGAATTTTGAACAGTTTGGAGAAAGAAATCCGGAGAATTTTGATGAATTTCCCTCTTGAAATCGCCTCTCTCTCTAGGATTTTTGGCTTGGGTTTTGGAAAAATGCAGCAACCATCCGTATGGCTGCTGTTTTGAAAAAGAAGGAGACGCCTTCTTAAGCCGTATGGCTGGTTTGGGCGAGAGAAAATCTTAGCCCACAATTTACACTTTGGCCCCTGGCGCCTTGAGCATGGTTTCCCCTAGGTTTTTGAAATAGAACTTAGGCCCCTTCCCTTTGGAAAATGTCCAAAATGTCCCTTTTGGATCATGCAACTTGAATTGAACCTAGAAAGATTAGGTTCCCAATGAAAATGAAAATCGGGCAGTCCTTAGGTGGACGTAAGACCATTTTTGTGAAATTAACCCGGCCGCGCTTCGTAAGTCCAGGTTAAGAGTTTAAGTTTTATGAAATTAACCCGGCCGCGCTTCGTAAGTCCAGGTTAAGAGTTTAAGCTTTGTGAAATTAACACGGCCGGGCTTCGTAAGGCCAGGTTAAGAGTTTAAGCTTTGTGAAATTAACCCGGCCGCGCTTCGTAAGTCTAGGTTAAGAGTGTGAAATTAACCCGGCCGCGCTTCGTAAGTCCAGGTTAAGAGTTTAAGTTTTGTGAAATTAACCCGGCCGTGCTTCGTAAGTCCAGGTTAAGAGTATGAAATTAACCCGTCCGTACTTCGTAAGTCCAGGTTAAGAGTTTAAGTTTTGTGGAATTAACCCGGCCGCGCTTCGTAAGGCCAGGTTAAGAGTGTGAAATTAACCCGGCCGCGCTTCGTAAGTCCAGGTTAAGAGTGTGAAATTAACCCGGCCGCGCTTCGTAAGTCCAGGTTAAGAGTGTGAAATTAACCCGGCCGCGCTTCGTAAGTCTAGGTTAAGAGTTTAAGTTTTGTGAAATTAACCCAGCCGCGCTTCGTAAGTCCAGGTTAGAATTGCGTTAACCCGGCCGTGCTTCGTAAGTCCAGATTAGAATTGCGTTAACCCGGCCGCGCTTCGTAATTCCAGGTTAGAATTGCGTTAACCCGAACGTGCTTCGTAAGTCCAGGTTAGAATTGCGTTAACCCGGCCGCGCTTCGTAAGTCCAGGTTAGAATTGCGTTTACACGGCCGATCTTCCTTTGGCAGTCCAGAATGACATAAGTCCATTAGGTTCTGTAAGATTATACCCTTTGGCCGTCCGGAATGACATAAGTCCATTAGGTTCTGTGAGATCCGTCTTTTGGCCGTCCGGCGTGACGTAAGACCATTAGGCTCTGTGAGATTTGTCCTTTGGCCATCCGGCGTGACGTAAGACCATTAGGCTCGGTGAGATTATGTCCTTTGGCCGTCCGGTGTGACGTAAGACCATTAGGTTTAGTAAGATTTTGCCCTTTAGCCGTCCGGCGTAACGTAAGACCATTAGGCTCTGTGAGATTCGCCCTTTTGCCGTCCGGCGTGATGTAAGACCATTAGGTTTAGGTGAGATTTGTCCTTTGGCCGTCCGGCGTGACGTAAGACCATTAGGTTTCGGTGAGACTTGCCTTTTGGCCGTCCGGCGTGACGTAAGACCATTAGGTTTTGGTGAGATTTGCCCTTTGGCCGTCCGGCGTGACGTGAGACCATTAGGTTTCGTGAGATTCATCCATGGCCATCCGGCGTGGCGTAAGACCATTGGATTTTGTTGACCCGGCCGTACTTCATAAGTCCAGGGTAGAAAGTAAAATCGTGAAAGTCCCGGCCGTACCTCGTAAGTCCAGGATGAAAGTTAAGAGTTGTTGACCCGGCAGTCTGGAGAGACGTAAGACCAGTTTGTGTAGTCGACCCTCCGCCATGAGATAAATTGACCAGTTTGTGTAGTCGACCCTCGGCCATGAGATAAGTTGACCAGTTTGTATAGTCGACCCTCCGCCATGAGAAAAGTTGACCAAATTGACCAATGTGTCCCGGCAGTCCTTAGTCGGACATAAGACCAGTTACCCTCGAGTCGGCCCTCTCCTGATAGAGCCTAGTCGATCGAGCCCAGCCTCTGAGCCATGCCCATTACTTGAGCCTCTGAGCCATGCCCATTATTTGAGCCTCTGAGCCATGCCAGCCCCCTTAGTCAACCCTCTCCGAATAGATCCAAGTTGACCAAGTCCAGCCTTTGAGCCATGCCTGTTTAGGAAGGGATGAATGAATATCCACCTAAGGCCCATAGGTTTGAGTAGCCTTAAAATCTCTCACCCGAACTACGTTAGGCTTGATTCCCTCTGGGATACGTAGGAATCCTACACTTCTAGGTCCAGCCATAGAACCAAATCGGCCAAGCCGTCCTCCCATCAGATTGGGATGCTTGTTTTTCGACAACCCCGCTTTCTTCAAAAGCGGCGTTGCCGAGGGGCTCTGTAAGTACCCCAATCTGAAATTGACCTACCTTAGAGGAATTCTTGGTACCATTTAGGGATAAACCAATGGGCCAGGACCTCACTAGGATAAACCTGATATTCCAGGACTGAACTGGAATTAAACTTAGAAAAATCCAGAAGCTCGCCAAGTCGAGTCGTACGGATGGTTTGGGCACATGAGGTCCCTAGCCGTATGGCTATGTTGGGCACCCTCAGCCTCTATAAATTGAACCCCATACTGATCATTTTAGGGGGGGGACATTTTATGAGCTGATACTCTGCCAGTTTGAGAGCAAAAAGTGAGTGATACATACATTTGAGTGAAAAGAGAGGAAGATAGGCCATAACCATCATAGGTGAAGCCTCCTTTTCCCCATCTTCTTCTTCATCTCAAACTCTTTTATTATTGTTCATATTATTGCTCATTCTTGTGTTATTTCTTATTATTATTGCAAGCCTTGTCCATTCAAGCATTTTACATTTCATTGAAAGTCTTGTCCATTTCAAGCACTATATATATATATATATATATATATATATATATATTATACTACTCTTGTCCTCTCAAGCTATATATTATGATTATATATGTATATTGGAACCAAATCATGAGGTGATTCAAGGTTCCCTTCATGCCTAGTATGTGATTATGGGATAAAACCTAAGGATGATCATGATTTGTTAAATTTCATATTGATTTTGTTCGTGTTTGGCCATGAGAGTCATGGTTGGGTGATAAAGTTTCAATCTTTATCATCCCAACCATGACCTAGCCATAAAATCACCAAGCATGGGACATAAATTCAATCTTTGTGTTATATTTTTGTCCCTAAAGGTTTAATCTTGTATCATAAGTCCATCTTGATGGTAAAGTTTCAATCTTTACTCATCAAATGGTCATTTTAGCCCAAAAGGCATGTTTTTCACCTTTTTCTTAAATTTCCCCAATGATTGTCTTGATCAAACCCAAAACCTTTGTTTTTGGTGTCCAAGTAGTGATCAATGACATAGGGATGATTTAATCCATGTTTTTGTTAAAGAAAATAACTGAAAATGATCATCTCAGTCCAGTTTCAGCAAGAAAACTTTGTTTTGCCTGAAACTGGATAGTTTTCTGATAAACTGTCAAGAACCCCTGGAATGCTCTCCCCATCCGTACGGCTACTTTGGCCGGGGAGTGCATTTTCCAGTTTCTTCCCTTTCTAGTCAAAATGTTTGCAAAATAACCCTTTTCCGTTAAATAATTGACCAGTTTTGTTAAAAGACAGTTTCTCCCATTTTTGAAATACACACACACACATGCACGTTTGTTAACTAATGTTAGGGAGACTCGGTCCTATCCGAGGCGACTTGGGTGACGTAAAACTCTTCCCAAGGCGTAACCTGACCTCCGAACTAATAGAATCTCTAACCTTTCCATTTGTTGGGTTAAATAATTAACAAATGTGGCAACTCCTTTATGTTTTGCATGATAACCGTGTTCGGTTTTTCGCCCTTCGAAATGAAAACCCCTTCGTTTCCCTCATCTCGGGGTGGGATCCTTACACCATGGCATAACTCTAAGCAAGAATCAGTGTCCTAAGACGACTGATGAGCGTGAGAGAATGATTGGGATTCCATATGCCTCCGCAATTGGATCAATCATGTATGCCATGATATGTACTAGACCCGATGTCTCGTATGCTTTGAGCATGATGAGTAGATACCAATCAGATCCTGGTGAGAGTCACTGGATTACAGTCAAGACGATTCTTAAGTACTTGAGAAGGACTAAAGATTCGTTCTTGGTGTATGGAGGAATGGAAGATGATCTAGTTATAAGTGGTTACACAGATGCAAGCTTCCAAACCGACAAGGATGATTCAAGATCACAATTTGGATTTGTATTTGTGCTAAATGGAGGTGCTGTTAGCTAGAAGAGTTCTAAGCAAAGTACCGTCGCATATTCTACAACGGAAGCTGAGTACATTGCTGCATCCGATGCTGCAAAGGAGGCTGTTTGGATCAAGAAGTTCATTGGTGAACTAGAAGTGGTTCCTAGCATTGCTAACCCAATAGACCTTTATTTTGATAATAATGGTGTTATTGCTCAAGCAAAGGAACCAAGATCACATCAGAAATCCAAACACATACTTAGGCATTTTCATATCATTCGAGAGATCGTTGATAGAGGAGACGTAAATATATGCAGAGTACCGACTGATGATAATATTGCCGACCCATTGACAAAGGGTCTTCCACAAGAAAAGCATGAAGGTCATGTTAGGTCTATGGGTATTCGATACATTAATTAGGCCTAGTGCAAGTGGGAGATTGTTGGTGTTGTATGCTCTAGGCACGTTATGAGAACGATTAATGTTATCTATAGATTATGTTTTAATAAAGATATTGAATGTTGATTATTATATCCTTTGCATGTTTATCATAATAATCCCCGTCCCTGATAATTATGTATTAATTGTTAGTATAAGTTTAATATATAATCATATGATGATTATGGTGTATGGGATACAATTAAACTTATGGGTATTTGTTGGAGACCAAATACTGTACTGACACATATGAGATTTATGTCGTGGTCACAATGTCATAATTAAGTCTCATATAGTTATATTACTGGAATCTTTAGACTTGAGGTTATTACAGTCTTCCACTTGATGAACATTATGTTTGACATATTCAAACGTTACCCCTAACCGGGTAGTTATAAAGAATATGATTGGCATAATCGGAATCATGAAGGGAAGAGTAATAAGCCAAGAAAGGATTTGTTCCTCATCAAGAGAGATGTCAAGCTTTGGCCACTCGATGAATGGTATTGATGAAATGCATGGCCATGCTCAAATATGATTTGATGTATCAATACATTCGGGATCGAGAAAGCATTGAATAATGTAAGTTGACCATTGACCATGGCTTACGTTCAATAGACATCGAGAACAAGGAGATTGTAATATGTTCTATAAAGGATACAAACTTATATAGTTATACTAATTGGGTAGGTATGACGGTTTGCTAGAACCTAATCATATCTTATGGGGTAATACCCATTGCCAACTTAGTATAATCCTAAAGGGTCACACACATAAGAACGAATCTTAAAGGCTTAAATGGAATTAAGAGTCGAAGGGCCTTTGAGGAATATTAGGAGTTAAAGGGACAAAGCTGGAAAACAGGAGGGTCCGGCCGGACTAGGACAAGGACCCGGTCGGACCTCCAGGTGATCCGGGCGGACCAAGGCAAGGACCCGGCCGGACCAGTCGGTTTTGGCTGGGAATTTCCTAAGTCCGTATTGTCTCGAGTTTGGACACTTGTTACCTATTTGGAATAGGTTTAATGAGTATAAAAACAAGCTCTAACGGCCCTAATCAGACTAATGCAATTGTGAAAGTCTCCAATGAGTTTGAGAGAGTTTATTCTTGTTCTAAGATCTCCAAAGTGAAGAACAAGAACACATATATTATTCCATATAGTTCTTTGTGGTCTAGCAACCAAGATCAAGTGATTCTTGATATTCGTTCATGGTGTGGATACCGTTAGAGGGTGACGATTATCATCTACAAGTTCATGATCTTGTTCGTGATATTGCTCGTGATCAATTTCGAAAAGCTACACCAAATTCAATGTTGTTAAATCAATCGCTTCAAGGGTTAGTATTCTCATATTCATTGTAGATGTATTTGATATAATCATATGAATGGATCTATAGGCTTTGGTTTTCATTAAATTTTAAATGCTATATTCCGCTGCGCATGTTACTACGAAACCCAACAGTGGTATCAGAGCCCCGTTCATGTTGATTATTTCAATACATAATCATATTGTATGTGTATAAATTGTTTATGTGCTTAGCATGATTTGAATATTGGGATTATGATTTTTATGTGTTTATGCGTATTATGTGGTTTACTGGTTTATAAACTTTAATCGCACTATTCAATCGCAATAAAATTATGTTGGATTTAAAATTGTTTGGATCATCAATTTTGAGTAGATCAAAGTTTTGATGTTCTAAGAGATTCATGAATGAATTGTTCATTCAAGGTTCTGATGTTCATGATGATTGGATCATCAAGAACATCAAATCCTAATTGAATTGGGGAAAAACAATTTTGAGACAAATTTTCGAAACTTGAAAAAATTTCTGATTTTCCAGGAGGTCCGACCGGACCCAGTACATGACCCGGTTGGACCTACGGGTCTGGAGTGGGTACGTAGCGGGGGTTTGGGTTGGATTTGAAAATCTGTTCTATTTTTCCAGAAGGTCCGACCGGACCAAGCATAAGACCCGGCCGGACCCCCGGGTCTGGTACGGGGAATTGTTTGGTCGTGGTTTGATTTTGTGGTTTTGATCATTCCTATTTGTTTTGATCTTGTGATTCTGAGATTTGATCAAGGTTTATATGGCTAGCCTACGTTCATCGAGACTGTGTTTCCCAAACTTGATCGTAATCAAAGTTTCAAAGATAAAACGAAGTTAGAATTATGAAGAGTTCATAATTGCTAAAATTGAGAAACAATGATTCTTGATTCAAGATTGGAGATCCATGTGGAATTGTGGATGCAATTGGCCTACGTTCATCGAGACCATCTATTGCTTAGTTTCGGCCACATGGACTACCTTCTTGGTTTCTTGAATTAGTGCGGAATTGTGGTTGCCTGATGGCTTAGTTCGGCCGCACGTATTGTTATCTTGATTTGGAGTTGATAACCAAAGTTTGAATAGTCTCATCCTCATAATTATAGAAAAACTAATGACAGATAATATCATGCTTAAATTAATAGAGATTAATTTAATGACTAAACCTAATGTGTAACATGTTTATTTTATGTGATCATAAATGTGTTATATGCTATATGTTGTGAACCTTCATTAAATTTAAGTTCCGTGCCAACCCATGATTAAAACACTTGGGATTACATGGGTACTTTCATGCGCGCTCTAACCATCGCGAGGTGCATTGATTTTATTCATGTATGAACAAGATGAGTGAAAGAGTGATTCCTATGCGTTTAAAGTGGGTTGACTTAATTAGGCTATCAAAAGAGTTTTGGGCCTAAGGCACAGATGAGATTAAAACATGCATGACATATGATGTCTTGATATAATCTCATAAAATATCTAAGAGTCATATATGATATGATTGATAAGGAGTTATCTACCTAAATAGTTTAATTTTATGCATCTTGCCATCGCGGACGTAAAATTAAATGAAATATGGATCTTAGCCCAATTAAATTATATTATACATTAGATGTATATGAAGGTTATATAATTTAGTGGGAGTATTTGTGAAATACTAATATTTGTAATATCTTTAAAACTAAGTTGGTACTTATATTTAATTATATGTTTGCATAATTATAGATAATGGCTCAAAGTACAAACTTATCATTGCGATCTATCCTTGAGAAGGAAAAGCTTCAAGAAAATGGATCTAACTTCACGGATTGGATCTGTAGCCTTAGAATTGTTCTAAAGCATGAAGATAAGCTCTATATTCTTGAAGAGCCCGTTCCTGAGGATGAACCTGAATCATCTGCCCCCAAGGATGAGAGAAACGCCTACAAGAAGCACAAGAGTGATTCTCGTGAGGTGGGTTGTCTCATGTTTACAGCCATGTGTTCTGAGCTTCAGAAGACTCTTGAACACTTGGAGGCATATGACCTTGCTGTTGAGTTGAAAGACGTGTTTCAAGAACAGGCAAGGCAAGAAAGGTTCGATACTATAGCTGCCATCGTCTCATTCAAGATGAGTGATGGGCAGGCTGTGGGCCCTCATGTTCTAAAAATGAAGGCTCATTTTGAGCATCTAGAGAGGCTTGGCCATCCCATTGAGTTTGATTTGGCCACTGGTTTTATTCTTAATTCATTGCCCAAAAGTTATAATCAGTTCGTAATGAACTTTAACATGCATGGGATGGATAAGTCCCTGTCTGAGTTGCATGGGATGCTAAAGACAGCGGAAAAGAAAATCGGTAAAGAAGCCGCTCCTGTGCTCATAGTATCAAAGGAAGGAAAGGGCCAAAAAGGCAAAGGAAAAGGGGGTAAGACAAAGGTTGTCAAACCCAAGATTGGCGAGGCAATTGTTGCTAATGCCAATGTGGCTAAACCTACTTCCCAAAAGGATGCAATTTGTTTCCACTGCAATGATATTGGTCATTGGAAACGGAATTGCATGGTTTACAAGGAAGAGATGAAGAAGAAGAAGAAGAGCAGTGGGACTGCCTCTACTTCAGGTATCTATGTTATAGATGTTCTTCTTTCTACTTCTAGCTCCTGGGTGTTAGATACCGGATATGGATCTCACATTTGTTTAAATGTGCAGGGACTAAGGAATAGAATGCTACTTAAAGATGGTGAAGTGGACCTACGCGTGGGGAATGGAGCAAGAGTTGCTGCATTAGCCGTAGGAACATATGATGTCATTTTACCTAGCGGATTAATTTTTGTTTTGAATAATTGTTATTACGTTCCGGATTTAAGTAGAAATATTATTTTAGTTTCTTGTTGGATAATGAAGGTTATAGTTTTCTTATTAAGAATAAGAAGTTTTCTATTTATTTAAATGAGATGCATTATTATACTGCATGTTCATTTAATGGCCTTTATGTTCTTGATGTTGAAAGTGGGAATAATGAGAATATTTATAATGTAAATAAGAAATCCAAACTTAATGATGTAAATCATACTTATTTGTGGCATTGCCGTCTTGGTCATATTAATGAGAAGCGTATCTCAAAACTCCATGGGGACGGACTTTTAGATTCACATGATTTTGAATCATATGAAACTTGTGATTCTTGTTTACTTGGAAAGATGACAAACACACCCTTCACTAAGAGTAGTGAAAGGGCTAGTGACTTATTGGGACTCATATATACTGATGTGTGTGGACCAATGAGCAGCAGTGATAGGGGAGGATATCAATACTTCATAACTTTTACTAATGATTTTAGTAGATATGGCTATGTCTACCTAATGAAACATAAAAGTGAGTCTTGTGAGATATTTAGAATATTTCAAATGAAGTACAAAATCAACTTGGCAAAACTATTAAAGCACTTTGATCAGATCGTGGTGGAGAATATTTAAGCCAAGAATTTGACAATCATCTTAAAGATTGTGGAATTGTTTCACAATTAACTCCACCCGGAACACCAAATGGAATGGTGTGTCTGAGCGGAGAAATAGGACTTTATTAGATATGGTCCGCTCCATGATGAGTCAAGTTGATCTTCCTTTATCCTTTTGGAGACATGCACTAGAAACTGCCGCTCTTACACTAAATAATGTTCCAACAAAATCTGTTCCAAAGACACCATATGAGATGTGGAAAGGAAAGAAGTCTAATCTTTCTTTTATGAAGATTTGGGGTTGTGAAGCTTATGTCAAGTGAATGATCTCTGACAAACTCGCACACAAGTTTGATAAATGTAATTTCATGGGATATCCTAAGGAAACTAAAGGATACTATTTTTACAACCGCACGGACAACAAAGTGTTTGTTGCACGAGATGGTTCTTTTCTAGAGAAAGAGTTTCACTCTAAAAGAACTAGTGGGAGTAAAATTAGTCTTGAAAAGGTTCAAAAACCCGAAAGTTACATGGAACAGAACGTTAGATCTGATCAAGTTTCACAAGGAGTTGTGGAACCTAATCAGAATACACAAGTTCTTCGCAGAACTGGTAGAAGTCATAGTTGATTCAGAAAAATGGCTTGGAGCCATGGAATCTGAAATCAAGTCCATGTATGATAATCAAGTTTGGAACTTGATTGATGCGCCTGAAGGTGTAAAAACCATAGGATACAAGTGGGTTTTCAAAAAGAAAACTGACATGGATGGAAAGGTGCATACTTATAAAGCTAGACTTGTAGCGAAAGGCTATAGGCGGATTCATGGAATCGACTACGATGAAACCTTTTTGCCCGTAGCAATGATCAAGTCTATATGAATTTTATTTACCATAGCTGCATATTTTGACTATGAGATATGGCAAATGGATGTCAAAACAGCGTTCCTTAACGGGAACTTACTTGAGGATGTTTATATGACACAACCTGAAGGTTTTGTGATTCCAGAAAATTCTAACAAAGTATGCAAGTTGCAAAGATCCATTTATGGATTAAAGCAAGCTTCAAGGAGTTGGAATCTTCGATTTGATGAATCGGTCAAAGAGTTTGGCTTCATCAAGAACGAAGATGAGCCTTATGTATACAAGAAGATTAGTGGGAGCATAGTATTATTTCTAGTACTATATGTTGATGACATATTACTCATTGGAAACAACATTCCTGCACTGCAGTCTGTGAAGACTTGGTTAGGAAAGTGTTTCTCAATGAAAGATATGGGAGAAGCCGCGTATATCCTTGGCATTATAATCTATCGTGATAGATCTAAGAAATTGATTGGTTTAAGTCAAGATACATATATTGACAAAGTTTTTAAGAGATTCCGCATGGAAAACTCTAAAAGAGGAAATTTTCCAGTAGGCCATGGCATAACTCTAAGCAAGAATCAGTGTCCTAAGATGACTGATGAGCGTGAGAGAATGATTGGGATTCCATACGCCTCCGCAATTGGATCAATCATGTATGCCATAATATATACTAGACCCGATGTCTCATATGTTTTGAGCATGATGAGTAGATACCAATCAGATCCTGGTGAGAGTCACTGGATTGCAGTCAAGACGATTCTTAAGTACTTGAGAAGGACTAAAGATTCATTCTTAGTGTATGGAGGAATGGAAGATGATCTAATTGTAAGTGGTTACACAGATGAAAGCTTCCAAACCGACAAGGATGATTCAAGATCGCAATTTGGATTTGTATTTGTGCTAAATGGAGGTGCTGTTAGCTGGAGGAGTTCTAAGCAAAGTACCATCGCAGATTCTACAATGGAAGATGAGTACATTGCTACATCCGATGATGCAAAGGAGGCTGTTTGGATCAAGAAGTTCATTGGTGAACTAGAAGTGGTTCCTAGCATTGCTAACCCAATAGACCTTTATTGTGACAATAATGGTGTTATTGCTCAAGCAAAGGAACCAAGATCACATCAGAAATCCAAACACATACTTAGGCGTTTTCATATCATTCGAGAGATCATTGATAGAGGAGACGTAAATATATGGAGAGTACCGACTGATGATAATATTGCCGACCCATTGACAAAGGGTCTTCCACAAGCAAAGCATGAAGGTCATGTTAGAAATCTATCACCAGTAACTTCATATTACATAACTGATTCATTGTAATTTCCATTAACCAATCTCTTGAAACTGCATTGAATTTTAGAAACTACTTTGTGTTAAAACCAAGCTCTCCAATTTTTTCATACTGATTTTGTGTGAGTTAAACTTAGTCACATCTTCTCCGCTGCGCTTACTGATTATTGGTTGCTTGCCGATTAGTGACTTTGTATTTTTAAAAGTGTTTCTTTGGAAAAGTTTTATTAGGCTATTCACCCCACCCCCCTCTAGCCTGTTTTCCTACCAATTGGGCCTAACAACCAATAGCTTGGAACAAGCGCATTGATTCTTTCTTCATTGAGAATGGTTTTGATAAATGTCCTTCTGAACATGCCTTATATGTGATGACAAACAATATTGGTGATACGCTATTGCTTTGCCTTTATGTTGATAACTTGGTGTTTACGAGCAACAATAGTAGAATGATTGAAAAATTTAAGAAGTCGATGATGCGTGAGTTTGAGATGACTGATCTTGGATTGATGTCATATTTTCTTGGGATTGAAGTTGATAAAAGGAAAGATGGAATTTTTGTTTGTCAAAAGATATATGCTACGGAGATTTTGAAGAAGTTTCGAATGTTTGATTGCAATCCCGTGAGGACTCCCGTGGAAGTTGGCACAAAATTTTCTAAGGAAGGTGATGATGCGAAAGTTGATGCATCTTATTTCAAGAAAATTGTTGGAAGCTTGAGATTGTAGATACCCCGGGAGAGGCCACTACTTGGCTAGAGCGGTGGAATGATCCTAGGATGTCTAATTGGTTTTAATTGTTAGAGTCGCCACCTATGTTATTAAGGGAACATAAGAAAAACCTAAAGAAATAGCCTATTTTGTATTACGAAACCAAAGATTCGGGAAGAGAAGGGTTTGGGGGTTAGGTGACGGAGTGGGAAGTACTTAAACACCCACTCCACCCCGCTTACGCGGGTCTTGCTACTAAAGGTGTTCTAATGTAAAAAGTCATTCAATTATTAAATAGTGCTAACAATTACAATGTAAAGAAAAGGGGAATTGCAAAGGGAAATAAAAGAGAATTATTTTATATATTAATTTATGCTAAAGATTACATTAAGAGAAGAAGAGTAAATTGAAGTAAAGATTGAAATGTAGGGAGATGACCTTAACCAACTTTAATGTAGTAAAGTGGTCATTTAGTCATGTCCCATTGATGGGGATTGCATACATTGATTAAGACATGTAAAATAAGAGAAGAAAAGAGGTAAAATTGTACCTTAAGAAAGAGGACCTCAAACTTGGTGAGAAAGTGGTGATTGTTGTAGAGAAGTTGTTGTGTAGAAATTTGTGTAGAGTTTTGTTGTTAAAACTCTTGTTGGAAGAATTTATGTAGAGTTATTGATAGATAATCAAAGTTGGGGGTCCTTTTCTAAGGTAGAAATTAGAGGTTTAAATAGGTAGAGAAAGGAGGGAAAGAAGCTTTTCTAACCAATAAGAAAATAAAGAAAATTAAATAATAAATAGAAAATCAAATGAAATAAAGATCAAATATTTAATTTTAAGGAAAATGCTAGAAAATGGGATTTGGGAGTTATGAAATAAGGGAGGATGAATGTGGATGAAAAAAGAGGTTTTTGTGATCAAGAAAATGGAGGGAAAGGACTGCAGTCTGTAACTGCCAAAATGGGAAGCGCACGAGTCCGGCTTTAGGGGAGAGACGCGCGCGCAGCCCACAAGTAGTGCCCGAGGCGCCCGCGGGTGATAAATGACAGAATGATAGAAATGACTCCAAAGTTAACTCCGTTATGCAGTTTAGTCCAAAACTAATGGAATCAGTTAGGAACTTAACTGGAGTAACAGAAATTAACAAAAGTAAGTAAAATAAAAATACTATGTATGCAATCGGGGCATGAGAGTTTCAAGGCGGGGTGTCTACAGAGCCCCTCGGCGACGTGGATTGCAAAGCAAAACGCGTCGACGAAAGAAAGACAACCGCCGAGGACATCGACAAAGAGAAAGAAAAGAAAGCAAAGACTCAATGAAAGCAAGAATTTGAAATTGCGAGAGATAGAGGTGTGCTCCCTGTGTGATGGAATTTTGTTGATAAAAGAGGTGTGCTGAATCCGTTCATGAATCCATTTGCTGAATCCGTTTGTGAATCCATTTGCTGAACCCGTTTGTGAGTCCATTTGTCTCATTCGTTTGTGAATCCAATGGTTGAGTCCGTTTATGAACCCGTTGCTGAATCCGTTTATGAATCCATTGGTCGAATCCGTTTGTGAATCCGATGGTTGAGTCCGTTTGTGAACCCGTTGTTGAATCCGTTTGTGAATCCATTGGTCGAATCCGTTTGTGAATCCGATGGCTGAGTCCGTTTGTGAAACATTTGTTGAATCCATTTGTGAATCCATTGGTCGAATCCGTTTGTGAATCCGATGGCTGAGTCCGTTTGTGAACCCTTTGCTGAACTCGTTTGTGAATCCATTGGTCGAATTCGTTTGTGAATCTGATGGCTGAGTCCATTTGTGAACCCGTTGCTGAATCCGTTTGTGAATCCATTGGTCGAATCCATTTGTGAATCCGATGGCTGAGTCCGTTTATGAACCCTTTGCTGAATCCGTTTGTGAATCCATTGGTCGAATCCGTTTGTGAATCTGATGGCTGAGTCCGTTTGTGAACCCGTTTCTGAATCTGTTTGTGAATCCATTGGTCGAATCCGTTTGTGAATCTGATGGTTGAGTCCGTTTGTGAACCCTTTGCTGAATCCGTTTGTGAATCCATTGGTCGAATCCATTTGTGAATCCGATGGTTGAGTCCATTTGTGAACCCGGTGGCTGAATCCGTTTGTGAATCCATTGGCTGAACCCGTTTGTTAGTCCAAATGCTTGTACCTATTATGCTTTGCAGATATATGTGCTTGTGTGTGAAATTGTGGTTGTGGTGTGATGTGATTTGAAAAGTAGAGATTTGCATGAGAGAGATTTTGCAAAGATGGAGAAATTGCTTTTGTGTGAGATGTGATTTGAAAGGAGCTTTAATGGATGATGTTCATACCTTCACTTACCATGGCCGCTTGATTCGGGATGGAGATGTTGTGGCTTTGATGGAGATGATGAATTGCTCTTGCTTTCGATGGAATGTTGGTGAGATGACATTCTGAATGATGGGTTGGTCATGCCAAACGCTGCCTACGTATCCATTGAAGGGAATCAGACCAGCGTAGTTCAAGGATGATGGAGAACGCTGGGGAAGAAGCTAGGACCAAAGCAAAATGAAGCACATACTTTTTATATAAGTAAGAAAAAGAAAAAGAAAAATCTTTTTGTCGGTTTTTTTTTTTTTTTAAGATTAGAAGGAAAAGAATATGTACACATGTGAGAAAAAGATTTTTTTTTAGTTCGTGGGTGAACCATTTTAACCATTGTGTGTTTGTAAATCCAACTCAAGATCAAATCATGCTCGGTCGAAGTCCGGATTGCCTCGCTTGAATTCTATTGTCGCTGTTGTGCCCAACGAAGATTGATGTCTAGCCCCAAGAGATTTGTCGATTATGGGGCTTCAAAGACTTTCGATGCCGAGATAAGGGGTTATTGATTGTAAAGCCCCTAGAACGCCTTTGATCCCTAACTTGGAGTGACTAGCATAGCCCCAAGATAAATCAGTTCTTGGCCCATTCAAATGAATCGCCTTTTGTTGTTGACGTGAGCAAGCCTCAAGAGGAGATTATTGATACCAAGCTTCGAGAGATTTCTAATCCCCAAATTTCATATACTTGTTGTTTTCGGGCTTGGAGATGGTGGAATGTGAAGACCTTTCGATGTAAATCCCCAAATTATCTTGGAATCGGCTTAGCATTAAGAGCGAATGCACCGTCAGGTAGAATTCTTGATAGAGATCTCCTTCTTACTCTTACTGGGGAGATGAATGGCCTCATTGTGGTCGGTACCCAAATGGTGGAAAGCTTATGTCAAAAGATGCAATAATGTCTTGTGGTGTCGTCGAGGTTGCGGATGATAAGGTCTTGGTGTGATAAGGTCCCAAATGGGTATGCTTGCTTGAGTATTCTTGTGTTGAACTAATAACGGATCTTCGGATGCAACTCGTGCGGATGCAACTTGTGCTTTTGATCTCAGAGAAGGGGGTGCTGAATTGCAAAAACATTGGGATTGGCCAAAGCATTTCCCGCTATAACCATAGAGTTTAGCATATTGAATCTTTTTCCTTTTCTCTAAGACTTCCTTCATAATCTCGTTGTAAGTTCTAACAATAATCATCAAATTCATTCATAACTTCGTAGCCCTCCTTTCAAACCAAAAGACCTTTTGACGTGAAGTACTAGGAGACCCTTTAAGCTTGGATCACTCCCCACATTGCATTGCTTGAGTACCATTGCCCAAAAGATTGTCAATTGCGAAGCCCCAATATTGCCCTTTGCTTGGATTACTATAATGTTGTAGCCCAAAGATTGTAGATTGCGAAGCCCCTTGAGGCAATCGGTGCCAAACTAATTGAGGAAGCTTCCAACATTGCATATGTCTTTGCTAGGGCCATTGTTGGGAGATGACGTGAATTGCTTCTTGCTGAGGGAGCCTTTCAGACTTGATTGTAGCCCTTAGTGTGCCACCATTGATTGCAAGTAGAACGAGAAAAGCATATCCTTGATTGGAGGAACAGGCACGAGCACACATGACAAGAAGGCTTTTCGACATTCCCTTTGAGAGACTTTGAGGATAGTCTTACAGATCTTTCTTGAGCGTAGCCCCTAGGGCATCATTAACTGTTAAGCGTAGCAAAAGAATCTCTCGTTCTTGAGTCACATAGCCCCTAGGGCATCATCATTTGTCAAGCAATGCAAGAGACTCGTCCTCGTACGAGGGAACAAACATAAGAGGACATGGCAAGAGCTACTCCATTCTCGGGAAGCCTTTTGACATACTATAGGGGCACATGCTTGGAGAAGCTTGAAAACTGAGTTACATATTATTGGTATTCGCTGCCCAAACCAATTGACTCACTGGGGACTATTTGTGCAACCTCTTACCCCTTAATGATGGGCTCATTCTCGGATGGATCTTGGTTACCACGTGGCTTCTTTCTCATGAACCCAAAAATGGATATTGCAAGAACAACCTCTCTTATGCCAATAACCCAAAACGACCTTTGATTGTGCCGTATCTTGTCGAGCCCTTTGCAATTACGAAGTTGACTCGGTGGGGAATTGACTTGCTCGGGAGATTCAATGTAGAACTTGTGCAGTTGTCTTCTTTAGAGGCCGGGGATCTCCATTTCTCTTTCCCTTCTCTCTCTCACTCTCTCTTTTTTTTATGATGCACCCTGGTTTTTTTCCTAGACCGCGCTTTCGGGTTTTCAATCTAGCGGGCATCTCTTTCGCGTCTTCATTTTGACTCGATTAATGAGGATGTGTGCATTGACTCCAACTAATGATGAGAGACATGTGATTTTGTGGTGGAGACCTTTTGTCACTAATGATGAGTTTCATTGACTCGACTAGGGAAGTGGTCCCTAGTATTGACTTCATGTATTTATATATTTTTGAACGACTCACGAAGGCAAGTAAGTCATTAAGAGAGAAGAGAAGGAAAGCCCCAATTTGATTGCAAGAAACTGGGAGTGTTGCTGAAAGATAAGAAGCCCCTAAACTCGACAAGGAACGTGAAATGATTTCAAATCTAAGAAAGTTGTTCTATCTTGAGGTGATTAATTCATTGGAAAATGACTCGTACAAAGATGTCTTGACAAGTTCGAGATGAAGGCCAATCACCATAACGCACTAGGGCTAAACATATCTTCTTTCTTGCATGAGACCGGACACAAAGGTTGCCTACGTTCCTCCAGTGTAAGGCTCAGGTCACCGTAGTTCTTGTGAATACTCCATTCTTCGTGATGGTTGTTTCGTCCTTTGTTGGTGGATGACGATGATGATCTTGATGTGAACTTCTTTGAATGAGGGGGATTTTTTTTTTTGTTTTTTTTTTTGTGCTCTAACTTTTGCCTAGGTTGTTTTGAAGAGTCAACCTAGCGATTTTTTTTTTTTTTAATCTCCCTTTGAAACATTGCTTGATCTTTCTCCATGGTTGTAGTTCCACCTTGCTTGATGCCTTGGATTTGTCGTTGATGTTGCCGCCTTCGCCACGATGTTTAGCCCCTAGGCGTTCAAGTGATGGCCTTCGTTCCAAAACTTGCTTAGACATCTTTTCATCATTTTGCCAAGAATTAAATTGAACAACTTGGAGGAATATATGAGGACAAGAACGACTTTTATTTGATAAGACCGACTCAAACTTTAACATGGGAAGAGAGAAAACTTTAATGCACAATTAAGAGGACTTTTGACTCTTTGTTTTTTTTTTTTTATTCCTATTACTAGGTAGAGAAAGAGAAATGTAGATTGTTGTCGTCATCCTTGTCGTTGTAGTTCTCCTTGTGGCATGATCTCTTGTTGAAGCCCCATTTCAAATATGAGCCTCTTCCTTGATGAGTTGCTCTTCACCCAAGGTAAATTCACCATTGTCGATCAAATCTTGGATGATGTTTCGGAGAAGGAAGCATCCCTCGGTAGTGTGGCCGCTATGCTTGTGGTAGTTGCACCATTCACCAAATGCATGATTCTTTGGTATCATCTTGGGCTTGTATCCTTTTAAAGGCTTGACCTTTCCACTTTCTACCAAAACTTCAAGTGCTTCAGCTCGGGTCATTCCTAGGAGAGGAGTGAAAACTCGGTTTTTGGCGGCACCTTTTTTACTTTTGAGGGGCGGGCCACTTGAGCATGTTTTACCGTTGACCTTTGCCTTGTTGTCGGTGAACTCTCGCAGACGGGCCTTGAGTTCGGAAACCTCTTCCTCGTGAATCTTCTCTCGAGATCAAAACGGGCTTGCCACAAATCGCCTTTGCAGAGGGCATCCTCGGTAAGTCTATCCATATGTTCCCCCATGGCTCTCATTATGTCAAATAGCTTTTCGTTGGACACGGAAAAATACCCACCGTTGTTGTTGTTGCCGTTGGAAGCCATTGGACCTATTAAAAGAGCACGGTTGATCTTAGGATGGCCCCACAAACACCTATTGAATAAAATAATTTAACCCACAAACAAGAAAATGACTCAAACACATAGATAATTTTTATTTTTTTTAATTATTTATTTACAAAAGTCGGAAGAACGTAGTCCTTTTTGAGGTTTCTAGAAAAAATAGTGGAATCGTCACACTACTATATAGACCTTCTCGCGGTCCCATATACTCATCGGATTCCACCACGCTTGTGATACCTACATGTGATGGGATTAAACTAAATTAATTTCATAAAGCATACATGCGGGGACGGAGTTTTATTTCGTCCACAATAACCACTTGGGGACGGAGTTTTATTTCGTCAATAATAACCACTTGTTTCTTTTGGAAACGGCATGTATGATTTGATGACATTAGTTTAGGGAAATCTCGACACATGAAAAACCGACTTAGTTACGGAGTGTTAGAACCTAGACTAAGAATGTGTTGGCTTGTGCTCGGTTAAAGAGAGGCTTAAGGTCACCCCCAGTATGTAGTCGTGAACTACGCCACGGGTTGAGGTTTACCGCTTCGAGAGAGTCAAGGTCGGGTGGAGCTTGAAACTCTCTAGGATGGGCCTCGACGGGTTTGGGGTTATGAACTTGTGCGACTCGATAGTGAGTAATTGATAAGAATTAGTGCACGTAGTGTGAGGTCCAACAAATGACAAAATATTTTTTTACTTTTTTTTTAAACAAAAGAAAAGAAAATAATCACATATTTAAAACTTTCGAATCACCCGTGTGACCGATAAAATAAACAGAATGTAAAATCATTCATGTGCAGGCCCGGTGCCCACACACTGTCAAAAATGTTCTGTTTCTGTGCACTGTTCTGTTTCTGGAAAATGCTCAGAAGCGCGCGCATGGGGATGCCTATTCGGAAGGCGCACACGTTAGGAGGAGGCGGGCAGAGGCGCCCGCTTCTGGGTGAAAACCTGCAAATCAGTGGGTTCAAGGGATTGCCTTGACCCTAAATGAAAACTTTTTCCCCTGCAGTAATTGTTAGCACAGAAACATGAAATTGAAGAATAAGAAGGAAGGCGGGCGATTCAGGTAATTGGGTTCGGACATGCGCGCTTTAGGCCAAGAAGGCCAGAGGCGCGCGCTTTAGACCAAGAAGGCCAGAGGCGCGCGCTTCTAACCCTTTTTACCAGAATGCCCAAAAAACAGAATAAAAGAACACCAAAAGCAGAAACGCAAGTTTAACCCTCTAAGTCGTCCCCAGCGGAGTCGCCACTGTAGATACCCCGGAAGAGCCCACTACTTGGCTAGAGCGGTGGAAGGATCCTAGGATGTCTAATTGGTTTTAATTGTTAGAGTCGCCACCTATGTTATTAAGGGAACATAAGAAAAACCTAAAGAAATAGCCTATTTTATATTACGAAACCAAAGATTCAGGAAGAGAAGGGTTCGGGGGTTAGGTGACGGAGTTTGAAGTACTTAAACACCCACTCCGTCCCGCTTACGCGTGTCTTGCTACTAAAGGTGTTCTAATGTAAAAAGTCCTTCAATTATTAAATAGTGCTAACAATTACAATGTAAAGAAAAGTGGAATTGCAAAGGGAAATAAAAGAGAATTATTTTATATATTAATTTATGCTAAAGATTACATTAAGAGAAGAAGAGTAAATTGAAGTAAAGATTGAAATGTAGGGAGATGACCTTAACCAACTTTAATGTAGTAAAGTGGTCATTTAGTTATGTCCTGTAACACCCCAAAAATTTTCTATTTTCCATAAATATCAAAATGTCACAAATTACATCTCTAAAATGCCATACAAAGCCTCATTACTAATAATTCCCAAATGCTCTATAAACTGCTCCGCCCCAATCATTTCATCCCGATCTTCGCTTAACTGCAAAACTGAAACTGGAGGGGGGTGAGCTGGGGAGCTCAGTAAGAAAGGGGATACACAATATCACAGAAGCCAATGGAACACAAACACCAAATAACAATGTCCATGAAATTATAAATATGGACATGCCAATAAGACCCGTTTCATAAACCGAATAACTGATCAATCATACTTTACAGTCCGATGAACTAATTATATTCGGGTCCAGTGACTCAACCAAATTAACCGAATTGTTGGCCGCCCTCGACGGAGCCGGACCCAACACAAACACCATAACCGAGTCCACTGCGACCGTTACATAATTAGCTACATCGCAACTGTTCCATATAACAAATCTCATAATTGAGCATAATAACACATAAAGCATGCTTTTCAAATAACCGTAATATTTACGGACCAAATCCAATATCAACGCAATAATCAAGTGGGACCGAACAAATGATATACGTATCAATAAAATTGAGTACTACGATAAGACGGATATAAAATGAAATGACATGGAATCGATACTGCGTAGTCTCCCTTACCTCAAAACTACCAAATACTGGTCACCGAACAATTCTTCAGACGAAACTTTGAACTATCTATTTCCCCAAATACTCTCAGTCGAACTCAGCTCAACTATGCAAAATGTTCTATCTCTATTTGGTCTTAATGAACTTAACTAAGATGTACAAAAAGGCGTAAACAACAAGATGCGTCATCAATATATCAAGCAATTATTTCCACCTCATTCTAATCCTAGCATAGGCACGTCACCCTTAATCCATGTGATAGTCTAATTGTTGTCAAAATTAACAAACTAGTAACGCCCATCCTTATTCTTGTTAAATATTTGACTTGCTTGTTAAATTCTAGAATTTGCATATTATGTGCTAGTTTTACTTGGGTTAATTTCTTAACTGCTTTAGAATATTAAGGTGGTTAAATGTCTAGTTTTGACTTTTGGGTCATTTGTGAAAATATGACTTTAGGGGCCTTTTTGTTAAAAGTGAAACTTGAGGGGCCTAAGTGTCATTTCTTGAAAATTGAATGTATATCTTGTTGTTTGCCTTCTCTGAGAAAGTCATTTACTCCAAATTGGTTTTACGTTCTTCCTCTGTCTCAGAAAGCTAGGTTTAGGGTTTACCCTATTCTCGACTCCTCGAGTTTAATTATCCCTCTGTTCTTGATTCTGATCCCGGATAAATATTCGTGTCGTTGAATAGAGCGTTTCCTGCCGAATAGAAACAAGTTTGGTTGACTTTGATTTCGGAGTAGGTAAGTTATTAGCTTCCCCTTGCTTGTAATAACATGCATATATGTTATTCTTGATACTTGTACTTGTTAATTTCGTGTTTGAAGTGACTTTTGTGATACTTGTAAATTTGGGACAAGGGGAGTATCAGTATCTTAATGATATGAACTTGAAACAAGTAGGAGTATATGCAAAGGAGTATGTTATCATGTTAAGTAAACTTATACTTATACTTGTGGGACGGTAAAATAATAAACTGTGAAAAAGAAGGGAATTTCCAGATTTGTGGTGGTGTGCGACCGCCCATGTTTGGCCAGGCGACCGCCCATCTATCTGAAGTGTTTTTCAAAGGATTCACCTACTTAATGTGCGACCGCACAAGTCACTTTAGGCGACCGCACAACTCCCCTGCAGAACAAAGATGTTGTTCAAAGCTTGATTGAGCTAGACTTAACCCTTGTCAAGGCATAGGGCCTTAGTGTAAGATGTCCTAGCAAGTGTATGTGTACCTTAGGGGCATCAGAACAGAGACTTGAACATTATTATTCAATGAATTGAATTGAGAACTTGAGTATAAGAGTAAGAACTCTTTTCTATGTTTTGAAAGTGCTATGAACAGGCACTAATATGTTATATGTATCTTGAAACCAATGTTTGTGCACCTTAGGGGCATTAGAACAATGTCTTGAGCCTAAACATCCAAAGTATAGGATGATGAACTTGAAGTATAAGATGTCTAACTCTTATATATGGCTTGAATGTCCAAAGATTGGAATGATAACTCGAGTATAAAACAATAAATCTTGTACATGTCTTAAACATCCATAGAAGTGGATTAAGAACGTGAATATAAGATGATAAAATCTTGTACATGACTTGACACCAATACATGTGTATGGTAATAAATTTGAAAGTGCTATGAACAAGCACTAACGTGTATAAGAAATGTTCTTGATATGTATGTGCAAACATTGCATATAGTTGCTTGATAACAATGTGACTTCTTGATTACTTGAAGCATGTTTCTTGATGAGCTAGTCCACTACTTTTGGATTAGTTCTACTCTCGTAGTTCAAGTAAATACCTACTTGTGCATTCTTGTATGAGTCCAGCTGGCCCTTGCTTGTTCGGAGATATATAGATTCACGCTTATCATGAGGCTGGGGCCAAAGTGATAATCGGGGATCTATGTATCTGCGCTTGACCCCTTACTACAGGCCATAGTAAGGGCATAGCTTCCTTTATTAGAGCAATACGCCTGATCAAAGTGAATGCTAAACTCGTGAACACCTCGTGAATCTTGATCTTTGGAATGACACTGGTTACCGGGTCTTCTTATATATACTGCATAAGCAGTTTCTTGTTATTGATCGTGATTGTCACAGCTACAAGCTACGACAACAATGGTATTCTTGGGAGAAATAAGGAAGGAAGCAATATCCTTTCGAACTTGCTAGCTTAGCCTTATGTGCTACTTGATGAGTTGGCTTAGCCTCTCATATACTTATTACTTGATGATACTTGATACATGATTACTTGAGTATCTACTTGAATTGCATGATAACATGTCATGTAGTTGCATCTAATAGCTTACTGAGATTTATCTCACCCTGTTCCATGTTTATTTGTTTTCCTTAGATCAAAGGAAGGCTAGTGATAGTGCGCAGTGAGGCTCGACATAGCTGGGAGCTTACTACGTAGGTTGTTATTCTTTTGGGGCTTGTGTCCTTTTACACTTTGGTGAGGACGATTTTGTATGGGTTGTATAACTCCTTATTTTGGGGTAGATAGTCTTGTATAGTACTTGTTGTCTCTAGACATCTTGTAATACCAGCTTATGTGCTAGGCATATCTTCCGCTGTATGTAACCAAGTTTGGTTTTAATTTTCTTGTTTAGAACTCGTATTGTGAGCTATTTTAGCTCCTTACTCTAGAATATATATATCATGTCAGTTTGTTATAAGCAGGTGTCATCCCGTTTCTTGTTAGTTTCTTGTTTCTTATTAGTTACGCGCAACAGGTTCGAGGTTCTATTAGGGAATCCCGAGACTTGGGGCGTGTCAAAGCTTCTCCCATACAAAAGGTGGCCCACTTTTTGAACATTACTATTTTACTAAATCCGACCCACAACTCTTTATTTTATTTTCTTTACCTGTTCTAAAATGTCGTGCTTAATTTCGGGATATTACAATCTTCCCTCCTTAAAAAGAATTCGTCCGCGAATTCTACTTAATCTAGATCTCGGTGATCCTATACGAATACCCCAAGATCTTATCCCCGAGCTAGCTCACAAGCCTAAAGGTCGGGGTTCCGCTCTGATACCAACTGTAACACCCCGAAATTTTTCTATTTTCCATAAATATCAAAATGTCATAATTTACATCTCTAAAATGCCATACAAAGCCTCATTACTAATAATTCCCAAATGCTCTATAAACTACTCCGCCCCAATCATTTCATCCCGATCTTCGCTTAACTGCAAAACTGAAACTGTAGGGGGGTGAGCTGGGGGGCTCAGTAAGAAAGGGGATACACAATATCACAGAAGCCAATGGAACACAAACACCAAATAACAATGTCCATGAAATTATAAATATGGACATGCCAATAAGACCCGTTTCATAAACCGAATAACTGATCAATCATACTTTACAGTCCGATGTACTAATTATATTCGGGTCCAGTGACTCAACCAAATTAACCGAATTGTTGGCCGCCCTCGACGGAGTCGGACCCAACACAAACACCATAACCGATTCCACTGCGACCGTTACATAATTAGCTACATCGCAACTGGTCCATATAACAAATCTCATAATTGAGCATAATAACACATAAAGCATGCTTTTCAAATAACCGTAATATTTACGGACCAAATCCAATATCAACGCAATAATCAAGTGGGACCGAACAAATGATATACGTATCAATAAAATGGAGTACTATGATAAGACGGATATAAAATGAAATGACACTGAATCGATACTGCGTAGTCTCCTGAACGACATAAAACGACTTGATAAATGGGGACCCAGACACTCTGGGCCCACATACCTAACAGACCTATACCGAGAAGCCCATGGCTATAGGCCGATATCAGTAAGGCCGAGCAGGCAGTCCTTGCCTAGGCCGAGCCCGAGAAGCCCAATCCCTAGCCGGCCTCTAATATGACGAGCCGAGTTGGATGACGGGCCGACTTACATCAGAAACCTCCCATTATCGTTGGGAAAACTCTTACAGAGTTTGATTACAACTCTAACAGTGAAGATCCTTATCTAAGCAAGGATACCTCTTATGCCAGATAACAGGACATCATCCATCCTTATCCGGGGTCTATCTCCAAGGAATGCGAGTCCTACATCAACACGGGCATCCTAGCTTCTCTAACAGGCTAGGACTCATTCACCCACGCCTATAAAAACAGGTCCTCACAACAGAAGAAGGGTAATGAACTTTTGGCTCTAATCTGGTCAATTGATTTCTTTTGTTACAAACCATATCCTTATTCTTACACCGGAGGGCCTTCGTCGGTGAAGCCCCGGTGTAGTTTACGTTTGTTTCGTGTGTACAGCTCCGGCCATCAAGAACTGTCGCTGGGATTATCCGAACCGCTAGACGAAGGCTGATCCAACTAGATTTTGGCGTCATCAGTTTGGTTCCATTGCCGGGAAATCGATTGGTCAGTTCTTTAGCCAAATAATTCCAGACCATGGCCGGAGAATTGGTTGACGGGCAAGAAGCCAGCCCTTCAAAAGAAACTGCAAGAGATGCACCGCCCCCCGAAAACACGAACGCTGCTGCACAAAATCAGAGGCTCCCACCTACAGCACCTGCACAAGGGGGAGGAATGCATACCCGTTCAAAGGGGCCGGCCCCCAATGTTGTTAACCAATATGGGCGCCGCCGACGGACAGGATCCCGAAACAATGGAGCAGGACCATCACAGCCGCTGCCATTGGACAAGAGAACATTGCTTCAACAGAATGTTCAAACACTCCAACAGCTGGCCGACGCACAACGGGCCCTGTTAGAACTTGACCCCGAAAACTCCTTGGCTAACCTACTCCAGCCGTCTGGAACGAGGGGGACAAATCTGGATGATAGAGCAAGCAGAAGGGAGCCCCTACAAAATCATAGACGGGATGCGCCTCCCAGGAGCCGTGTAAGTCGCCAAGACGGACGGCTAGGAAGACTCAACATCGATTGGGACCTGAGAGACCACATTAATCGCCGCCGGGAAGAGCAAGAAGATGAATCCCCAGGAGTGGAAATTATAGAGGAAAGACGTCGTGGGGACACCCGACGTCATTCACCTCCCAGGCAGGATCCACCCCGGCAGGATCCACCCTGGCATACTCCGCCTCGCCGTACTCCTTCAAGGCATCGTCTCGAATTAAACCAAGGTGAAAGGAGACGCCGAGACCGAAGCATAGTCAGTTCCAGTCACACCTCGGCATTTAGCACAAGGGACATTGTCGACCTTAGAGAAAGACTCGACAACATTGAGATGATGAATCAGGGGCACAGGAAACCCAATAATGACTACGATGCTATGCGCCCTTTCGCGCAGAGGATTAAGGATGCACCATCTAATCCACAGTTAAAACTTCCACACCTAGACAAATACTCCGGCAACGCCGATGCTCTGGATCATGTCCAAGCCTTTGAGGCCACCATGGCCCTAGTGTCCAATCAGGACGACATACTGTGTAAGGCCTTTGCAAGCACCTTAACAAAGGAAGCTCGGTCCTGGTTCATGGATCTTGAGAAAAGAAGTAACAATTCCTTTGCCAAGTTGAAATCACAATTTTTGGAATATTTTGCTACCGCTGGGGCGAGGAAGAAAAGATTGTCTGACCTAGCCAACATGGTCCAGAGCAAAAACGAGTCCACCCTAAGCTTCTACAACCGGTTTAGGGACCCTGCCGACTCAATAGAAGAACACTTGACCGACAGGGAGATCATTGTATGCTTCACGAATGGTCACAGGTCAGAGCAGCTAACTTATGAACTGTCGGTCAGAGAGCCCCTCATAAAAGCCGAATTGTACCACGTTGCTTACGCCACACGGCCATCACCAAGGAGAAAAAAAATACGTTATATGGTCATAAGGAACGGGACCGAGATCATGACAAGTCACATAACGGGAACTCGTCCCAAGGGAACAACGGGGGAAACGGTAAAGGCAAGAACAGGACCAGGGGGACCGAGACATTCACCACATTCAATAAACCGATCTCTGAGATCATGAATCTGGTGGATCTCCCCAACCCCAAGCCTCTAAAAGACAACCCGAAATACCCGAGAGATACCACAAAGTATTGCTCCCATAACAGAGATAACGGCCACGACACCGAGAACTGTTTTGCTCTGAAGATTCTACAGAAATGGGCCGATCAAGGCAAGCTCAATCAGTTCATGGCCAAGGACAATAAATGCCCAAGGGAAGAAGACAAAAACAATGACCAGGTAGACAGGCCACCTCGGGCCAGGTTGATAGGCGTGATCAGAGAGGAAATTCCATCAAACAAGAAACTCAAGGAGCAGATTTACGAGCTAAGTAAAGTCTTCCACATCCCTCCTTGGATACATGAGAGGGAGGAAGTGATTAGTTTTTCTCCGAATGAGTTGGCAGGAAACCGTGCGATGAGAGAACAACCATTGGTCATCACAGGCCGCATTGATAATTGCGAGTCAGACAGGCTCCTCATAGACTCCGGAGCGGCCAAGGAAGTACTATACTATCGCACTTTTAAAGAGATGGAACTTCCTGATACAATGCTGACCCCATATAATGGAAGACTAGAAGGGTTCACTAATCATAAGGCCGAGGCCAAAGGAACCGTCGACTTACTCTTGGAAATCGGCACTCATCCCTACAAAACCTCAGCCACGGTCACCTTCATAGTTATGGATCTGGACAGTGATTACCATGCTATCCTAGGTGCACCCAGTCAAGGAAAGTTGGGTCTGGTTGCCTCCCTCCCCCACCAAAGGGTGAAGTTCCCCACCCCGGCCGGAATTGGGTGCGTCCCAGGCTCGCCTAGAGATTTTTTGGAACATGTGATGAAGTCCAGGAAAGCAAAGGCCAAGATGGAGATTGATACTCCAGATAAAAGAATAACGGTTTCAAAATCAACCACGGTTACAACCTCGACGCCACATATCGGTGTTATATTGGTGACTGTTGAAGATGAACCTGAAGAGTGGGTTATTCTTGACAACGACGTCCCAACTAAGGCCGAGGTTACTTACGGCTTAGACGGCTTCGGCTGCATCTCGATGAACACAGCTTCGGACGAGCTGAGTAACTTGGCTCTCGCCATCGTCCCAAGCTCGGGGGCCACACAGCTGACTGACATGGAAACCGAGATCGAGAAACTGTTAGACATGGAAAACCTAAGTTTGGAAGGGGAGGACAAGGAGAAGGTCAAGCAGATCATTGTTGAGACCCTAGAGTTCAGAGACGGCCCCGAACTTAAACCTGTGGATCAGTTAGACGAGGTCGTCATCAACCCAGACTATCCAGATCAGAAAATAAAGATTGGGAAGCAACTCTCCCAACAAGAACGAGAAGAGCTCATCTCCCTACTCCAAAACAACTTGGACGTATTTGCCTAGAAAGTAGATGACATGGTGGGAGTAAAGGAAGCTGTCGCTCTCCACAAACTGGAAGTCGAAAAGTTCTTCAAAACGGTCAAGCAAACGAGACGAGTCTTCTCTACCGACAAGGAAAAAGCAATTAGGACCGAGGTTGACAAACTCCTCAAAGCTGGCATCATAAGAGAAGCAACATACCCCGAGTGGCTTGCTAACGTCGTCATGGTAAAGAAACACAATGGCACGAAAACACGAACGCTGCTGCTCAAAATCAGAGGCTCCCACCTACAGCACTTGCACAAGGGGGAGGAATGCATACCCGTTCAAAGGGGCCGGCCCCCAATATTGTTAACCAATATGGGCGCCGCCGATGGACAGGATCCCAAAACAATAGAGCAGGACCATCACAGCCGCTGCCATTGGACAAGAGAACATTGCTTCAACAGAATGTTCAAACACTCCAGCAGCTGGCCGACGCATAGCGGGCCCTGTTAGAACTTGACCCCGAAAACTCCTTGGCTAACCTACTCCAGCCGTCTGGAATGAGGGGGACAAATCTGGATGATAGAGAAAGCAGAAGGGAGCCCCTACAAAATCATAGACGGGATGCGCCTCCCAGGAGCCGTGTAAGTCGCCAAGACGGACGGCTAGGAAGACTCAACATCGATGGGGACCTGAGAGACCACATTAATCGCCGCCGGGAAGATCAAGAAGATGAATCCCTAGGAGTGGAAATTATAGAGGAAAGACGTCAGGGACGCCCGACGTCATTCACCTCCCAGGCAGGATCCACCACGGCGCACACCACCCCGGCAGGATCCACCCCGGCATACTCCGCCTCGCCGTACTCCTTCAAGGCATCGTCTCGAATTAAACCAAGGTGAAAGGAGACGCCGAGACCGAAGCATAGTCAGTTCCAGTCACACCTCGGCATTCAGCACAAGGGATATTGTCGACCTTAAAGAAAGACTCAACAACATTGAGATGATGAATCAAGGGCACAGGAAACCCAATAATGACTACGATGCTATGCGCCCTTTCGCGCAGAGGATTAAGGATGCACCACCTAATCCACAGTTAAAACTTCCACAACTAGACAAATACTCCGGCAACGCCGATGCTCTGGATCATGTCCAAGCCTTTGAGGCCACCATGGCCCTAGTGTCCAATCAGGACGATGTACTGTGTAAGGCCTTTGCAAGCACCTTAAGAAAGGCAGCTTGGTCCTGGTTCATGGATCTTGAGAAAAGCAGTATCAATTCCTTTACCAAGATCGGCAGCCATGTACCAGATCTGAAAGAGACCATTGACAACTTGAAAGCTAACGATATGAAGCTCAACCCTAGCAAGTGCGTCTTTGGGGTTACCGCATGTAAGTTTCTAGGTTTCATGGTTTCTCAGCGAGGCATCGAGGCTAATCCAGAAAATATCCAAGCCTTGATTGACATGAGGGAGCCGACTTGTATCAAAGAGGTTCAAAGGTTGAACGGGAGAGTAGCGGCACTCGGTAGGTTTATCGCCAAATCGACAGAAAAATCCCTCCCCTTTTTCAAAGCCTTGAAGGGAACGAAGGATTTTGCTTGGATGCCTGAGTGCTCGACCTCGTTCTAGCAACTAAAAGACTACCTCGGCTCCTCACCTCTACTCAGCAGCCCGGTTATGGGAGAGACATTGTGCGTCTTCTTAGCAGCGACCGACCGATCCATAGCAGCTGTACTCGTTAGAGAAGAAGGCGGCATCCAGAAGCCGGTCTACTACGTCAGCAAGGCACTGTCAGACACCGAGAGCAGGTACTTCAATGCTGAGAAAATTGCTTATGCCTTGGTAATTACGGCCAGAAAATTACGAGCCTACTTCTCGGCTCATCCAATCACGGTCTACACCGATGCTCCTCTTAGAAAAATACTTCACAAGATGGACAGCTCAGGACGCCTACTTAACTGGTCGATCGAACTGACCGAATTCAACATAATCTACAAGCCAAGGAAGACTCTTCTGGCCCAACCTCTTGCCGACTTCTTGGTCGAGACCGCCTTCACAAGTGAACATACGCCGACCACCCGAAAGAGGAAGTTCCCTATGGATAGAGAACCCTTGGAAGAGCTACCTCCCAACTGTTGGGTCCTATACACCGACAGGTCAACTACCCAAGGTAGAAGCGGCGCCGGAGTCTACTTGACTAGCCCTGCCGGCGAGCATGTTGCACGTAATTTTATCAGGTTCAAGTTCCCTGCCTTAAATAATCAAGCTGAATATAAGGCCCTAATCCTGGGACTAAAAAGAGCCAAGTTCTTTGGTGCAACGAGATTGGTAGCATACAGCGACTCCCAACTGGTGGTGAATCAAGTTAAAGGGGAATACAACACCGAAAACCACATGCTGACCAAGTACAAAGATCTCGTCCTAAACCTGACCAAGAACTTTGAGTTCTGGGATGTACGGCAAGTTGGTAGAGAATACAACCTGGAAGCCGACCTGCTTTCAAAGATGGCAACAGCTGAAGACTCGGATCCCCTAATCATTTATGCCGACCAGCCTGCTTATGAAAGACTGGAGATCTTGCTCCTGGATGATGAGGAAAGGACATGGATCGACAACTACAAAGACTACTTGGAGAGGGGAAAGCTTCCTGAAGACGAGTTAGAGGCCAAGTCGATCAAAAAAAAGACGGCAAGATACATAGTCTGGAACGGCATCCTGTACAGAAGGTCATTCTCCAGACCTCTCCTTAGATGTGTTGCGCCAAAAAGCACCGAGAAACTCCTCGCCGAAGTACATGGGGGAGTTTGTGGGGGACACCCGGGGGCCAGAACCCTTACCGACAAGATCATCACACTTGGCTACTATTGGCCAAATATAAGGGAGGATGCCCAAGCCTATGTAAAGAAGTGTGACAAATGTCAACGCTACTCCGACTTACCCAAAGTACCTGCCGTAGAGCAAAGCTTGATCATACCGACATGGCCATTCGACATGTGGGGAGTCGACATCATTGGACAGTTCCCATTAGCCAAAGGGAGAAACAAATATGTAATTGTGGTAGTCGATTACTTCACCAAGTGGGTAGAGGCGAAACCACTAGCAAAGATCACTGAAGAGAACGCCATCAACTTTATCCATGATTACATATGGTGTCAGTTTGGCGTGCCCCACACTATAGTGACAGACAACGGCCTACAATTCTCTAATGCTTTCACCAAGGAGATGAATAGGTTGGGGGTCAAGAACAAGAAGTCGTCAGTCAGCCACCCTCAAGGCAATGGACAAGTGTTAGGTTATTTCCGCAAGTGCACGGGTGTATGTAGTATAGATAGTGCAAGAGCGAGTCGATCCCACGAGGACAACTTTACTTACAAAATATCTTTGCTTAGAGTAAAAAAATAAAGAAAGGAAAACGATTGGGGGTTATAAAATTGTTTGTCACTAACTAGAAATGAAATTGCAATTACTATAGCTTAGATGAAAACTCTTATATTTTAAGGAATCCTCGGGATTGGAACATCAACAACATATATTCATCAACTATTCATGCTCTATTTAGATTAAAGTTTCATTTTAAAACAAGGATGGTATGCTTGGCCTACACTACTTCTCACGATCAAGCAAGTAGCGTTTGTATTCTCATACTAATTATGCCCTATCTCTCGATGGCCCATAATTAGTAAGAATCCATTAAGTTTTCTTTATGAAAATCAGCATACTTTCCACTCAAGGAGCATCCCTAAGCCATTACACTACTCTCGTGAGTAATGAACTTAGTTCTGACTATATGGATCCGCTAATCAAGGTTCTCCGATCAGTACTTCCCTTGATTAACTAAGATTCATACAAGCCATGGACGTCATCATGGTCGTAGGCGTTAAAGTTTGATATAGTAGAATTGTTTAAGATGAAGAAAGTATATTTAGAGCATGAATATTAGTAAATACAAGTGTTTGTTGAGTTTCCAACCCCAAGAAATAGGGGGATTACTCACAAGCCATTTGCGAAATAATAAGGATAAGATAAATAAGAGAAGATAGAAGAAGAGATACTTATTCCGGAATGAAATGGAGACAAAAATCTTGAAGAATACCTCTGAATATTATTGATAATGAATTCAGAATTTTGTTCAAGTTAAGTTGATAACTTTCACAAATTCTGAGAATTATTTGATGTTTAAGAGTATAAATTTCACTATAGTAAGTTTACAATGTTTCTAGATATCTAAACTACTGATTTCTACTTCTATTTATAAGCCTTGGAGGAGGGGAGGCAATCTTTCCCGGATGGGTGCTTGGAGAGGTCTTCATTTGAAAAGGCACCTTTTGCTGATTCAGGGGGTGCTCGGCCGAGTCAAGGAAAAGTGCTCGGCCGAGCAAGCCTTCGAAAATAAATCTGCCCTTTCTGATTCTTTTCTTTATGCTCGGCCGAGCAGAGCCTGCTTTGACTGAAACTTTGACTTTTCATGGACTAGCTTATTTCCTCCTTTGCCAAGTGTTCCTCCTTCACAAAGATGATGCCTTAGCTCCCTTTTTCCTCAAGAATGTACTCAAAACCTGTTTGCATCATAGAAACATTCTCCAAGTGCATTATATCAAATAAAGAGTAGAAAATAAGTAATTTAAGTGGAATAAAAGCTAATAAACTATATTTTTAGACCTTAAATGACTATAAAATAGTCATTTATCAAACTCCCCCACACTAGAATCTTGCTTGTCCTCGAGCAAGTTAAATGTTCAAAAAGAGAGGAGTGCAAATGACATTAGTAAAAAAACAAGAAAGGTCTTCAATGCTCCCTCAGAATATTGTTATATAATATTACCTTTATTAAATTTCTTCCTTTTAAGTTTTTTTATCTCAAGAGATTTGTAAAGAAGAAGGTAGGATGATATTGAAGTACAAATAGAAAAGTTTGAATGTTAATATAACATGAATAAATACCATTGAATAAGAGCATATAGAAATAACCAAATGAATTTGTGGGTCATAAGTATGAATTAAGAATTATATTCACTCTTTTAGAGTGCTTTGTGAATATATTTTTCATGCTTGAATATACACTTCTTAAACTATGATCTTTAATCTTTAACAAAGATGTCCATATGTCGTTATGCATTTTGAATCACAAAGATTGATGAAAGGCGGAGGATGATAGTGGAATAAGGTTCGAGATTTGATTAATTAGACGTGGCAATTGAGTTTCTTGCTTCTAAATTGTCACACTCTATAATGATATATTCATTTAGATATTTGAATGGACAATCAAAAGAAGAATAAATTGATTAATTAGCCTCTTAAAAGTGGGAATGGAAAGATGGATTAAAGTGAAAATTTTTGTGATTCATAAGCATAACAAGGATGAAAAATCTTTGAAAAAGAGTAGAAATGAAAGTTTTTGAGATGCATATACAAAAATGTTTTAAAAGTTTCACAAGTATGTAGTATCCACACTTAATGCCCACAAACTCACTAATAATGTAATGCTTCTATTCAATAGGATTTAAAAGTTCATATTAATTTTGAAAATTTTCCATTTATAATCCAATACAATCCTATGTTGTTATCATCAAATATCTTAAGAAGTAAAAGTTAGAAGGAAAAAGTTTTACTTAGGCAAATGATAATAAAGATAACATTCTCATCAATGGGAGCATTGGCTATATATATTTTTTTTTTTTTTTTTTTTTTTTGAAGAATAGGGAACATTGCCCTTACATTTTCTTTGAAAAGAAAAGCATAAAAAGAAGAAAAAGAAATTTAGAAAGAAAAGAAATAAGAAAAAGATAGATACTACCCCCCCCCCACACTTAAATGAAACATTGTCCCTAATGTTTGAAAAGTAAAATGAAAATTGGGACAAGAGTAATTTAAAGGAGAGGGAGAAAGAGGTACCGACTAGAATGGTGGCGGTGGTTGCTGATTTGGAGGCCTGAAATTCATCCAATTGAGATGGTTGATACGACCCCTATAGGGTCACCAACCATATAATGTTTTAGTCTTTGCCCGTTGACCTTAAATTCACCTTTCTGCTCGTTCCAAATATTGACAGCTCCGTAAGGATATACTTTCCGGACTTGGAACGGACCTGACCACCTAGACTTCAATTTTCCTGGAAAAAGTTTTAACCGAGAATTGTAGAGCAAAACCATATCTCCTTCCTTGAAATCTTTCCGTATGATATGATTGTCGTGCCATTTCTTCGTTTTCTCCTTGTATAACTTGGCACTCTCGTATGCATCATAACGAAGTTCATCAAGTTCTTGCAATTGTAGTCTTCGCTTTTCACCGGCGTTTACCAAATCGTAGTTCAGTGCTTTAATTGCCCAATACGCCTTGTGCTCAAGTTCTACGGGTAAATGACACGGCTTCCCATACACCAAACGAAAAGGTGTGGTTCCGATGGGTGTTTTGAAAGCGGTGCGATAAGCCCATAAAGCGTCATTCAACTTGATTGACCAATCCTTCCTTGAGCTTGTAACTGTCTTTTCAAGGATCCATTTAAGTTCCCGGTTCGACACTTCCACTTGACCGCTAGTTTGAGGGTGATATCCGGTGCCTGTTTTATGATGAACACCATATTTCTTTAAAAGAGCCTCAAATTGACGGTGTGAGAAGTGAGAACCGCCGTCGCTTATGACCACCCTTGGTACCCCAAATCTCGGAAAGATGATGTTCTTGAAGAGTTTCATGACAACCTTTGAGTCGTTTGTTGGAGATGCTATGGCTTCTACCCATTTGGACACATAATCCACGGCTACAAGAATATATTTGTTATTGTAGGATGATGGAAATGGTCCCATGAAATCTATGCCCCAAACATCAAAAATCTCGACCTCTAGGATATTGTTAAGAGGCATTTCATTCCTCCTTGAGATGTTGCCGGTACGTTGGCAACGATCACAAGTAAGAACAAAATTTCGAGAATCTTTAAATAGGGTCGGCCAATAGAAACCTGATTGAAGAACCTTGGTGGCGGTCTTGAACGAACTTGCATGCCCACCATAAGGAGAAGAATGACAATGATGAAGGATGTTATTTATCTCCTCATTAGGCACACATCGCCTAATGATTCCATCTGCGCAATGTTTGAAGAGGAGGGGGTCTTCCCAAAAATAGTTTTTGATTTCGGAGAAGAATTTCTTCCTTTGTTGGTAATTCATTTCCGGGGGAATAATTTTGCAAGCCAAATAATTAACAATGTCCGCAAACCAAGGGGTATCGACATTGTTAATGGCTAGTAAATATTCATCTGGGAATGAATCGTCAATAGGGAGATTTTCTTTATCGGAGTCAATAATATTTTTGGGGAGACGAGATAAATGATCTGCTACCAAGTTTTCCGTCCCCTTCTTATCACGGATCTCTAAGTCAAACTCTTGGAGGAGAAGGATCCATCTTATGAGTCTTGGTTTGGCATCTTTCTTTGCCAAAAGATATCTTATTGCTGCGTGATCCGTGTATATAATCACTTTCGATCCCACCAAATACGACCGGAATTTGTCTATTGCAAATACCACGGCCAATAACTCTTTTTCTGTGGTGGCATAATTTACTTGTGCTTCATCTAGTGTCCGACTTGCATAATAAATAGCATGTAATTTCTTGTCTTTCCGCTGTCCCAAAACTGCTCCTACTGCATAATCACTTGCATCGCACATAATCTCGAAAGGGAGATCCCAATCGGGTGGTTGGACAATAGGAGCGGACACCAATTCCTTTTTTAACCTGTCAAAAGCCTCAAGACAAGAACTATCGAACAAAAATGGAGCATCTTTTAAAAGTAGATTGGTTAAAGGTTTAGAAATTTTAGAAAAATCTTTTATAAATCTCCGGTAAAAACCGGCATGGCCTAAAAAGCTTCTTACTCCTTTAACATTGGTGGGTGGAGGTAATTTTTCAATGATTTCAACCTTTGCCCTATCTACTTTAATTCCTTTCTCGGACACCATGTGTCCAAGAACAATTCCTTCATTGACCATGAAATGGCACTTTTCCCAATTAAGAACAAGGTTTACCTCTTCACATCTTTGTAAAACTTTAGATAAGTTTTTTAAGCATTCATCGTAAGAGGAACCATAAACTGAAAAATCGTCCATAAAGACTTCCATTATATTTTCTATAAAATCTGAAAATATTGCCATCATGCAACGTTGAAAGGTGGCGGGAGCATTACAAAGTCCAAATGGCATTCTCCTATAAGCGAAGGTACCATAAGGACAAGTAAAAGTTGTTTTTTCTTGGTCATCCGGATGTATGGGAATTTGAAAGAATCCGGAGTAACCATCTAAGTAACAAAAATGCGAATGCTTCGCTAACCTTTCAAGCATTTGGTCAATGAAAGGTAAAGGAAAATGATCTTTTCGGGTGGCTTTGTTTAATTTTCTGTAATCTATACACATTCGCCATCCCGTGACGGTCCTAGTAGGGATTAATTTATCCTTATCATTTTTTATTACCGTCATTCCTCCCTTCTTAGGGACAACTTGTACGGGACTTACCCATTTACTATCCGAGATTGGATAAATAATGCCCGCATCAAGTAACTTAAGGACTTCTTTCTTCACGACCTCTTTCATATTAGGATTTAATCTTCTTTGATGTTCTATGGAGGGTTTATGGTCATCCTCTAAATCAATCCTATGCATGCAAATCTTAGGGTGAATCCCTTTTAAATCATCAATTGTATATCCAATAGCTTTTTGATGTATTCTAAGTTCTCTTAATAATTTTTCGGTCTCAAGAGGACTTAGACTCGCGTTAATAATTACTGGATAAGTAGAATTAGGTCCCAGAAATTCATACCTTAGATTCGAAGGGAGAGGTTTTAATTCAACTTGAGGTGCCTTATATACCTCATTGTTAGAAGGCTCCGCTTTAGCTTCTAACTTTTCAAATGTAATGCTTCCTTTCTTTGCTGCAGCGTTAGCATCAAGATACATAGCATAATTTGAAGCATCAACATCGCTATCTAATAATTTCTCATCTACAAGACATCTTTCAAGCGGGTCCTTAGATTGAGGTTTTTCAAATTCCTTGCTTAAGGATTCTAGCATGTTAATATTGGAGCAAGTGTTCTCAAGATTGGGATTTTTCATTAATTTTGTCAAATTAAATTCTACCTTCTCATTCCCTACATTTAAAGAAAGGTTACCATTTCTAACATCTATAATTGCCCCAGCTGTGGCAAGGAATGGTCTACCTAATATGATAGGAATGTGATGGTCCTCTTCCATCTCAAGAACAACAAAATCAACCGGGATGATTAATTTCCCGATTTTACAAGGGACATCTTCCATAATCCCTATTGGATACTTGATTGAGCGATCCGCTAATTGTAATGATATGGTGGTGGGTTTGAGTTCCCCGACACCTATTTTCTTACTAACCGAAAGCGGAATGAGGCTTACACTAGCCCCAAGATCAAGCATAGCATTATCTACATCAAATTTCCCTATATTGCAAGGAATAGAAAAAGTGCCGGGATCCTTTAATTTGGGAGGCAATTTCCTTTGCAAAACAGCACTTACTTCTTCATTTAATGCAACTGTCTCATATTCCTCTAGTTTCCTTTTATTTGAAAGAATATCTTTTAAAAACTTAGCATAAGAGGGCATTTGTTGCAAAGCATCCGTAAAAGGGACATTGATGTAAATAGATTTTAAAACTTCTAAAAATTTTGCAAATTGTTTATCAAGTTTTGCCTTTACCAACCTTTGGGGGTAGGGTATTGGCGGATCAAAATTTCTAGAAACTTTAGGGGATTCCGTCCCCTTTTTTACTTCTTCATTAGTCTCAACCAATGGTGGGGTAGGACTAACTTTCTCCTCATTAGATTTGATGATTTCTTTAGGAGGGGGATCTATTAGTTCTTTTCCACTCCTAAGTACTACAGCCTTAGCATCAAAAACGTGCTGTTTCTCTAGCATTTTATTATGGGCGGCTAGACTATCAAACCTACTATTCAAAACTTTAAAGTTTTCCCTAAATTCATTATTAATCTTCTCTTGATTTTTATTATTTTCGACCATATAGTCTATAAGAAGATCTAATTTAGATTTAGGGGGAGGGAAAGAATTATTGTTGAAATTCTTGGGTACAAATCCCGGTGGTTGTGAGGAAGGTTGTGGGTTTAAAACATTATTACTTCTATAGGAAAAATTGGGGTGATTCTTCCATTCGGAATTGTATGTGTTAGAATACATACCCCCTCTTTGTCCATTAGAATTAACAAAATTAACTTGCTCACTAGAATTAGTGTCAAGCAAATCACAACTTTCGCTACTATGTGAGTTTGACCCACATAGTTCACAAATAACGTTAACGTTAGCCACGGAATTTGTATTCAAGTTATCAATCTTCTTAAAAAGCATATCAAATTTCGAAGAAAGAAGAGTAACAACATCAACATTAAACTTACCTGTTGTTCCTTGCGGTTGGTCCCTTTCATTAGACCATTGGTAGTGGTTCAAGGCGATGCTCTCGATCAAGTCGTATGCCTCATCCACTCCTTTGTTCATTAATGCTCCTCCCGCGGCAGCATCGATGGTCTCTCTAGTCTTGAACGTGAGACCATTGTAGAAGGTGTGCACTATCAACCACTTTTCGAGCCCGTGGTGTGGACACATCCTTAAAATCTCCTTGAAGCGCTCCCAAGCATCATATAACGACTCATCTCCATTTTGACTGAAATTTGTTATTTTGGTCCGGATCTGAGCGGTCTTGGATGGAGGGAAGAAGCGTCCAAGAAAGGCTTCTTGAACTTGGTCCCAAGTTGTTAATGAATTATGGGGGACCGCGTTCAACCATTGTTTCGCCTTATCCCTTAGTGAGAATGGGAAAAGGCGCATCCGAATAGCTTCCGGAGTGACACCTATGATTCGGGTGGTGTCACAATATTCCAAGAAGGATTGGATGTGAAGGTGGGGATCTTCAAGTGCCGAGCCACCGAATTGGTTATTCATAACCATATGCAAAAGTTGTGGCTTGATCTCAAAGTGGGCTGCGTCGGCATTTGGTACCACGATTGGTGTCCTAGTTCCCGGGGTACTTGGGTTAACAAACTCCCGAAGGGTTCTAGGTGGTGGCGTGGCAGGTATTCCATCACCGTCTCTATTTTGGTCACCATTTTGTGCCATTTCTGCTTCTAGGAATTCTCTGAATTTTCTTAACCTTTCGTGAAAGGTCCTTTCTGGCTCCGGATCAAACTCTTTAAGAGGCTTCCGGGCTCTTTTCATATACTCCGAGAGTACCTAAATGGAATACAAAATTAAAGACACAAATTCTTTGACGGGATGTTAGATAATTAATCAAAAAATAAAATAAAAAAAATTATTAAACTAAAAACTAAAAATAGAAAGCAAAAGAGAAATTTTGAAAGTAAACCGTTATCCCCGGCAACGGCGCCAAAAACTTGTTAGGTTATTTCCGCAAGTGCACGGGTGTATGTAGTATAGATAGTGCAAGAGCGAGTCGATCCCACGAGGACAACTTTACTTACAAAATATCTTTGCTTAGAGTAAAAAAATAAAGAAAGGAAAACGATTGGGGGTTATAAAATTGTTTGTCACTAACTAGAAATGAAATTGCAATTACTATAGCTTAGATGAAAACTCTTATATTTTAAGGAATCCTCGGGATTGGAACATCAACAACATATATTCATCAACTATTCATGCTCTATTTAGATTAAAGTTTCATTTTAAAACAAGGATGGTATGCTTGGCCTACACTACTTCTCACGATCAAGCAAGTAGCGTTTGTATTCTCATACTAATTATGCCCTATCTCTCGATGGCCCATAATTAGTAAGAATCCATTAAGTTTTCTTTATGAAAATCAGCATACTTTCCACTCAAGGAGCATCCCTAAGCCATTACACTACTCTCGTGAGTAATGAACTTAGTTCTGACTATATGGATCCGCTAATCAAGGTTCTCCGATCAGTACTTCCCTTGATTAACTAAGATTCATACAAGCCATGGACGTCATCATGGTCGTAGGCGTTAAAGTTTGATATAGTAGAATTGTTTAAGATGAAGAAAGTATATTTAGAGCATGAATATTAGTAAATACAAGTGTTTGTTGAGTTTCCAACCCCAAGAAATAGGGGGATTACTCACAAGCCATTTGCGAAATAATAAGGATAAGATAAATAAGAGAAGATAGAAGAAGAGATACTTATTCCGGAATGAAATGGAGACAAAAAGCTTGAAGAATACCTCTGAATATTATTGATAATGAATTCAGAATTTTGTTCAAGTTAAGTTGATAACTTTCACAAATTCTGAGAATTATTTGATGTTTAAGAGTATAAATTTCACTATAGTAAGTTTACAATGTTTCTAGATATCTAAACTACTGATTTCTACTTCTATTTATAAGCCTTGGAGGAGGGGAGGCAATCTTTCCCGGATGGGTGCTTGGAGAGGTCTTCATTTGAAAAGGCACCTTTTGCTGATTCAGGGGGTGCTCGGCCGAGTCAAGGAAAAGTGCTCGGCCGAGCAAGCCTTCGAAAATAAATCTGCCCTTTCTGATTCTTTATGCTCGGCCGAGTCAAGGGTACTGCTCGGCCGAGCAGAGCCTGCTTTGACTGAAACTTTGACTTTTCATGGACTAGCTTATTTCCTCCTTTGCCAAGTGTTCCTCCTTCACAAAGATGATGCCTTAGCTCCCTTTTTCCTCAAGAATGTACTCAAAACCTGTTTGCATCATAGAAACATTCTCCAAGTGCATTATATCAAATAAAGAGTAGAAAATAAGTAATTTAAGTGGAATAAAAGCTAATAAACTATATTTTTAGACCTTAAATGACTATAAAATAGTCATTTATCAACAAGCAGAGGCCGCCAACAAACTTTTCTTACGAGCACTCACCAAGAACTTAGAAGGCAGTCAAGGAAAGTGGCTGGACGAACTCCCCCTAGCTTTATGGGCCGTCCGTACAACCACTTGGGGGCCAATTGGGGAGACACCCTTTGCTATGACTTACGGTTCAGAAGCAATGGCACCAGCCGAGATGGCCTTGCCGACTTTCAGAGTAACCAACTATAACGAGGTCATTAATGAATACAACCGACTACTGGACCTAGACCTAGTCGACGAAAAAAGGCTAACTGCCCAACTCAGAATGATCAATTACAAGCAAAGAACCAAGGCCTACCATGACAGCAAAGTGAAAAAAAGAACCTTTGAAGTCGGTGACTGGGTACTCAGAAAAATTGAGTCGACACACTTGAAGGCACAACAGAATAAGCTCTCGCCAAACTGGGAAGGCCCTTACATCATCACCCACATTATACAGGAAGGGACCTACATGCTCAAAACTCCGGAAGGAAAAGAGCTTAAACACCCATGGCATTCCGAGCACTTGAGAAAGTACTATCAGTAGCACCTCAGTTAGCTATTTATTCTTTTTATCAGATTTTCGGTCTTAGATTCTATAGTTGATATCTGGTTGATTAGTTTGATTTCATCAATAAAATTTCCTTTATTTTATTTACATCGAGCTTCGATTATAGCACATAACACGGTCTTAGCGTTATTTACAATGCCGAGATCACCTAACGAAGTCGATGAGCACACTTAAAGCATGACTTCTAAAGCCTAGTTTCAATAACTAGCACCCTAACGAAGTTGACGAGCACACTTACGCATAACTTCTAAAGACTAGTTCTAACAACTAGCACATAAGATGACTTGAGTTGGTCCTAACGATTAGACTCAAATCCGGATAGTAAACTCCCAACGATTTGAAACTAATCTCGAATGCTAGCTCTCGCGTATCAACGCCGAGCACTAGATGTTTGTCACGGCCATAACGGTGAACGACCATGGCCTACAAACGTAGCCTAACTCGGCTACAATCAAAACCTAACTCTATCGGGTTTATTGTAGTTCCCACTACAATATTGAGACTAACCGCGGTTTAGTTCTTGCAAACCGAGCTCCTAACGCTCATCGCGGCCATAACGGTGAACGACCACGGCCTGTGTCGCAGCCTAATCGACACATCTCATTTCAGTATTGACGTCTCAAACCGAGATAAAATAACCTGATCAAATGATGAGGTAACACTTGACTACCTAACAGTTGAGAAAACAGGTTTACACCTCGCTCTGAGGTAAACAAAGTCCTTACAAAAGAAAAGTGTTTACGCCCCCCCCCCCAGACTATGCTGGGCCCCGGCATACAAATACTAAACAAAAAACTGATTGTTTCTAGCTAAACCGGCTTACTGCAATAAAAAAACATTGTACCAAGAGGCCCCACCGGCCCTACATCACAAAAACAACATCAATCAACACCTGCATTAGCATCCGTCGTGGCTCTTTCCAAAAGCTTTTCAAAGTTATTAGGATCCAATTCTGGTGGGTCCCAAACGGGCCTGTTAGCTTTTCGGTCCCGAGCCTTGATGATCCTTAGAGCGCCTTCTGAAAAGGGGACCATAGAGTGAGCTATCCTTGCCTCCAAACTATAAGCATCTTGCTGGAAAAGACGAGCACATTTCTCCAATGGCACGTTAACTTCCGGATCGATGTAGAGAAGACGAGTCAAATTAGACAAGGCATCATTATATAACGTGCCGACGCGGTCGCTCAAATCCTCCCTAAATTGGGTCCCCTTCTTGTAAGCTTCAACAGCAGCTTTCTCCCTTCCCAACACGCTCTCCTCCAAACGGGCATATCGGTCTTCCAACAGGGCAAGTTTTTCCTCAGCCGTGGCTTTCTCAACAACGAGCATCTCAACCCTTCTCCTTTCTTCCTCGACATCGGCTCTTGAAGACGATAGAGATTCATTCAAAGTGGCCAACTCAGCCTTAGCCTGGCGTTCCAGAGTATCGAGAAAGGCCTTTTCCTTTTCCAAGATGATCACCCTACCATTAAGATCACCGTTAAGATTTTCGAGCTTTCCCACCTCGGCTTCTTTTTCCTTCAAAGATTCGTAGACTTGTCGATACATGGTGTAATCGACATGTGCAAGAGAAGCAAGCTGCCAAAAAGGAAAAGTGAGCAAACAGATGCAGAGTGCAAAGAATCCAGAATAACCAGAAATAGTACCTCGCTAAGTATCAAGCCCTTGCGGTTCAACATCTGTTGAGAGGTGAGTCTCTCGGTGGCCAGCTTGTCTATGGTATCGGCATTCATAGCCCTTTTTATCACTAGGCCTCCCTTCTTCAGTGGAAGACCAGACCGAACCGACACGTCCAAGCCCGACAAGATGGAAACTTCACCAAAACGCTCCACCCAACGTTTCACCTCGTCTTCAGAAGTAACTGGGGCAGAAGCTGAATCAGGGGTAGGGGCCACCCTCTTCGTGGACCGATCACGGGTCTCGACCTCCCTGGATCTTTTCGGGCGACCATGCACGTCTCCCTGTTCCACCTCGGTCGTGCCCTGAGCGTCCTGACCCTGGTCCTGACTCTCAATCTGGTTATCTGAAGAGGCTTGCTCGGTCTCGGGGACTACCTCATCGGTACCCCCACCAGCCTCCTCGACGACTCGGTCCGACAGAGGAACCGCTGAAGCTTCTTTATTTTGGAGCAACGCCTGCCTAGCGTCTATATCAGCATGACGTTTTTCCAAGGCAGCGGCCCTCGATTTTTCCTTCTTCAACCTGGCCGCCTCAACAGGATCAACTTCATCGATCCCAATCTCATTTATTTGTTCCATGGTCAAAACTGTACAGAAGATAAATATCAGACCGAGACGAGATAAAAATCATGAAGGAAACAAAAAGAACAAGATTTGATAATTACAGCCAATCGTGTCTTCGGCCCTAAGACAAATTTTGTTCTGTTCTTGACAACGCAAGCACTCGTGAAGAAAAACAAAGTTTGGGTGGACAATCCAATCAGGAAACTGTTGGTAGTGGTGCCCTAGGCACGTTTAATAAACGTTGTAATTGTTATCATTTATTTCATATGAATAAAAAGATGTTTTGATTATTATTGTTGTTCATGTTTACTTATAATAATCCCCGTCCCTAGTACTTGTTAAGCACTAGTATAAAGGCTAAATGATCATGGGATGATCATGTTAGATTTATGGGTACTTGTTTGGAACAAGGTACTGGACATGACCCGCTGTATGAGATTTATGTCATGGTCTATGTCGTACATATATCTCATATTAGTTATATCATTTGAATCCTTAGACATGAAGTTATTATAGTCTTCCACTTGATGAACATTGTGTTTGACATATTCAAACGCTACCTTAACACGGTAGTTATAAAGGGTATGATTGGCATGATCGGATTCACGTAGGGAAAAATAATAAGCTAAATGGATTTGTCCCTCCACGGAGAGATGTCAAGCTTGGGCCCCTCGAAGGAATGATGTTGATGAAATGTTCGGCCGGACTCAAATGGATTGATTGGATCAATAGCATTTGAATTATCAACATATTCGGAATCGAGAAAGTATTGAACAAGACAAGTTGACTGTTTGACCATGACTTGTGTTCAATGACATCGTGGACAAAAGGATTGTGACATATTCTAAAGGAATGCGAACTTGTATCTAGTTATACTATTTGGGTAGATATGACGGTTTGCTAGAACCTAATCATATCTTATGGTTTCATGTTTGAGTCAATTGCCAACTTAGTATAATCCTAGAGGGTCACACACAATAGAACGAATCTTAAATAAAAGGACTGTATTGGAATTTAGGGTCGAAGGACCTCAAAGGAATTTTGGAAAATTCTGGGAATTCTGGTCAGCGAGTGGGCGCTCGGTAAGGGCCAGGCGGGCGCTTGGTCTAGGCGGCAGAATATTTCCTAATTCGATTTGGGAAGGTTTTTGACACAAGATTCCTATTTGGAATAGGTCTTAATTGTGTATAAAAATCCAAGTTCGGCCAGACCATTAGCCCTAGTGTTTTGTGTGCTTCTAAAGAGTTTGAGAGAGTTATTATTTTGTTCCAAGACATCTTGGATTGAAGAACAAAATAATTCACAAAATAATTTCATATAGTTCTTTGTTAAATTGTGACTGTGTGTTTCATAATTGTTGGTCTAGCAACCAAGATCAAGAAGTTTCTTGATATTCGTTCGTGGTGTGGATACCGCTAGAGGGTGAATTTTATCATCTTCAAAGTTCGTGAATTTTGTCTGTGATAAAGCTTCAAGTTCTTCACCAAAATCAAAGCTAGAATTCATAGACATCAAGGGTTAGTTTTTCCTCTATTCATTATGTTGTATTTGATTTAATCATATGAACGGATCCATGGCTTTGGGTTTCATAAAATTTTAATTGCTATTTTCCGCTGCGCACGTTACTTGGAAACCCAACAGTGGTATCAGAGCCCCGTTCATGTTGATTAATTCAATACTTGGATCATGTTATGTGTATATAAATTGTTTATGTGCCTTGCATGATATGAATATTGGAATATATGATGTTTATGTGTTTTGTGATTTTATGTGGTTTATTGTTTTGCAACTTTAATCGCACGATTCAATCGCAATAAAAATTATGGTGGATTCTGAATTATTTCGATTATTGATTTTTGATCAGATCAAAGTTTTAATAATCGGGGAAAAATAATTTTGAGACAAAATTTTCGAACTTTAAAATTCTGTACCATTCTGACCAAACAGGCGCCCGCTCGCTGGGGACCAGGCGGCCGCTTGCTTCAGGCTTGCTTCAGGCGCGCGCTCGGTCAATACCAGGCGGGCGCTCACTTGTCAGAATTTGTTCTGATTTTGGTTAAAATCTGAATATGGAATTTTCGATAAATTCAACAAAACCAGTAACAGAACCAGTCCAGACTTGCTGATCTGGAATGGGTTTTGGGTAGTTGGTTTGTGTTTGGATTTTGGGGTTTGATTTTCCTATTTGTTTTAGTCTTGTGATCCCTAGATTGGTTCAAGGTTTGGATGGCTAATCTGCGTTCATCGAGATTGTGTTTCCCAAACTTGATCGCAATCAAAGTTTCAAAGATAAAACGAAGTTAGAATTATGAAGAGTTCATAATTGCTAAAATTGAGAAACAAAGTTCTTGATTCAAAATTTGGAGATCCATGTGGAATTGTGGATGCAATTGGCCTACGTTCATCGAGACCATCTATTGCTTAGTTTCGGCCACATGGACTACTTTCTTGGTTTCTTGAATTAGTGCGGGATTGTGGTTGCCTAATGGCTTAGTTTGACCGCACTTCTTGTTGTCTTGATTTGGAGATAATAACCAAAGTTGAAATAGTCTCATCCTCATAATTATAGAGAAACTAATGACACATAAATATCATGCTTAAATTAATGGAGATTAATTTAGTGGCTAAACTTGATGTGTAACATGTTTATATTATGTGCTCATAAATGTGTTATATGCTATATGTGATGAACCTTCAAAGAAAGTTTTAAGTCCTTCATTGCCATGCCATGATTAAAACACTTGTTTATACATGTGTAATCTTGATGTGGGTTCGCCTCCGCGAGGTGCATTAATCTTATTCATGTATGAGCAAGATGAGGTTCATTAATTTAATGTGGGCTTGCCTCCGCAAGGTGCATTAAATTGAATGGTTCCTATGCGTTTAAAATGGTTGGACTTAATTAGGCGTCAAAACAGTTTTGGGCCTAGGCAAAAGATGAGATTAAACATGTTTTTTGAAATTGGATTTCTCAAAGAATCTCATAAAAGGATCTAAGAATCATATGGGATATGATTGACATGATTGTCTACCTAATTAATTTAGTTTTGAGCGGTTCGCCTCCGTGGACTCAAAAGTTAAATTAAAGTTGGATCTTAGCCCAATTAAATTATATTATACATTGGATGTATATGAAGGTTATATAATTTAGTGAGAGTATTTTGTTTGAAAAATACATTATTTATTTCTTTAATGAAAACCGGTACTTATTAAATTTTGGAAATTTTGCATATTTGTAGATAATGACTACTAACACTCAATCAATTTCGTTGCGATCGATCCTTGAGAAGGATAAGCTCCAAGAGAATGGTACTAACTTTATGGATTGGATCCGTAGCCTAAGAATTGTTCTAAGGCAAGAAGATAAGTTGTACATTCTCGACGGGCCTCTTCCTGCTGAACCAGAACCTATTGCCCCTAGGGCAGAAAGAGACAATTACAAGAAACATTGTAATGATTCTAGAGATGTAAGTTGTCTCATGCTTGCTACTATGTGCTCAAAACTCCAACAAAGTTTGGAACACTTGGAAGCCTATGACATAGGCGTGGAGTTAAGAGCCATGTTTCAAGAGCAAGCTAGGCAAGAGAGGTACAAGACCATTGTTGCATTCACTACTTGCAAAATGAATGAAGGGCAACAAGTGAGTCCTCACATGCTGAAAATGAAAGGTTATGTGGAGCACCTTGAGAAACTTGGCTATCCAATCCCATTGGAGCTAGCCACGGATCTCATTCTTAATTCATTGCCTAAAAGTTATAATCAGTTTGTGATGAATTATAACATGCATGGAATGGATAAGAATCTCTCCGAGTTGCATGTGATGCTTAAAACTGCGGAGATGAAGATTGCGGAGAAAGGTTCTCCCGTGCTCTTAGTTCATGATGGGAAGAAGGCCAGTGCCAAAGGAAAGGGTAAGAAAGTTGTCAAACCCAAGATAAGCAAGGCATGTGTTGCCAAGGCTTCTGAGGCAAAACCCGATTCACAAAAGGATGCAATCTGTTTCCATTGTCAAGAAATTGGTCATTGGAAACGTAATTGCAAGGCTTTCTTGGAAGAGCAAAAGAAGAAGAAGGGCAGCAAGGCTGCGTCGACTTCAGGTATCTATATGATAGATATTCTCCTTTCTACCACTGATTCCTGGGTATTGGATACCGGATGTGGTTCTCACATTTGTTTAAATGTGCAGGGTCTAAAGAATAGGAGACTGCTTAAAGAGGGTGAAGTAGACCTACGCGTGGGGAATGGAGCAAGAGATGTTGCATTAGCCGTAGGGACTTATGAAGTCACTTTACCTTTCGGATTAATTCTTGTTTTGAACAATTGTTATTATGTTCCGGATTTAAGTAGAAATATTATTTCAATTTCTTGTTTGGATAATGAAGGTTTTAAGTTTCTTATTGAGAATAAGAAATTTTCTATTTATTTAAATGATGTGCTTTATGGTATTGCTAATTCATTTAATGGCCTTTATATCTTGGATGTCAAGAATAAAAATAATGACAATGTCTATCATGTAAATAAGAAATCTAAACCTAATGATGTAAATCATACCTATTTATGGCATTGCCGTCTTGGTCATATTAATAAGAAGCGTATCTCAAAACTCCATGGGGATGGACTTTTAGGTTCATGTGACCTCGAGTCATATGATACTTGTGAGTCGTGTCTTCTTGGAAAAATGACTAAGACACCTTTTACCAAGTTGGGTGAAAGGGCAAGCGACTTATTGGGGTTGATACATTCTGATGTATGCGGACCATTAAGTAGCAATGCTAGGGGAGGATTTCAATACTTCATAACCTTCACTGATGATTATAGTAGATTTGGGTATGTTTACCTAATGAAACATAAAAGTGAAGCATTTGAGATATTTAGAATATTTCAAAATTAAGTAGAAAAACAACTTGGCAAAAGTATTAAGGCACTTCGATCATATCGAGGTGGAGAATACTTGAGTCAAGAATTTGATGATCATCTAAAGAATTGTGGAATAGTTTCACAATTGACTCCACCCGGAACGCCACAATGGAATGGTGTGTCCGAGAGGAGAAATCGTACTTTGCTAGACATGGTTCGATCAATGATGAGTCAAGTTGATCTTCCAATATCCTTTTGGGGTTACGCTCTAGAAACCGCTGCTTTCACACTAAATCGTGTTCCAACTAAATCGGTTCAAAAGACTCCATATGAGATGTGGAGCGGAAAGAAAACTTGTTTATCTTTCATGAAGATTTGGGGTTGTGAAGCTTTTGTCAAAAGACTTGTCTCAGACAAACTTGCACACAAATCTGATAAATGTATTTTCGTGGGATATCCTAAGGAAACTAGAGGATATTACTTTTACAACCGTGAGGACAGCAAAGTGTTTGTTGCCCGAACTGGTGTCTTTCTAGAGAAAGAGTTTCTCTCCAAAGAAATCAGTGGGAGTAAAATAAATCTTGAAGAAATTCGAGACCCAGAAAATAACATTGAACCAATAGTGGAACAAGAACAAGAACCACAAGGAGTTGTGGAACATGTTCGAAATACACAAGCAACTCGCAGATCTAGTAGGTTACGATCCGAGCCCGAGAGATATGGATTTCTCGTAACGGATAGTAATGAGGTAGAAATCATTGAGAATGATGAACCGTCAACCTACCAAGAGGCGATGTCTTCTCCTGATTCGGACAAGTGGCTTGGAGCCATGGAATCCGAATTGCAATCCATGCAAGACAATCAAGTTTGGAATTTGATTGATGCGCCCGAAGGTGTAAAAACCATAGGATGCAAATGGCTCTTCAAGAAGAAGACTGACATGGATGGGAAGGCGCATACTTACAAAGCTAGGCTTGTAGCGAAGGGTTATAGGCAAGTTCATGGTATTGACTATGATGAGACCTTTTCACCCGTAGCAATGATCAAGTCTATAAGAATTTTGCTTGCCATTGCCGCATATCATGACTATGAAATATGGCAGATGGACGTCAAAACCGCTTTCCTGAATGGAAAACTCCAAGAGGATGTGTATATGACACAACCAGAAGGTTTTGAACAAGATTCTAAGGTATGCAAATTGCAAAGATCCATCTATGGATTGAAGCAAGCTTCAAGGAGTTGGAATCTCCGTTTTGATGAATCGGTCAAAGAGTTTGGTTTCATCAAGAACGAAGATGAGCCTTGTGTATACAAGAAGATTAGTGGGAGCACAGTGCTATTCCTTATTTTATACGTGGATGACATATTACTCATTGGAAACGACATTCCTACACTTCAGTCTGTGAAGACTTGGTTAGGAAAGTGCTTCGCAATGAAAGATATGGGTGAAGCCGCATATATTCTTGGCATTAACATCTATAGAGATAGATCAATGAGGCTACTTGGTTTAAGCCAAAGTACATACATTGACAAGGTCATTAGAAGATTCCGTATGGAAAATTCTAAGAGAGGCACCTTTCCCGTGTTACATGGAGTTTCTCTAAGCAAGACTCAATGTCCTAAGACAAACGATGAGTGTGAGAAAATGAATGATGTTCCATATGCTTCGGCAATTGGGTCCATCATGTATGCCATGATTTGTACTAGACCGGATGTATCTTATGCTTTGAGCATGACAAGTAGATACCAATCCGACCCTGGCGAAAATCACTTGATAGCTATAAAAGTGATTCTTAAGTACTTGAGAAGAACTAAAGACTCGTTTTTGGTCTATGGAGGAATGGAAGATGATCTCGTTGTAAATGCTTACACGGATGCAAGCTTCCAAACCGACAAAGATGATAGCCGATCGCAATCGGGTTTTGTGTTTATGTTAAATGGTGGAGCTGTAAGCTGGAAGAGTTCCAAGCAAAGTACAACCGCTGATTCTACAACAGAAGCTGAGTATATTGCTGCATCGGATGCTGCAAAGGAAGCTGTTTGGATTAAGAAGTTCATAACTGAACTTGAAGTGGTTCCTAGTATTGCTAATCCAATAGACCTTTATTGCGATAATAATGGTGCTATTGCTCAAGCAAAGGAACCAAGAGCACATCAGAAATCCAAACACATACTTAGGCGTTTTCATATCATTCGAGAGATCGTTGATAGGGGAGACGTAAATATATGCAGAGTACCTAGTGATGACAATTGTCGCGACCCCGAACCCCGCGGGCCCGAGACCGCGATCTGGACGTCGACTCTAAAACCAAAACTATGAAATACCGAAGTTAAAAATTCCATTTGATACCAAAAGGTGATGATCCAAAATTTTACAAAACCAAGTTTGATAAAAACCAATTACAACTATCAAAAACTTCCACAAGTTTATGCCCAACAAAATACAAATATACAATTCTTAATGACGTCATTGTTTGGTACTACCCCAAAAAGGTTACACATTTACATAATGTAAACCAACCTATAACAACCTTCCCCAAAAGAATGGATCGACACTCGACGTCCTCTTTCTCGTGATCAGTGAGACTAATCCTTAGCACCTGGGGGGGTTAAGGAAAAACAAAGATAAAAGAAAAGGGGGTGAGATAAATCTCAATAAGTTACTAATGCAACTACATGACATGCTATGAGGCAATATACAATAAGCAATAATAAATATCACGTAGCCCATAGCATTTATCACTTAACAGATAGCAGCGGAAATAAACACATAACAAAGGATATAGCCAAGGTTTTCCAAACCGGTACATCCAAATAAAGGATCGCTGCGCAGCTTCAATAATCAACAAATCATCATCTTCATAATAGCATGAAAGCCGAAGAGAAAACCCCGGTACCGGAACCAATAACCATATAAGTGTCACAAAGGACAAGAGCCATGACACAAAGTCATGCCCGGTAGCTAGATACATTCACAAAGGAAGCTAACTTATCTTTTCCAAGGCCAATCTGGAAAAGGGTATAGAAGGGGGCAAAACAATGGTCAACATTATAATGGACTTGGCTTTGCCATTATAATCTTTCCCATCGCCCGATGCAACAAATATGCCAGCTGGGCTTCTAATTAAATGCTAAGTAATAATAATTTAGCATGAATAAACAACTTAAGGTTCCAAAGTAGGGAACCAATCCAATTAAATCACCACAAAGGTAAACCAATACAAACCGCACATCAAAGATGAACCACATTCCCAAAATGATACTTAATCAAATTCCATATCGTATTTATTCACAAAAGAATCAAATCCAATCAATAAAGTGTTCCACGGTGTTATCTTAAGTTAATTAGAAGAAATAAACCTAATCTAGATAAGCCTTAAGTCTTAAACCAAGCAAAAGGGCAAAATCCTGGAACAGGGGGCGGGCGGGCGCCTGGAATGGGGCAGGCGGGCGCCTGAATGACCAGAAGGTCTGGCCATTAGAAAAGGACATGTAGGCGGGCGCCTGGCACCACGCGGGCGGGCGCCTGGTCTGGGTTCAAGGTCGGGAAACAGAGCTGGGCATTACCAAATTTCGACCCAAATTCTCCCAAAACACCAAATACTCAAAATCAAACACCATCAATCTTCCACCAAGCATAAATATGAACCACAACAACTTATAACTAGGATGAGGACCTAGATAACATCATTTATCAACCAAGAATCAAACCCAACATTCATCAATTCACCATTTTTAACCAAAAACTCAAATAAATTCCAAACAAATTCAAAACCCAACCAAACTTAAAATATAACACATCAAGCATTAACTAAACATGATATGAACATTTTAGCATCAAAATGGGGGAAAAGTAACTTACTTGATAAATCTCAAAGTTGACGGAATTCAATTCTTTTTGGTTCTACGCGATCCTATCGACGATCTAAACAAGGTTCATGTTTTAAGAAATGAGAGATAACAAGAAGAAGATGAAGAAAATGAAGAGAGAAGGGAAGGGAGAAAACTTACCCAAACACAAGAGAGAGGGAGAGAGTTGGCTGGGAGATGATGGAGGTGTAGTGTGAGGATGGGGGAGGTGAGGGAAGGAGTATGGAGGGAGTAGGGAAATGATTTAAAAGATTTACACTTAGGCCCCCTCCACTACACTACACACAATTTCTACACTCTCTACTAACAATTAAGACCCAACAATACTACACTAGCACAAATAACCCAAATAAAATGCTAGGCATAATTATTATAACACATAAATATTTAAATAAATAATAATTGAAATATACAGATAAGCAAATAAATAAATAATAATTATTTATTACTAATAAAATAGAGCCTAGATTTCGGGTCGTGACATTCACTCCCCCTTAAAGAAAATTCGACCCGAATTTTAACGAGACTCACCTTAAACAAAAATCCACGGAAATTTCCTCTCGATCTCATCTCGGAGCTCCCACGTCGACTCCTCGATATTATGATTCCTCCAAAGAACTCGAACCAACGCAACGCTTTTGTTCCTCAACTCTTGAACTTTGGAATCTAAGATCCGAACCGGTCGTTCCTCATAAGTCATATCGGGCTCAATATCCTCCGGTACCCTCGGTAACACGTGAGATGGATCATGAACATACTTCCGAAGCATAGAAACGTGGAAAACGTTGTGCAACCGGTCTAAGGATGACGGTAATGCAAGACGATACGCTAGAAGTCCAACCTTTCCCAAAATCTCAAACGGACCAATAAACCTCGGAGCCAATTTGCCTTTCTTCCCAAACCTACGAATACCCACCTTCGGAGACACTTTCAAGAACACAAAATCACCGGTCTGAAAACTAAGGTCTCGCCTTCGGTTATCTGCATAGCTCTTATGTCGACTCTGGGCTGTCTTCAATCGATCCCGGATAACTCTAACCTTTTCAACTGAATCCCGAAGCAAATCAATACCCACGATCTTCGCTTCACCAACCTCATCCCAACAAATAGGCGATCTACACTTCCTTCCATACAAAGGCCTCAAACGGTGCCATCTCGATACTAGCCTGATAACTGTTGTTGTAAGAGAATTCCACTAACGGTAGGTGCGAATCCCAAGAATCGGAAAAGTCTATCCAACAAGCTCGCAACATATCCTCCAAAATCTGAATAGTCCTCTCGGATTGACCGTCGGTCTGGGGATGAAAAGCTGTATTGAATCGCAAATCTGTACCCAAAGCTTCCTGAAACGCCTTCCAGAATCTAGAAGTAAACCTCGGGTCTCGATCTGACACAATGCTAACCGGAACTCCATGCAATCTAACAATCTCATCAATATAAAGGGTCGCAAGCTTTTCCATCGAATATCTGATGTCAATAGGCAAGAAATGGGCATTCTTGGTCAATCTATCCACTATTACCCAAACACTGTCATACTTCCTACGGGTACGAGGTAGTCCCGTAACGAAATCCATAGTCACATGCTCCCATTTCCACTCAGGAATCTCTAATGGCTGAAGTAATCCCGCGGGTCTCTGATGCTCGGCTTTGACCTGCTGACAAGTTAAACACCTCGATACATACTCGGCTATTTCCCTTTTCATATTAATCCACCAAAATTGTTGCTTCAAATCCTGATACATCTTCGTACTACCCGGATGAATAGTATACCTCGATTTGTGGCCCTCATCAAGAACTCTCTGTTTAATTCCATCAACATCCGGAACACAAAACGACCACGGAAAGTCAACACTCCACTCGAGCTAACAGAAAAATCCTCGAAGTTCTTTTCCTTCAATTTACCCATTATTTTCACCAACTCGGGATCTTCTTTCTGTGCTTCCTTTATCCTCTGAATTAGGGTCGGAGATACCCTAATATTCGCAAAAATATCCCCATGTCTTGATTCACGAGGAGACCAATCTCGAACATCCTCAAGCATTTTCCATTCACGGACCATCATCGAAGCCACATAAGATTTTCTACTAATCGCATCGGCTACCACATTCGCCTTTCCCGGGTGATAAGAAATCGTACAATCATAATCCTTCAACAATTCCATCCATCGGCGCTGTCGGTTATTCAATTCCTTCTGAGAGAATAGGTACTTCAAACTCTTGTGATCGGTAAAAATCTCAAACTTCGCTCCATAAAGATAGTGCTTCCATTTGTGCAACGCAAATACTATCGCCGCCAACTCCATATCATGAGTCGGGTAATTCTGTTCACTAGGGGTCAACTTCCTCGAAGCATACGCAATTACTTTCCCATTCTGCATCAACACACAACCCAAACCCTCTTTCGAAGCATCACTGTAAATCACTAGGCCATCGCTCCCATTAGGCAAAGTCAAGATCGGTGCGGTAGTCAACCTCTTCTTCAATTCCTCGAAACTCTTGTCACATTTCTCAGTCCACACAAACGGAACATTCTTCCGGGTCAACTGAGTCATCGGAGTAGCGATCCTCGAAAACCCCTCAATAAATCTTCTGTAATACCCGGCTAAACCAAGAAAGCTTCTAATCTCTGTCACTGATTCGGGTCTCTTCCAATCCACTATAGCCTCTATCTTTGAAGGATCCACAGAAATCCCGTCTTTAGAAATCACATGGCCCAGAAATGACACCTTCTCGAGCCAAAATTCGCATTTACTAAACTTCGCAAATAATTTCTCCCTAGCAAGAACGGATAAAACTATCCTCAAATGTTGTTCATGCTCCTCTCGAGATTTCGAATAAACAAGAATGTCGTCGATGAAGACTACCACGAACGAGTCTAGGTACGGATGGAAAACTCGGTTCATCAAATCCATAAACACGGCCGGCGCGTTAGCAACCCAAACGGCATAACCAAGAACTCATAATGACCGTAACGAGTGCAAAAAGCAGTCTTCGGAATATCCTCCGATCGAACCTTCAACTGATGGTACCCACTCCTCAAATCAAGTTTAGAGAAAACCACGGACCCTTGAAGCTGATCAATAAATCATCGATGTGCGGTAGAGGATACTTGTTCTTCACCGTAACCTGATTCAACTTCCGGTAATCGATGCACAATCTCAACGAACCATTTTCTTCCGTATAAACAAAACCGGTGCTCCCCACGGGGAAACACTAGGGCGGATAAACCCTCGATCCAGCAACTCTTGCAATTGAACCTTCAATTCCTTCAACTCTGCGGGAGCTAACCTATAAGGTGCTTTCGAAATTGGAGCCGTACCCGGCAAAAGGTCTACACAAAACTCAATCTCACGATCGGGAGGCATATCATACTCAGAAGAGAAAACATCGGGAAATTCCCGAACTACCCGAACACTATCAAAACTAGGGGATTCTTTCCTAGTATCAAGAACACTAGCCAAATACCCCTCACAACCACTATACAATAATTTTCTCGCTTTCAAATTAAGCGAACCCTTCTACTCAGAGGACTAGCCTCAAACACAAATTTAGGCACATCGGGAATAGAAAAAGTAACAGTTTTCTTACGGCAATCAACGGAAGCATGAAACTTGCTCAACCAATCCATACCCAAAATGACATCAAAGTCTTGGATAGGAAGAACTACCAAATCCGCACAAAGGACATGACCACAAATAACCACATCACAAGCACGAAAGACTCGATCAGAAATCAAGCACTCTCCTATAGGGGTCGACACCTCTAGCACGTACGGTAAAGACTCGAATGCAGCATTTAACATGGAAGCAAATTGCACAGAAATGTATGAATGAGATGATCCTGGATCTACTAGCTCGTGCGCTCACATTAGACACAGAAACAATACCTCCAATAACCGAAGGATCATCGGTCGCCTGTTGTTGATTCATGGCAAATACCCTTCCTTGGACTTTGGGCTTCCCAGCGGCATCCCTTTTCTGACCCTGATTAGTACCAACCCCTGACCCGGATGACTGTCCTCGGTACCTCGTGCAATCTCTCGCAAAGTGCCCCATTTCACCACAATTGGTACACTTGCCTTGCTTTTTCCAACACCTATCCTCCGTATGGCCTACCTTCTGACAAAAGGTACAAGGCTTCCTATACTGAATCCCCGGAGTAGTACCCGGATTCCTCGGTGTGGTTTGCCCCTTAAACTGAGATGATGCTCCCGGGTTACCTCGGTTATCGAAACGGTGTTAAGGTTTTAGCATGGCTTCCCGGTTTACCCGTACCCATAACCTCGGTTTTCCTTTTGTGCTCCCCAATATCTTGCTCTATCAAGTAGGCTCGGTCTACCGCGTCTTGGAATGTCACAATCCGTTGGGCAATAAGTTGAGTACGAATGGAGGTCTTCAATCCCCGAATGAATCTCATAGCTTTTTGTTCCTCGGTCCTCACCAAATAGTCGCAATACCGGGCTAATTCTATGAACTTAGCCGAGTATTGTGCTATAGACAACACACCTTGCTCCAGGTTGAGTAGCTCGATCTCCTTTCGGTTTTGATCAACAACCGGAATGAAATGCTCCTTGAATTTGCGCACAAACAACTCCCACGCATACACCATGTGAGTATCATCCCAACTAGCTTTAACACCCTTCCACCAATGTTCGGCGGCTCCCACAAGTTTGTAAGCCGCGAACCGGACCTTTTCCTCATCCGTGCACCCAAATACCTCATAAATCTTCTCCATCGACTCAATCCACAACTCAGCTTTCCTTACATCGGGTTCCCCATTGAATTCAACCGGTTTCAACTTCAAAAATTGCTCCAATCCATAGCGGGGTGGTGTTTGTTCTACCCTCGAACCTTGATCATGTATGGCCTTCATGGCCGCCTCGAACATGCCTTGAAACATAGCACGAGCTTCTTCCCTTGTATCATTCTGATTTGCATTACCGGTACTACCTTCACCACTCCTTCTACGAACCATTGTAAACAAGTACCTGCATAAAACATCAACCGTTAATCACTCCGCACACTACTACCCACCTAGGTCATACTAATCCACCTATACTTATACATAGAGCTAATACCATAGCTCTGATACCAACTATCGCGACCCCGAACCCCGCGGGCCCGAGACCGCGATCTGGACGTCGACTCTAAAACCAAAACTATGAAATACCGAAGTTAAAAATTCCATTTGATACCAAAAGGTGATGATCCAAAATTTTACAAAACCAAGTTTGATAAAAAGCAATTACAACTATCATAAACTTCCACAAGTTTATGCCCAACAAAATACAAATATACAATTCTTAATGACGTCATTGTTTGGTACAACTACCCCAAGAAGGTTACACATTTACATAATGTAAACCAACCTATAACAACCTTCCCCAAAAGAATGGATCGACACTCGACGTCCTCTTTCTCGTGATCAGCGAGACTAATCCTTAGCACCTGGGGGGGGTTAAGGAAAAACAAAGATAAAAGAAAAGGGGGTGAGATAAATCTCAATAAGTTACTAATGCAACTACATGACATGCTATGAGGCAATATACAATAAGCAATAATAAATATCACGTAGCCCATAGCATTTATCACTTAACAGATAGCAGCGGAAATAAACACATAACAAAGGATATAGCCAAGGTTTTCCAAACCGGTACATCCAAACAAAGGATCGCTGCGCAGCTTCAATAATCAACAAATCATCATCTTTATAATAGCATGAAAGCCGAAGAGAAAACCCCGGTACCGGAACCAATAACCATATAAGTGTCACAAAGGACAAGAGCCATGACACAAAGTCATGCCCGGTAGCTAGATACATTCACAAAGGAAGCTAACTTATCTTTTCCAAGGCCAATCTGGAAAAGGGTATAGAAGGGGGCAAAACAATGGTCAACATTATAATGGACTTGGCTTTGCCATTATAATCTTTCCCATCGCCCGATGCAACAAATATGCCAGCTGGGCTTCTAATTAAATGCTAAGTAATAATAATTTAGCATGAATAAACAACTTAAGGTTCCAAAGTAGGGAACCAATCCAATTAAATCACCACAAAGGTAAACCAATACAAACCGCACATCAAAGATGAACCACATTCCCAAAATGATACTTAATCAAATTCCATATCGTATTTATTCACAAAAGAATCAAATCCAATCAATAAAGTGTTCCACGGTGTTATCTTAAGTTAATTAGAAGAAATAAACCTAATCTAGATAAGCCTTAAGTCTTAAACCAAGCAAAAGGGCAAAATCCTGGAACAGGGGCGGGCGGGCGCCTGGAATGGGGCAGGCGGGCGCCTGAATGACCAGAAGGTCTGGCCATTAGAAAAGGACATGTAGGCGGACGCCTGGCACCACGCGGGCGGGCGCCTGGTCTGGGTTCAAGGTCGGGAAACAGAGCTGGGCATTACCAAATTTCGACCCAAATTCTCCCAAAACACCAAATACTCAAAATCAAACACCATCAATCTTCCACCAAGCATAAATATGAACCACAACAACTTATAACTAGGATGAGGACCTAGATAACATCATTTATCAACCAAGATCCAAGAATCAAACCCAACATTCATCAATTCACCATTTTTAACCAAAAACTCAAATAAATTCCAACAAATTCAAAACCCAACCAAACTTCAAATATAACACATCAAGCATTAACTAAACATGATATGAACATTTTAGCATCAAAATGGGGGAAAAGTAACTTACTTGATAAATCTCAAAGTTGACGGAATTCAATTCTTTTTGGTTCTACGCGATCCTATCGACGATCTAAACAAGGTTCATGTTTTAAGAAATGAGAGATAACAAAAAGAAGATGAAGAAAATGAAGAGAGAAGGGAAGGGAGAAAACTTACCCAAACACAAGAGAGAGGGAGAGAGTTGGCTGGGAGATGATGGAGGTGGAGTGTGAGGATGGGGGAGGTGAGGGAAGGAGTAGGGAGGGAGTAGGGAAATGATTTAAAAGATTTACACTTAGGCCCCCTCCACTACACTACATACAATTTCTACACTCCCTACTAACAATTAAGACCCAACAATACTACACTAGCACAAATGACCCAAATAAAATGCTAGGCATAATTATTATAACACATAAATATTTAAATAAATAATAATTGAAATATACAGATAAGCAAATAAATAAATAATAATTATTTATTACTAATAAAATAGAGCCTAGATATCGGGTCGTGACAACAATGTTGCGGACCCGCTAACAAAGGGACTTCCACAAGCTAAACATGATGGTCATGTTAGGTCCATGGGTATTAGATACATGGGAGATTGGGCCTAGGGCAAGTGGGAGATTGTTGGTAGTGGTGCCCTAGGCACGTTTAATAAACGTTGTAATTGTTATCATTTATTTCATATCAATAAAGAGATGTTTTGATTATTATTGTTGTTCATGTTTACTTATAATAATCCCCGTCCCTAGTACTTGTTAAGCACTAGTATAAAGGTTAAATGATCATGGGATGATAATGTTAGATTTATGGGTACTTGTTTGGAACAAGGTACTGGACATGACCCGCTGTATGAGATTTATGTCATGGTCTATGTCGTACATATATCTCATATTAGTTATTTCATTTGAATCCTTAGACATGAAGTTATTATAGTCTTCCACTTGATGAACATTGTGTTTGACATATTCAAACGCTACCTTAACACGGTAGTTATAAAGGGTATGATTGGCATGATCGGATTCACGTAGGGAAAAATAATAAGCTAAATGGATTTGTCCCTCCACGGAGAGATGTCAAGCTTGGGCCCCTCGAAGGAATGATGTTGATGAAATATTCGGTCGGACTCAAATGGATTGATTGGATCAATAGCATTTGAATTATCAACATATTCGGAATTGAGAAAGTATTGAACAAGACAAGTTGACTGTTTGACCATGACTTGTGTTCAATGACATCATGGACAAATGGATTGTGACATATTCTAAAGGAATGCGAACTTGTATCTAGTTATACTATTTGGGTAGATATGATGGTTTGCTAGAACCTAATCATATCTTATGGTTTCATGTTTGAGTCCATTGCCAACTTAGTATAATCCTAGAGGGTCACACACAATAGAACGAATCTTAAATAAAAGGACTGTATTGGAATTTAGGGTCGAAGGACCTCAAAGGAATTTTGGAAAATTCTGGGAATTCTGGTCAGCGAGCGGGCGCTCGGTAAGGGCCAGGCGGGCGCTTGGTCAAGGCGGCAGAATATTTCCTTATTCGATTTGGGAAGGTTTTTGACACAAGATTCCTATTTGGAATAGGTCTTAATTGTGTATAAAAAGCCAAGTTCGGCCAGACCATTAGCCCTAGTGTTTTGTGTGCCTCCAAAGAGTTTGAGAGAGTTATTATTTTGTTCCAAGACATCTTGGATTGAAGAACAAAATAATTCACAAAATAATTTCATATAGTTCTTTGTTAAATTGTGAAAGTGTGTTTCATAATTGTTGGTCTAGCAACCAAGATCAAGAAGTTTCTTGATATTCGTTCGTGGTGTGGATACCGCTAGAGGGTGAATTTTATCATCTTCAAAATTCGTGAATTTTGTCCGTGATAAAGCTTCAAGTTCTTCACCAAAATCAAAGCTAGAATTCATAGACATCAAGGGTTAGTTTTTCCTCTATTCAATATGTTGTATTTGATTTAATCATATGAACGGATCCATGGCTTTGGGTTTCATAAAATTTTAATTGCTATTTTCCGCTGCGCACGTTACTTGGAAACCCAACAGAAACCTATTCCCCCGCAAAACATCCACCTTGGGCACAACGCCGTTAAGAGGCCCCTTCATCAACCCCGCTTGGACATAATACCGAGGATCTCTTTCCAGCTCACTCCAATCCAGGGTACCAAGGTTAGAAAATTCCTCAAGTTTGGCGATCAGGTCGTCGCTCCATGCGGGCTTATGGATCTCAGTAGGACGACAAGGAACATAATCCAGAACAGAAAACTCCCATCCAAAACGAGACTCTACTCTAATCACATGGGCGTTCCACCCGGACACTTTACTGACAGTGCCAGAAATGGGGGAGATGATTTTGGGTTTGGTGGAATCCGACTTAATGGTTAGAGTCCTCGTAGCCTTGTTAAAACTCACGTTGAAAAAATGATCAAAAGCAGACATACAAGGCTCGAAGTTAAGACTACGGCACAATACAATGAAACTGACCAAATATCGAATGGCATTGGCACCGATATGAGCCGGAACGATCTCCCAAGACTCCAGGAATTCGTTGATAAAGGGATCAAGAGGGAGCCTTAAACCCAGCTGAAACTGCTTGAAGAAAAACGAAACGACTGCCTGATCATAATAGAAATTATGGGCTTTCTCATCGGTGTCCAAGGGAACGGCTTTACTATAATACAGACGATACTCATCACGATCTATTCTATATCGGGAATACAGAGTTTCTAACATCTTGTCCCCAGTTTTGGGATGTCTGTCTATAACAGGACCTGACTTCCCCATTTTCTTACTGGTCGTCTTAACACTTGCACCACGTCTCGGCCTGGAAACGCCGGCATCAAAGCGGTCCACTATCCTATCGGAAGTGCTCTCCCCGGCCATACCTATAGAAGAAGCAGAGGGGTTAGACTCATCGAGAAGCCTTGGTAAGGCCGTATCCCCCCCCCCCGAATTGACTATGAGGACCGAGGAGGTTGCACCCTCAAGACGAGATCGAATCAAGGATTTGTCCTTTACATAGAATAAATAAATATGGTCAAGGACTTTATCCTTATTATCGAAGACAATCATATCGGCATCATCGTCCTCCCTAACCCGCGGGGCATAAAGGCCAGATGGATACCTCAGATCTTCCCTAGGTGACCCCCTCGAGTACAGGATATCCCCCACGGCTAATAACGACAGCATATTCCAATGCCCATTTGATTTAATATAAATCCTATTGTTTCTTTGATAAAAACCATACAAGGGATTTTCACCCGAAATCAGAGGTCCAGACATTGGAAAGAGGTAAAGTTCAAGAAATATAGCTAAGTAAGAACAATGGCAGGCGAAGCAGTAAAACCCTCAAACAAACGCTCGGATCCCCAACTGTGGAAAATCAACAAGAGTAAAGGGGAAAAGTACCTTAGAAATGGAAAGGGATCGGAGGGAGCTAGTCGAAAGGCCGCCTTAAGCACTTTAATCGAAGCAGATTGAGGGGAGTCGCTTCAAAAGCAGAGTTGTCGTTTGATTCGCCGGCGGCAGACACACTACGCAGACGAGGAATTTGAAAATGGGATATTTTCAAGGGTTTATTTTGTAGCATATATAGGCGGGTCAAAAATTATGGATCCAGGTTTAACCCGGCTATAACCCGTTATCCATGGGTTGCACGTACACCCACGAACTCATCATGACGCGCAATTAATGGGCCACGTTTTCGAGGTAAATGTCCCATCACTGACGTGCACCGTACGAAGGGAAGGGTAAACGATTGAAATAACCGTCGTTTGAAAAACACAAACGGACTGCCAATGCTAAGATCGACACGTGGCAAGCCGAGACCTACAGCAGGAATGCCAGTCGGCTTCAAAAGTCACAAACACTTCGGACGCCTGGATCGACATTGAAGGGTTCAGCACATAGGCGTAACCGGCATCACAGCTATTGTCACGACCCGAAAACTAGGCTCTATTTCTTTAGTAATAAATAATTATTATTTATTTATTTGCTTAGTTATTTATTTAAATTATTATTTATTTAAATATTTATGTGCGCATTTTATGTTTCATAATAATTATGCCTAGCATTTTAATTGAGTCATTTGTGTTAGTGCAGTATTGTTGGGTCTTAATAAATTAGTGGGAGTATCTTAGTTGAGCTAGTTAGTGGGGGAAGGGGGCTAGGTGTAACATTTCAAATCTTCATCTTCTCCCTACTCACCTCCCTCACCCTACTCTTTCACCCTCACACTCCACCTCCATCTCTCTCTCCCAGCACACCTCTCCCTCTCTCTCTCTACATTGGGTAAGTTTCTTCTCTCTTCATTTTCTTCCTCTTCCTCTCATAATCTCTCATTTCTTAAAACGTGAAATGTGTTTAGATCATCGATAGGATCGCGTAGAACCAAAAAGAATTGAATTCCGTCATCTTTGAGAATTTTCAAGTAAGTTACTTTTCCCCCATTTTTATGCTAAAACGTTCATATCATGTTTATATAATGCTTGATGTGTTATATTTGAAGTTTGGTTGAGTTTAGAATTTATTTGGAATTTATTTGAGTTTTGGAAAAAAAAAATGGTGATTTTATGAATGTTGGAATTTAATCTTGGTTTTGGTTGATAAATGGTGTTATTTAGGTCCCCTTTTTAGTTAGATGTTGTTTGGGTACTTGGGGATCAAGTTGGGAGTGTTGATTGTGAGAAATTTGGTTTTGGGCAAGAAAATGGAAGAACCCATTTGGTTCTTGCCGTTTTCCGACGACCTGGGTGCGTGGGTGACCGCCCATGGGTGGTTTGGGCGACCGCCCATGAGATCAGTTGATCTGGAGAATTTGAGTAAAAGTGAGTGGGCGACCGCCCACTTTTGGGTTGGGCGACCGCCCATGAAGTCAGTTGGTTTTGGGCTTGGGTGTGGGTTTTGGGCGACCGCCCGGACTGGCTATGGGCGACCGCCCATACCGGCTGTCTTAAGTACCTTTGTTTTCGAATGGTTTTATGGTTCAAGCCCGATCTAGGCTCGAAGTATCACCCTAGTTGACTTAATTAATATCGTGGAACACTTTAGTGCTTGAGATTTGGTTCCTTTGTGAACAATGGTGTTATGGAATTTGATTAAGTATCATTTTGGAAATGTGGTCCATCTTTGATGTGCTGTTTGTATTGGTTTGCCTTTGTGGTGATTTAATTGGAATGGTTCCCTACTTTGGAACCTTAAGTTGTTTAATTAAGCTAGTATTTATTACTTAGCATTTAATTGGAAGCCCAGCTGGCATATTTGTTGCATCGGGCGATGGGAAAGATTATAATGGCAAAGCCAAGTCCATTATAATGTTGACCATTGTTTTGCCCTAACTATACCCTTTTCCAGATTGGCCTTGGAAGAGATGTGTCACGCCCCGGAAATTCCAAAAATCCATAAACATAAAATTTACATAATGTACATCTCCAAAATGCAAAATACCAAACCGGGCGCGTGAATTCAACTATAAACCAATATCAACAAACAATACCTCAACGAGATTATAACTCGGAGACTAGAAACAAACGCGGAAGCAATAACAACTGTTAATAATATAAATTCCCAAAGGACAACAGTATATACATAACCCTGGACGACCACGACCTTTCAACCATATACAAAGAGGCTCTGATGAGCAACTACCCAAAGGCGATCAACCTGCTCAGAAGACTCCCGATACAACGGACCTCAAACGATACCACTCGCTTTCCTGGGGGGGGGGGGTTAAGTAAAAAAAATTTGAAACAAGAAACGGGTGAGATAAAATCTCAGTAAGTTACTAAATGCATCTACATGGCATAATATCATGCAAATCAACGATATAACTGAACAAGTAAATCACATAACAACAAATGAGAAAGCTCCCTATCGCCAACTGTCCCATACCAGTTGGAAATAACGACTAACTCATCATGCAGCACATAAGACTGAAATAAAACACGTAACAAAGGATACTGAGCTAAGGTTTCACCAAACTGATAGAACAATCGCTGCGCGGCTTCAACCGATCAACCAATCAACAATAGCAGTATAACAACTGAAGAGAACCCCGGTCAGAACCGACCAATCAATCAATCAACCCATCAAACCATCTTCATAGTAGCATAAAAGCTGAAGAGAATACCCCCGGTACCGGAACCAATAACAACAAAGGGACGATAACACACAGTCAACGCCCAAAACCAATAGCTATAATGCTCACAAAGGAGCTAGCTCATCTCACATCCAAGCCAATCTGGAGGAGGGTAATAATGGGGCAAAACAATGGTCAAGAATTATAATGGACTCAGCTCATTGCCATTATAATCTTTCGCATCGCCCGAAATACACAAATACCAGCTGGACTTCCAAATAAAGGCTAAGTAATAAAATACTAGCACAATAAACAACCACTGATTCCAAAGTAGGGAACCACACCAATTAATCATCATAAAGATGCAAACGATTACTCATGAAGAGTTCAACAACAACGAACACAAGAAGTTTCTCATAAAAGAGCCCAACAATGATAAATGAGATTGCTCATAGGGAGCCCAACAACAATGACCATTAAAACATAATAATTCCATGATAAGGAATCATACCGAACACATTCTAAAGATGGTACTCATAAGTTACTCATAAAGAGCACCACCCAAACGGTCGCTCACAAATAGTACCATGACTATTACCAAAATGACCCTAAACATTTACTCATAAAGATATACTAGGACTATGAACTCAACCACCTCATCACACCTGAAATTCCAAATAAGAAATCCGAATGAATACATCTTAAGGTTAATCAAACCGTAGGTACCCAATTGCCAATTCACGCTTTACCTCCGTTCATAACGAACCAATTCTAAACACCCCAAACGAATCCAAAAGGTTACACTTATTAGAACATGATCACGACAGGAATAAACCCTACACCTTGGTGTTCAATAACAACCCTCTAGGTATTATAGGACATCGCCTAAAACCTGGACTAAGTCTTACTCGAAAATCAATTCGATTGGAACAATCACGAACACATCATAAGGTGCCCAAACATTCCCAAACAATACTTGATCAAATTACATGACACCATTGTTCACAAGGAACCAATTTCAACTACTAAAGTGTTCCACGGAGCCCAACTAAGTCATCTAGAATAGTACTACGGAACCTAGACCGAGACTACACCTTGATCTTAAACCTCAACAATAAGACAACCATTCTGATCTGTAACCATGCGGCAAATAGAACCATTACGTACTACTCGAAAAGAGATTTCCAACGATAGTTTACACGTCCAAAACGGAGTCCGGACGAAGAAGTTATGGCCTTCGAAGATTGGACAAGAAAACAATGATTTTCACATAAGGTAGAGGGGTGCGCGCGCCTCCCACCAACAGGGTGCGCGCGCCTCCCCGAATCAGATAGGGATGCGCTACAATGGGGAAGAAGGGTGCGCGCGCTTCATCACCAAGGGGTGCGCGCGCCTCCTGAGTTCAGAAGGAAAAACACCAACGTGGAGCTGGAGGGTGCGCGCGCCTCCAAGAAAAGGGTGCGCGCGCCTCCTGCGCCGGACAGAGAAATCTGCAAAAAATGGGTTCTTCACATCCTTACCCAAACCAACCCAAAATCAAAGTTCCCAACAAGAATAATAATGAACCAAAACAACTTCTAAGCCTATAAAAGACTCATCTAGCAACATTTGAACAACCAAACCAATGAATGGCTCAAACACCCAAATTTCACAAAAAAAATGGATAATTTGCAAATAAGTTCCCAATCAAACAAAGAGGACATATATATCAACTAGAGCACCAAGGGAGTTAAAGATGAACATTTTTAACATAAATGGGGGAAAGTAACTTACCTCGAATTTATCAAAGATGACAGAACTCGACTATTTTTGGTTCTACGCGATCCTATCGACGATCTAAACAAGTTTCAAGTTATGAGAAATGAGAGATAATGAGGGGAAGATAGGTAGAATGTAGAGAGAAGAAAGGGGAGAAAACTTACCCAAAAATGGAGAGAGAGAGGGAGAGTTGCTGGGAGAAAATGAGGGAGTGAGGGAGGAGAGGGGTGATGGAGGGAGTAAGTAGGATGATTTAGGAATTTACACATAGACCCCCTCCCCTACACACTAACTCAATCATCTTATATTCCCCACTAACAATTAAGACTCAACACTTCTACACTAGCACAAATGGCCCAAATAAAATGCTAGGCATAAATTATTAAGAAACACAAAATGCAGACATAATTATTTAAATAAATAAATAATTTAAATAAATAAATAAGAAATAAATAAATAATTAAATATTTATTACTACGAAAATAGAGGCGGGTTTTCGGGTCGTGACAAGATGAGTTAGCTTCCTTTGTGAATGTATCTAGCTACCGAGCATGACTTTGTGGCATGGCTCTTGTCCTTTGTGACACTCTTATGGTTATTGTTCCGGTACTGGGGGTTTCTCTTCGGCTTTCATGCTATTATGAAGATGTGATTTGTTGATTATTGAAGCTGCGCAGCGATCCTTTATTTGGATGTATCGGTTTGGGAAACCTTGGCTAATATCTTTTGTTATGTGTTTATTTCCGCTGCTATCTGTTATGTGATAAATGCTATGTGCTAGCTATGAATTATTATTGTATAATGCATCATAGCATGTCATGTAGTTGCATTAGTAACTTATTGAGATTTATCTCACCCCCTTTTCTTTATCTTTGTTTTTCCTTAAACCCCCCCCAGGTGCTAAGGATTAGTCTCGCTGATCACGAGAAAGAGGACGTCGAGTGTGGATACATTCTTTTGGGGAAAGTTGTTATAGGTTGGTTTACATTATATAAATGTGTAACCTTTTTGGGATAGTTGTACCAATCAATGACGTCATTAAGAATTGTACATTTATATTCTGTTAAGCATAAACTTGTGGAAGTTTATGATAGTTGTATTTGGTTATTATCAAACTTGGATTTGTAAAACTTTGGATCATCACCTTTTGGTATCAAATGGAATTTTTAACTTCGGTATTTCACAGTTTTGGTTTTAAGTCGACGTCCAGCTCGCGGTCTCGGGCCTGCGGGGTCCGGGGTCGCGACAGTTGGTATCAGAGCTATGGTTTGGCTCTAAGTATAAGTCTAGGTGGACTAGTATGACCTAGGAGGGTAGTAGTGTGCGGAGTGATTAACGGTTGATGTTTTATGCAGGTACTTGGTTACAATGGTTCGCAGAAGGAGTGGTGAAGGTAGTACCGGTAATGCAAATCAGAATGATACAAGGGAAGAAGCCCGTGCTATGTTTCAAGGCATGTTCGAGGCGGCCATGAAGGGCATACATGATCAAGGTCCGAGGGTAGAACAAGCTCCACCCCGCTATGGATTGGAGCAATTTCTCAAGCTGAAACCAGTTGAATTCAATGGGGAACCCGATGTAAGGAAAGCTGAGTTATGGATTGAGTCGATGGAGAAGATTTATGAGGTATTTGGTTGCACGGATGAGGACAAGGTCCGGTTCGCGGTTTACAAACTTGTGGGAGCCGCCGAGCATTGGTGGAAGGGTGTTAAAGCTAGTTGGGATGATACTCACACGGTGTATGCGTGGGAGTTGTTTGTGCACAAATTCAAGGAGCATTTCATTCCGGTTTTTGATCAAAACCGAAAGGAGATCGAGCTACTCAACCTGGAGCAAGGTTTGCTGTCTATAGCACAATACTCGGCTGAGTTCATAGAATTAGCCCGATATTGTGACTATTTGGTGAGGACCGAGGAACAAAAAGCTATGAAATTCATTCGGGGATTGAAGACCTCCATCCGTACTCAACTGATTACCCAACGGATTGTGACCTTTCAAGATGCGGTAGACCGAGCCTACTTGATAGAGCAAGATATTGGGGAGCACAAAAGGAAAACCGAGGTTATGGGTACGGGTAAACTGGGAAGCCATGCTAAGTCTCAACCACAACACCGTTCCGACAACCGAGGTAACCCGGGAGCATCATCTCAGCTTAAGGGGCAAACCACACCGAGGAATTTGGGTACTACTCCGGGGATTCAGAATAGGAGGCCTTGTACCTTTTGTCAGAGGGTAGGCCATGCGGAGGATAGGTGTTGGAAAAAGCAAGGCAAGTGTACCAATTGTGGTGAAATGGGGCACTTTGCGAGAGATTGCACGAGGTACCGAGGTCAGTCATCCGGGTCAGGGGTTGGTACTAATCAGGGTCAGAAAAGGGATGCCGCTGGGAAGCCCAAGTTCAAGGAAAGATATATGCCATGAATCAACAACAGGCGACCGATGATCCTTCGGTTATTGGAGGTATTGTTTCTATGTCTAATGTGAGCGCACGCGTGTTAGTAGATCCAGGATCATCTCATTCATACATTTTTGTGCAATTTGCTTCCATGTTAAATGCTGCATTCGAGTTTTTACCGTACGTGCTAGAGGTGTCGACCCCTATAGGAGAATGCTTGATTTCTGATCGAGTCTTTCGTGCTTGTGATGTGGTTATTTGTGGTCGTGTCCTTTGTGCGGATTTAGTAGTTCTCCCTATCCAAGACTTTGATGTCATTTTGGGTATGGATTGGTTGAGCAAGTTTCATGCTTCCGTTGATTGCCGTAAGAAAACTGTTACTTATTCTATTCCCGATGTGCCTAAATTTGTGTTTGAGGCTAGTCCTCTGAGTAGAAAGGTTCGCTTAATTTCTTATATGAAAGCGAGAAAATTATTGCATAGTGGTTGTGAGGGGTATTTGGCTAGTGTTCTTGATACTAGGAAAGAATCCCCTAGTTTTGATAGTGTTCGGGTAGTTCGGGAATTTCCCGATGTTTTTTCTACCGAGTATGATATGCCTCCCGATCGTGAGATTGAGTTTTGTATAGACCTTTTGCCGAGTACAGCTCCAATTTCGAAAGCACCGTATAGGTTGGCTCCCGCAGAGTTGAAGGAATTAAAGGTTCAATTGCAAGAGTTGCTTGATCGAGGATTTATACGCCCTAGTGTTTCCCCGTGTGGAGCACCGGTTTTATTTGTGCGAAAGAAAGACGGTTCCTTGAGATTGTGCATCGATTACAGAAAGTTGAATCAGGTTACGGTGAAGAATAAGTATCCTCTACCTCATATTGACGATTTATTTGATCAGCTTCAAGGGTCCGTTGTGTTTTCCAAGCTTGATTTGAGGAGTGGGTACCATCAGTTGAAGGTTCGATCGGAGGATATTCCGAAGACTGCCTTTCGCACTCGTTATGGTCATTATGAGTTCTTGGTTATGCCGTTTGGGTTGACTAACGCGCCGGCTGTGTTTATGGATTTAATGAACCGAGTTTTCCATCCTTATCTTGACTCGTTCGTGGTGGTCTTTATTGATGATATACTCATCTACTCTAAATCCGAGAGGAGCACGAGAAGCACTTGAGGACAGTTTTATCCGTTCTTGCGAGGGAGAAATTATTTGCGAAGTTTAGTAAATGCGAATTTTGGCTCGAGAAAGTGTCATTTCTGGGCCATGTGATTTCTAAAGATGGGATTTCGGTGGATCCTTCAAAGATAGAGGCTATAGTGGATTGGAAGAGACCCGAATCAGTGACAGAGATTAGAAGCTTTCTTGGTTTAGCCGGGTATTACAGAAGATTTATTGAGGGGTTTTCGAGGATCGCTACTCCGATGACTCAGTTGACCCAGAAGAATGTCCCCTTTGTGTGGACTGAGAAATGTGACAAGAGTTTCGAGGAATTGAAGAAGAGGTTGACTACCGCACCGATCTTGACTTTGCCTAATGGGAGCGATGGCCTAGTGATTTACAGTGATGCTTCGAAAGAGGGTTTGGGTTGTGTGTTGATGCAGAATGGGAAAGTGATTGCTTATGCTTCGAGGAAGTTGACCCCTAGTGAACAGAATTACCCCACTCATGATATGGAGTTGGCTGCGATAGTATTTGCGTTGCACAAATGGAAACACTACCTTTATGGGGCGAAGTTTGAAATCTTTACCGATCACAAGAGTTTGAAGTACCTCTTCTCTCAGAAGGAATTGAACAACCGACAGCGCCGATGGATGGAATTATTGAAGGATTATGATTGTACGATTTCTTATCATCCGGGGAAGGCGAATGTGGTAGCCGATGTGATTAGTAGAAAGTCTTATGTGGCCTCGATGATGGTTCGTGAGTGGAAAATGCTTGAGGATGTTCGAGATTGGTCTCCTCGTGAATCGAGACATGGGGCGATTTTTGCGAATATTAGGGTATCTCCGACCCTAATTCAGAGGATAAAGGAAGCTCAGAAAGAAGATCCCGAGTTGGTGAAGATAATGGGTAAATTGAATGAAAAGAACTTCGAGGATTTTTCTTTGAGTTCGAGTGGAGTGTTGACTTTCCGTAGTCGTTTGTGCGTACCCGATGTTGGCGGAATAAAGAGGCAAGTTTTAGATGAGGGTCACAAATCGAGGTATACTATTCATTCGGGTAGTAAGAAGATGTATCAGGATTTGAAGCAACAATTTTGGTGGATTAATATGAAAAGGGAAATAGCGGAGTATGTTTTGAAGTGTCTAACTTGTCAGCAGGTCAAAGCCGAGCATCAGAGACCCGCGGGACTACTTCAGCCGTTAGAGATTCCCGAGTGGAAATGGGAACATGTAACTATGGATTTCGTTACGGGACTACCACGTACCCGTAGGAAGTATGACAGTGTTTGGGTAATAGTGGATAGATTGACCGAGAGTGCCCATTTCTTGCCTATTGACATCAGATATTCGATGGAGAAGCTTGCGACCCTTTATATCAATGAGATCGTTAGATTGCATGGGGTTCCGGTTAGCATTGTGTCAGATCGAGACCCGAGGTTTACTTCTAGATTCTGGAAGGCGTTTCAGGAAGCTTTGGGTACAGATTTGCGATTCAGTACGGCTTTTCATCCTCAGACCGACGGTCAATCCGAGAGGACTATTCAATTTTGGAGGATATGTTGCGAGCGTGTTCGATAGACTTATCTGATTCTTGGGATTCGCACCTACCGTTAGTGGAATTCTCTTACAACAACAGTTATCAGGCTAGTATCGAGATGGCACCGTTTGAGGCCTTGTATGGAAGGAAATGTAGATCGCCTATTTGTTGGGATGAGGTTGGTGAAGCGAAGATCGTGGGTATTGATTTGCTTCGGGATTCAGTTGAGAAAGTTAGAGTTATCCGGGATCGATTGAAAACAGCTCAGAGTCGACATAAGAGCTATGCAGATAACCAAAGGCGAGATCTTAGTTTTCAGACTGGTGACTTTGTGTTCTTGAAAGTATCTCCGAAGGTGGGTATTCGTAGGTTTGGGAAGAAAGGAAAGTTGGCTCCGAGGTTTATTGGCCCGTTTGAGATTTTGGGAAAGGTTGGACTTCTTGCGTATCGACTCGCGTTACCGTCCTCCTTAGACCGGTTGCACAACGTCTTTCACGTTTCTATGCTTCGGAAGTATGTTCATGATCCATCTCACGTGTTACCGAGGGTACCGGAGGATATAGAGCCCGATATGACTTATGAGGAACGACCGGTCCGGATCCTAGATTCTAAAGTTCAAGAGTTGAGAAACAAAAGCATTCCATTGATTAGAGTTCTTTGGAGGAATCATAATATCGAGGAGTCGACGTGGGAGCTCCGAGATGAGATCGAGAGGAAATTTCCGTGGCTTTTTAATTCGGGTAAGTCTCGTTAAAATTCGGGTCGAATTTTCTTTAAGGGGGAGTGAATGTCACGACCCGAAAACTAGGCTCTATTTCTTTAGTAATAAATAATTATTATTTATTTATTTGCTTAGTTATTTATTTAAATTATTATTTATTTAAATATTTATGTGCGCATTTTATGTTTCATAATAATTATGCCTAGCATTTTAATTGAGTCATTTGTGTTAGTGCAGTATTGTTGGGTCTTAATAAATTAGTGGGAGTATCTTAGTTGAGCTAGTTAGGATCGCGTAGAACCAAAAGAATTGAATTCCGTCATCTTTGAGAATTTTCAAGTAAGTTACTTTTCCCCCATTTTTATGCTAAAACGTTCATATCATGTTTATATAATGCTTGATGTGTTATATTTGAAGTTTGGTTGAGTTTAGAATTTATTTGGAATTTATTTGAGTTTTGGTAAAAAAAAAATGGTGACTTTATGAATGCTGGAATTTAATCTTGGTTTTGGTTGATAAATGGTGTTATTTAGGTCCCCTTTTTAGTTAGATGTTGTTTGGGTACTTTGGGGATCAAGTTGGGAGTGTTGATTGTGAGAAATTTGGTTTTGGGCAAGAAAATGGAAGAACCCATTTGGTTCTTGCCGTTTTCCGGCGACCTGGGTGCGTGGGCGACCGCCCATGGGTGGTTTGGGCGACCGCCCATGAGATCAGTTGATCCTGAGAATTTGAGTAAAAGTGAGTGGGCGACCGCCCACTTTTGGGTTGGGCGACCGCCCATGAAGTCAGTTGGTTTTGGGCTTGGGTGTGGGTTTTGGGCGACCGCCCGGACTGGCTATGGGCGACCGCCCATACCGGCTGTCTTAAGTACCTTTGTTTTCGAATGGTTTTATGGTTCAAGCCCGATCTAGGCTCGAAGTATCACCCTAGTTGACTTAAGTTAATATCGTGGAACACTTTAGTACTTGAGATTTGGTTCCTTTGTGAACAATGGTGTTATGGAATTTGATTAAGTATCATTTTGGGAATGTGGTCCATCTTTGATGTGCTGTTTGTATTGGTTTGCCTTTGTGGTGATTTAATTGGAATGGTTCCCTACTTTGGAACCTTAAGTTGTTTAATTAAGCTAGTATTTATTACTTAGCATTTAATTGGAAGCCCAGCTGGCATATTTGTTGCATCGGGCGATGGGAATGATTATAATGGCAAAGCCAAATCCATTATAATGTTGACCATTGTTTTGCCCTTACTATACCCTTTTCCAGATTGGCCTTGGAAGAGATGAGTTAGCTTCCTTTGTGAATGTATCTAGCTACCGAGCATGACTTTGTGGCATGGCTCTTGTCCTTTGTGACACTCTTATGGTTATTGTTTCGGTACCGGGGGTTTCTCTTCGGCTTTCATGCTATTATGAAGATGTGATTTGTTGATTATTGAAGCTGCGCAGCGATCCTTTATTTGGATGTATCGGTTTGGGAAACCTTGGCTAATATCCTTTGTTATGTGTTTATTTCCGCTGCTATCTGTTATGTGATAAATGCTATGTGCTAGCTATGAATTATTATTGTATAATGCATCATAGCATGTCATGTAGTTGCATTAGTAACTTATTGAGATTTATCTCACCCCCTTTTCTTTTATCTTTGTTTTTCCTTAACCCCCCCAGGTGCTAAGGATTAGTCTCGCTGATCACGAGAAAGAGGACGTCGAGTGTGGATACATTCTTTTGGGGAAAGTTGTTATAGGTTGGTTTACATTATATAAATGTGTAACCTTTTTGGGATAGTTGTACCAATCAATGATGTCATTAAGAATTGTACATTTATATTCTGTTAAGCATAAACTTGTGGAAGTTTATGATAGTTGTATTTGGTTATTATTAAACTTGGATTTGTAAAACTTTGGATCATCACCTTTTGTATCAAATGGAATTTTTAACTTCGGTATTTCATAGTTTTGGTTTTAAGTCGACGTCCAGCTCGCGGTCTCGGGCCCGCGGGGTCCGGGGTCGCGACAGCTATGGACCGACATTCTTAATGGCTATCAAAGAATGAGACGAGACCGAGATGAGAAAAGGTCAGGGGTAGGTCGATGTCGGGTGGTGATTGAAGTTATGGTTAAACGACATGCAAATGCCTTCCATGCCGACATGTCAACTAAGATCAGATGATCGGCATTACTTTATAGCGACATCATGTAAAAGGTAGTGGTAATAAAAAAATTCAAGGTCATGCGAAACGCAAGGAATTCAAGCTATGAAATCAAATTAAAATCGGAGCAAAGATGGCAAAGGATAAAACCCCAGTATATATATATTTAACAAAAAGACCCCCACAGCAAGGCCGGGGCCTGGCCTATACAAAGGAAAAAAGAAACTACTGAGTCATCCTAAGGATTCAAGAAAGACTATAATCTTGATCTTGCTCGTCATCATCCTCCCATTCAACGTCTCCATCGTACCCATATTCATCAATGATGATGGGTTCGGGATCATCCTCACTATCATCTTCGTCAATCATCCTCGTCCTCATCCTCTGACTCTTCTGCACTAGAGTCGTCGGAAAAGTCATCAGCGGGGTCCGGCTCCGAGTATTCGCCATTGCTATCGGACGGTGATTCTTCCGCCGGAAAAGATGAACGGATCTTGGTTGGGAACATTGAACCATCGCTGCTCGAAGAATCATGATAAACTTGATTTTATGATCCTGTACTCACTTCTTCTGGGAATGCATCATCGTATTTTCTCTTTGGAGCCATCTTAGAATTCTTTGCAAAATTTGGGATGTTCTTGGAGGATTCTAGAGGATGAGGGTAAGGTAGAGAGTAACCAATGGACAGACCATCTATTTATACCCCTGGAATATGAGGGGGTGGGGAGTTTATTAATGCTATTCATAATTGGGGTGCAATTAATGAAGCCTTCGATTTCAAGAAGGGCAATGATTCCACCTGTATCAAATCCACAGTGATGTCAGCAAATCCAAGTAAAAGAGGATTTTTGACGGCTGCAGGTCAAATCAACATAAATGAAGTGCGAAGCAGGTACAAGGACACAGTTCCTACTCGGCATGCCGAGATAGAAACTCGGGGGCCACTGAACGACATAAACCGACTTGATAAATGGGGACCCAGACACTCTTGGCCCACATACCTAACAGACCTATACCGAGAAGCCCATGGCTATAGGCCGATATCAGTAAGGCCGAGCAGGCAGTCCTTGCCTAGGCCGAGCCCGAGAAGCCCAATCCCTAGCCGGCCTCTATGACGAGCCGAATTGGATGACGGGCCGACTTACATCAGAAACCTCCCATTATCGTTGGGAAACCTCTTACAGAGTTTGATTACAACTCTAACAGTGAAGATCCTTATCTAAGCAAGGATACCTCTTATGCCAGATAACAGGACATCATCCATCCTTATCCGGGGTCTATCTCCAAAGAATGCGAGTCCTACATCAACACGGGCATCCTAGCTTCTCTAACAGGCTAGGACTCATTCACCCACGCCTATAAAAACAGGTCCTCACAATAGGAGAAGGGTAATGAACTTTTGGCTCTAATCTGGTCAATTGATTTCTTTTGTTACAAACCATATCCTTATTCTTACACCGGAGGGCCTTCGCCGGTGAAGCCCCGGTGTAGTTTACGTTTGTTTCGTGTGTGCAGCTCCGGCCATCAAGAACTGTCGCTGGGATTATCCGAACCGCTAGACGAAGATTGATCCAACCAGATTTTGGCGTCATCATCTCCCTTACCTCAAAACTACCAAATACTGGTCACCGAACAATTCTTCGGACGAAACTTTGAACTATCTATTTCCCCAAATACTCTCAGTCGAACTCAGCTCAACTATGCAAAATGTTCTATCTCTATTTGGTCTTAATGAACTTAACTGAGATGTACAAAAGGCGTAAACAACAAGATGCGTCATCAATATATCAAGCAATTATTTCCACCTCATTCTAATCCTAGCATAGCCACGTCACCCTTAATCCATGTGATAGTCTAATTGTTGTCAAAATTAACAAAGCTTCTCCCATACAAAAGGTGGCTCACTTTTTGAACATTACTATTTTACTAAATCCGACCCACAACTCTTTATTTTATTTTCTTTACATGTTCTAAAATGTCGTGCTTAATTTCGGGATATTACATGTCCCATTGATGGGGATTGCATACATTGACTAAGACATGTAAAATAAGAGAAGAAAAGAGGTAAAATTGTATCTTAAGAAAGAGGACCTCAAACTTAGTGAAAAAGTGGTGTTTGTTGTAGAGAAGTAGTTGTGTAAAAATTTGTGTAGAGTTTTGTTGTTAAAACTCTTGTTGGGAGAATTTATGTAGAGTTATTGATAGATAATCAAAGTTTGGGGTCCTTTTCTAAAGTAGAAATGAGAGGTTTAAATAGGTAGAGAAAGGAGGGAAAGAAGCTTTTCTAACCAATAAGAAAATAAAGAAAATTAAATAATAAATAGAAAATCAAATGAAATAAAGATCAAATATTTAATTTTAAGGTAAATGCTAGAATATGGGATTTGAGAGTTATGAAATAAGGGGGGGGGGGATGAATGTGGATGAAAAAAGAGGTTTTTGTGATCAAGAAAATGGAGGGAATGGACTGCAGTCCGTAACTGCCAAAATGGGAAGCGCGCGAGTCCGACTTTAGGGGCGAGACGCGCGCGCAGCCCACAAGCAGTGCCGGAGGCGCCTGCGGGTGATAAATGGAATGACAGAATGACTCTAAAGTTAACTCCGTTATGTAGTTTAGTCCAAAACTAACGGAATCAGTTAGGAACTTAACTGGAGTAACCGAAATTAACAAAAGTAAGTAAAATAAAAATACTATGTATGCAATCGGGGCATGAGAGGTCCAAGGCGGAGTGTCTACAGAGATATCTCACATGTACGAGGCTGGACATTGCTTATGGAGTTGGTTTAATTAGCAAATACATGGAGTCCCCTCGTCAATCTCATCTGCAAGTTGCAAAGAGGATTTTGCGCTATCTTAAGGGAACATTTGATCATGGTATGTTTTATTCTTCATCCAGCAATGGTGAAATAATTGGATACTAGGATAGTGATTGGTGTGGAGATCCCGATGATCGCAAGAGCACTTCGGGTTATGTGTTCAATTTTGGTGCAACTGCTTTTTCTTGGTCATCAAAAAAGCAGTCAATTGTGGCATTGTCAACATGTGAAGCGGAGTATGTAGCAGCGGCTACAAGTGCATGTCAAGCGAAGTGGTTAAGGAATTTATTGAAACAAATTCATGTTCGAATTGAAGGTCCAACAATGATTTTTGTGGACAATATTTCTGCGATTGATTTGGCAAAGAATCCTGTGACGCATGGGAGGAGCAAACATATTGATACTCGTTTTCATTTTCTTCGTGATCAAGTTGTGAAGAATGAGATTTCGTTGGTGTATTGCAAGTCCGAAGATCAAGTTGCGGATATTCTTACTAAGCCATTGAAGTTCGAAGCTTTTGTGAAGCTCAAGCGGATGATGGGAATGACATCATTCAAGAATCAAGATGAAGGGAGGATGTTGAAGATTAATCTTGATTATCCTAGATTATTCTAGAAAGTATTTTTGGTGCATGGTTCATTATACCAAAGGTCAAGGGTCATTAGTCTAGATAAGGATTAATTAAGATAAGTATTATCCTTTTGTTTACTAGTTTATGTTCATTGTTTTCTAAGTCTTGTAAGCCTGTAAATAGGCCTCTCATCCTATTCTCAAAGTGTGTTAAGAAAGTGTGTCAAGAAAGTGTAAAAAATCATATTTTATATAATACTCTAAGAAGTTCTTCTCCATATTTATCCTCTTGCCCTATATTTTTAAAGAATACTCTTTAGCCTTAGGCGTGATCACTCCTAAGTGAAACTTATCTTCTGCCTACTTTATCCAACAAATTTGACCCCTGTTTCATAAATCTTTTTTTTTGCCTTTTTCTATGATTTATTCCTAATATCTATTTGACTATTGAAAATAATAGTGGAAATAACTTTTTTGACATATGTTTGATGGCTACAATATCACTTTAACTCTTATACTGCCGAAACAACAAAAATAACATGCGCACTATTGGTTAATTAACATAATTAACCAATTTATTTAACATTTGTTAAAAGTTTAACGGGACTGTCGTAATAAGCATCTAGCTGGCCCTTCCACGCTAATGAGACTCTTATTATATACTTTTATCTGGGGGAAATAATTAAGTTACAAAAGATGGCTACAAAATGTGGTGTCATAATTGTATTGGTGTTTTTAATTAGAGTGTGCCGGGTCTACTATCGATGTAGCCAATGAAATATCGCCACCACATCTTGTATCCTTCATTTTGTAAACATCTTTTGTAAGCCTAGCATTTCCCTTTATTTGGACATTCTAAAAATCACTACTTTTATACAATTTAATAGCAGAGATTCATAAATATTTTTGCATTTCACTTTTCAAACATTTAGTTTTGTAAGTATAAATAGACTAGTGAAAATTTTTGGTAAAAACATCTAGAGAGAAATATTACTTTTCAAAAAAGACACATTTTTAGTGTTTTGTTAATAAATGTGCAAAATATATGTAAACTCTTATGGGACAGAAAGTACTCCCGCCGTCCCATTTTTCTTTTCAAAAAATTATTGGTTTAAAAGTTAGGAAAATGAATATTTTATTATAAACTATAAAAAGTGGAGTAGGGTGTTGTAATTTGTAAGGGTAGAAAGAAAGTGGGTAGGAGGGAGAAAGTGGGTAGGAAGGAGAAAGTGGAGTAGTGAATAATTAGTGAATACTCCCTCCGTCCCATACTTATTGCTACCAAATGGAAATGCACGGAGATTGAGAAAATATGCTAGAAAAATAAGTTTTGTGAGTGTGTAGGAGAGAGAAAATAAGTTATTGGACAGGAGAGAGAAAAGTGATCATTTTAGGTAAGTAGCAATAAGTATGAGACGCCCAAAATAGAAATAAGTAACGATAAGTATGTGACGGATGGAGTAGTTGTTTTGTATATGACATGTGAGGCCTACTAAATATAGATGTATAAAAATAAATCTTTTAAGGGTTTGAAGTTTAAAATGGGAAACTAAAAAAATTAAAATTTTGAAGTATAAAATGGAGAGAAGCGATTAAATACTTACTCCATCCGTTTCATAACAATGTGCATATTTTTTGAATGCGCACGGGAATTAAGGATGAAGAATAATAGATAGTTGTTGTGGGTTTGAAAAGTGAGGTAGATGAGAAATTGGAGATAGAGAATAATAGTGGATAGTCATTGTAATATGACAAGTGGGTTCCGCTGAATAAATAAATACGAAATTATCATTATAATTTTAAGAGAGTGACTTATTAGTGGGACAACCAAAATAAAAATTTGTGCATATTGTTATGGGACGGGGAAAGTATTATACGCCCCCTCCATCCCAAATTGATGTAAAACACTTTTTTTGGTTATTATTAAAAACTAGTGTTACTACCGTGCGATGAACGGGCTATCACTTATACTCAATTTGAATAAATTTATATAAGTAGAATAAGAATGACACAATATAATTGTGAAAAATTTATTTGAAGACAATATTGTCAGTGATAATATCATTTTGATCAGGAAAGATATCGTTACATATAAATATCTTAAGGTTAGTGGCATCTCTAACGCGAGATTTGGCAACATATAGTTGACCATGACAAAACACCATTTTCTTCAATAAAAGATCAACACTATTGTCACATATATTTGTTAGTTGTAGTAACAGCATCTAAAGTTAAAATTGTCATTTTCGTAAAATATGAAACACCTCGCCGACCCTTGAACAATCAGAATATACTCTCAAACCGTAAAAATATTTCTAAAACTATAAATGATTTTTTTAATATATTTTTTTTGGAAAATTAACATAACTAAAAACCTGACTACCTAATCCATGAACGTGCAATAATATTGGAATAAATAATCAATATCATAAAACGACAAAAATTGTCTAAAAAACACTAGAACAAAGTATATAAATGTTCGGCAACCGTAAACTGAATAAACCCTAATTATGCAAAAAATAAATAAAAAAAAACGAAAAAGTTTAGCAGCATGTTTGAGGTCCTAACAACGTTTTTTTTTTGGTCTTTTAAATCCTGCATGAAGGGGCTATGCCTTAGAAATTTTTTGGTCTCGCTCTAACGTTTGATTTGATATGCGGCGCGTTCCGTGGTTGATCCGTAGTCAAAATTTATGACCGTTTTCACGCACGCGCTCAAATGACTCCAAAAACTTCAACGCTTTTCGTCCGCCTCAATTAATATTTTTTCACTATATATTGATCATAATTCATTTTTTCACTAAATAAAAAAAAATGTCATATAAAAATTAATCTACATACAAAAGTTTACTGCTTGTGTCAAATAAAAAATAGTGACATATTTGACCTTATTTACCAAACTTTCCCATTTTCTCATTCTAAAAATTATAAGATTATCTTGTTTTTATACTATTATAGATTATAGATGAACTAGAAGCAATATCTTAAATTTGATTTAATTGTCTTAATGAAAATGTAAAACTTGTTATTATAATATGGTTGATGTTGCATCAATAATAAATTTTAAATTTTATCAGTATAATTAAATTACTTAAAATTATTGCTCAAAGTCCTTTTGTAGTGAGGTAAAAGAAGCATGAAGATATTTTTAGGAGGGAGGAAGTAAAATTTAGATTTCACCAAGTTAACACGGGAGGCGCTGGCGGTAAGTCTTCAAATTTTCCCGCCTATTTAAAATCGATGCTTACCCATTACTCACCACGACCAGGAAGCCCTAAATCGCGAATCTAATCCGGTGCCGGCGAAAATGTCGACGTGGGAGCTGATCGCCGATGACGGAAACGATTTCCGGTGGGAGCGTTCTCCCAACCAGCTCCCAGTCGAATCAAAATCTCATCTGATCGACCATCCTAGCTCTCTCCCGTCCACTTCTGATCTCTTTCTTCATGGTACGCCTCAACTCTCTACCTCCTTTTTTTTGTGCGAAGATATGGACAAGTAATTTCCTTTCATTGTTTGGAAACAGGAATTTCAAAGCTATCTGAGAATCATAATTACCTAACTGAAACTCCGCCGACCTTTCGAACCGGATTAGGGAAATCATTTTCGGTGAAGTCATCTTCTCTTGCTAAAGCAATGTCTATACTCGGGGGTGAAGACGATGACTTTCCTGATACAGGTCTAATTTTCTTTCATTTGCATTTTTTTTTTAATTTGAAATAATCAGCCTTTTGAAACCCTGTATATATGAAATTAGAAAATGTTCAAATCATAAATGACATAACTACCCAGAATGGCACGGCACGGAAGCTAGCAAAGGACCAATGACCTGAGCCTCCTGACCATTTAAATAATTCTTGCAAAACCAGTCACAAGTCACAATAGACATGTACAGTAATGTATTGTTTGCCTTTGACAGTTAAGATAGGTCAATTTAATATCATGGTGTTACCTAAATCAAAGGTTGTTCCTAAAATTGCAAGTAACAGAGATGCTGAGCTCACTTCCAGAAGGATTTGCAGGCCATTTTGTTGGCTAATTCGTAGTTCAGCTGTTACAATACTCGATATTGGTTAACAGGCCAGTATGATTACAATAGAGCTAAGATTTTTATGACAAATGTTATTCTTCAGCTTTTCTACTGTGTCACGAAATGAGGGCCAAATTTTTAAGCTGGAAAGCTAGGAGCGAGTTACAATGAATGAATGATGAATGAATTTGAATAACCATTACCAATAAGGATTCTACTATACTCCAATAGGAATCTTGCTCATATATATGTTTCATACTTTCATATTCGATCTTTGAAGGCCCACAACTTTTTTCCAGTGAAACCCTTAACATTTGATTTTTCGTTTCCATTTTTTGTGCACGTATCAAATCAACGTTTACTTAATCTAGAGTAGCAACAAGCTACTTAGTACTTTGCTATCTTTAAGAAGTCTTTTGTATTTATCGAGTGTTGTTCAAATAAATGTCTTTTTTGGGTCAGCTTCAATGAAATGTTGTTCAACTCATTTTATGTGCAGGCCAATCAAGTGAACAAGATAATGACGGAAGTTTCCCCAACTCTATGTTCCGAACAGGCTCAGGGAAGGCTGTTACCATATCTTCTTCAGGTCTTGTCAGGGCTAAGACATTGTTGGGATTGGGAGAAAATAATGATGCTGGGGATTTTAAAGGATGTGTACAGACAAAATATAATACCAGTGAATCCCGTCATCCGAACTCTTTATCTAATCTACGACCGAGAAATGGTGGGACTAATACTGGGTTGGAGGATGCTACATCTGTTACAGTATCACCCTTCCAAATTGATTCTGGTTTATTAGGAGTTGAGTCAAATGCGGTTAATGTAGAGGGTGACCATTCTGTTCTTTTTCCACCCCCAATAAGGTTTCACACTGCAGGTGGACGATCTATTTCTGTTTCTGGAGATGCCTTACAACGTGCAAGGGGCCTTCTGGGGGACCCAGAATCAGGGCTTTTTTCTAATGAAGGGGATGCAGGCGAACAAATATTTCATGTTACTACTGGGATAAGGCCCAAGCATAATTCTTTGAAGAAAGAAACAGGTTCAGTTACTCATTTTTTCCATGATGCAGCAAAAGTCAAGCAGACAAAAAACTTTCTTTCACCAGTACGAACTTCTTACGGAAACAAGGGGGCAGTCAGGTTTGAGAAATTAGGTTCAGCAAGTAACTTGATCAAAAAGTTTGATGCAGAGGAACATGAAAGCACCAGCAAGCCGTATAATGATATGCCCAGTGTGCGGAAGCCTTTAAGAAGGGTCTCCTTTGAAAATGAAATTAGTTCTAGACATGACTGTAGTAGAAGATCATCAGGAGGTCAATTGGTTGATATTTCTAACACTATTGACATGGTTAGACATGACAAACAAAGTATGGTAGAAAAGAGAAAACTGGCAACGAGAGTTTCTGTGTCCCCATTCAAGCGGCCCCGTACCACCAAATTTGTCCCTCCCTTGAATAGAAACTCGTTGATTCCTAACGGTAAACTTAGGAAATAATTTCAAAAATTATCTAGTTTTAATTCTTACCTGCTTTTTGCCCCTGCATATGATGCGTTTGTGTGAATCAGGTTTACCATCTGTACCACCTCAAGATTCATATTGCAAAAAAACAATTTCCACTCTTCACCAGCACCAGCAGGATCCACGGAAATATGTTGCAGAGTATTTTGGTGTCCCTCCATACAGTCAAACCATGGTAAATCACAAAAATAAAAAATAAAAATAAAAATTGTTTTCCAACTCGTCCGTTAAGGTGCTGATACATTATCTTATGTTTTATACATGTAGGTTGAAAGCTTGCCTGATTGGGTAAGAATGATGAACCCTGAGAACGCAGAAAAACATGTCTTCCACGATCAATCGGGTTTGGAATCCATCGGTGTAGACACTTTGTCCCACATGCTGGTTCAGTCAGGCTCTTCACCACAATATATCTCAAAAGAGTAATTCGAACACCCACTTGTCTGTTAATTATATGTCTTGATAATAGTTATGGACTAAAGTTTCATATCTGCAATTGCTTTATCTAGGAATTTGTTTTTGGAGTTAAGTTGGAATATTTAGTCTGTTGCTCATTGACGACGACTTTAAGTTTTCTTGACCCACACACCACCACACACCCCTTTTCTTTGTTGGAAATAGAGTAATTGGCATGAATACATTCAACGCCGCACACATTTATATGCAGTATTTGTTGACGTTTATGCTGAATTGTTATTCGGCTCGATTCGCATTTGCAAATTAGCATGGTTTGAGAATGGTATATCAATTAGTGGAACCACTTGTTTACATGTATTGCAGAAAAGATATCGGAGTCTTATGCGTAAACATTAATTGTATTGCAGTTTGTGTTTTTCGTGGTAATAGCAAATGCATGTTGATTCTCTCTGGTTCTAGCAACTACATTCAGTCTCCTGTAAATAATCCACATTACTAAAATTTAAAAACGCATGTTCCTTCAGTTCCAAAATAAACGTCCCTTACTTACTTTTTGCCTTTTCGTGCTGTCCCCACAAAAGTTTCCCCTTTCCTTTATTGAAATGTATTTCTTAGTTATTTGTCAGTTACATTCCTGATGATTTGAAAGATAAATGCACTATGCCCCTTTACTTATACTAACTAGGGAAAACTTGGGGGTTGGAAAAGGAAATGCATATAGACTCGATTCTCTTCTTAAAGCCTTTGATGCCAATTGGAGACACTTTATTTTAGCTAAAAGGAGTAATAAAACTAAAACTTTCAACCCATTAACTTCAAATTGGAAATTACTTATTGCTGTGAATACATTAGCTTGATTACCTTCATTTATCTACGTAGATGGATCGGAAATCATTACAAGTGGATTGTTTGGAAACTTGCTTGTTACGAGAGATCCTATCCAGCCAGATTTTCTGGAAAACTTCTGACAGTTTTCAATGTGCTCGAGGAATTAAAATATAGGTAATTACATGCTAACAGGCAATGATTTTGCCTTTAGTTCTGAAGAATTTTTAACCAACTTACTGACGCTTTTTTATAGATATGACAAAGAAGTAAACCACTCTCAACGGTCAGCTCTAAAGAAAATACTAGAGGGTGATGCACCACCTTCTTCAATGATGGTACTTTGCATTTCGTCTATACCAGGTGGGGCTGGTAAAAGTAAAGCGCCACAAATAGAACTTACCGATGGGTGGTAAGGAAATATTATTCTGCCTTTTGAATTTGTAGTCCTTTTGGATGTTGAAGGTATCTGTTTCTTTAGGTACTCTGTGAATGCTATCCTGGACGAGCATTTATCAATGAAGCTTGCTACTGGGAAGTTGTTTGTTGGACAAAAACTTAGGGTACTTCATCATTTTCCTCTAATGTTATAACGAAAAGAATCTTAGGTTATAATTCAGGTTCGCTTACACATGTATCATGTCTTCTGTAGATATGTGGCGCTAGATTATGTGATTGGGCTGGTCCAGTTTCACCTCTTGAGGTCACCGCTTATTGAATTCTCCATCTTTTACTTTCTTTAGATTTCTAACATCTTTCTGAAAATTGTCTCGATATTTTGATTTAATTTCAGGCATCAAGGACTATTAATTTATGTTTGCACATCAATGGCACTTATAGAGCTCATTGGGCCGATCGTTTGGGTTTCTGTAAGAAAATACTGGATTTATTAATGTGAATTATTGTCTTATTGAATACTCATCTGTATTCAGCATGGCTCCACTAATCTATATTCCTTCTTGTGCAATGCCCCGCATTTCTATATTTTAGGCAAGGGTTGCCCTGTTCCATTGGCATTTAGGTGCATCAGGAGTGGTGGAGGAGCAGTTCCTTGCACATTGGTTGGTGTCACACGGATATACCCGGTCCTGTACAAGGAAAGGTGCTCTGAGAGTTGAATTTGTTTTTCCTTCCAAAACCTTTTTTTTTTTTTTTTTTTCATGTGTGGGGTTAATATATTTTGCCACACTCTTATTCCAGGTTACATAACGGTGGATTTGTTGTTAGATCAGAGAGGACTGAAACTAAAATGATGCAGCTGTATGACCAAAGGTGAGATCTGCTTTTTGGTAGCTGGAGTGCGAGTAACCATGATCATTTCCACTCAATTGATTACTAGTCATAGAGAGTCTCCAGTCTTCCACTTGAGTAAATGATGTTTCTAAAACCAAGTTTGTTTGTAAATTATATGTGCATTATGTGTTCACCTGAAAATACTCTCCCCTGAAGAGATCTAACAGTACCCATTGATTCCAAATCATATCCCGTGAACCGTTCTACCTCTACTTTTCCATGCATCAAAAAGTCAATTCAGAAAAAAAGTGAACCTTCTACCTACACGTTTTATGCATCAAAATGTCAATTCAGAAAATGTCGAGCCTAATTGCTCTTTAAAAGGTTCGCGACCAGCATAAGTAACTACCCATGGGAGTGAGGGTATGATTCCATTTGCATATACACTGTATTTCATTTTACTCCTCACAGTTATAAACTGAATGCGAAACCTTTCATTAATTATCTGCACCAATTTGGTTTCTTGAGCCTCCCTAGCATTGTTGAGGAAAACTAATTAGGTGCAAAGAAAACCTTCACATGTCAATTATAGGATTTTAGTTGCTGTGCATCATCTGTTTCCCACTCAATGTCTATTTTCTTCGATTGTGAGAAAACTTATTGATGCTTTGATGCTTATATTGGTATGCATATTGCATAGATACTAGTTTTCTTACTAGTCCAAAACCATGGAAAAACTATAACATATGGATTTTTTTTTTTCTTTTTTCGTTTTTCTTTCGATGAAGGCGCTCAGATCTTGCAGAGGGCATTATGTCTGAGCTCCAACAGGGTGTGAAAAGGTTCCAAGCTTATAACGGGCAGACTATTGATGAAGAGGAAGAACTGTTTAGGATACTTGAAACTGCTGATGAACCAGATATCATAATGGCTGACATGAGTTTAGAGCAATTGGCTTCTTTTGCTTCTTACCAAGCAAGACAAGCGGTTGGTTTATACTCCCCCTGTCTCAAAATGATCTTACCACTTTTTTTTTTTGTTTTGTCATTACTACAAATTAAGTTTGAGCAATTTTTTTTTGGTTTATTTAATTATCCTAATGGAAATCTAAAACTTATAATTTACACTATGGTTGATGGTCTTTCAAAAACAAGTTTTGGATTTTCATTTGTATAAATAAATCAACCTAAAATTGTTGCTCAAAGTTTATTCCTAGTAAAGGCAAAAAAGCGGGAAGATCATTTTGGGACGGAGGTAGTAGAACCTTGGCTCAGTTGCCACTGTAAATTCTTGATTGAGAGCTTTAACTCTATTGTAGGCAATAATGCAATCAGAGATGCAGCAGTCAATTGAGAAAGCTCTTAAAGATGCTGGTCTAAACGGGCGGAACGTCACCCCGTTTAGGAGGGTGAGGGTGGTTGGGCTAACTAGTAAAAGTAACTCTAGGCAATGCTGCCCAAGGGAAGGCTTAATAACCATCTGGAATCCGACTGAGAAACAGGTGAATGATGGTGCTGTGTTTCTGTTCTTTTTTTTTTTTTTTTTTTTTTTTAAAGTTTGTTCCTTCTCTATCAATTTGTTAGAGCTCAATGAAAATTCTTTGTCTGACTTACCTTATCTGTTGCAGGAATCAGAGCTGGTCGAGGGACAAACTTATGCTATTGCAGGACTTGTACCAATAGCTTCTGATGCAAATACTCTTTATTTGCAAGCCAGAGGATCTACTACAAAAATGCGGCCTTTATCACCTTCCGCAACTAAACATTTTCAGTAAGTTTGCACTTTTACCTTCTCTGATTATTATCCATTTCAATTCAGCTCACAATTATTTTTCGCAGACCATTCTTCAATCCACGAAAACCTATCTTATTATCAAAGATGGGAGAGGTCCCTCTCTGCAGGTTTATCTTTCTCCTGACTGTATAATATTGGCAATGAATACTTTTTTTTCCTTGTGTTTGCTTGAATATAACTTTTGAACTTTTTTTTTTTTTTTTTTTTGTTTTCCAGTGAGTTTGATATTGCTGCTTTTGTGATATATGTTGGAGAGGTGTCTAAAACTGCCCATCAAAAGATACAGTGGGTTTTTGTGTCGGATGGCTCTAGTTTTGAGTTAGGTCAGGGAGGAATGTCAAGTGGTTGTTTGCTTGCCATCCGCTTTTGCTCACCATCAATTGATTCCGATTCAATTCCACCAATTAATTTCAACCTTACAGGATCAACGGTAAGTACCTGATAAGTAAGCTATAAACTCAAATGTTGCGTGAGTCGAGTTGAAACATGATTTTTAGACAGGGGTATGGTTTGAGCTCGATTCCAAAATAAAAAAAGATCAGTTTATCGAGTATTTTATCAAAAGCTACTCTTACTACTGCTTGTTGCAGGTTGGTTTCTGTAATCTTATCAAGAAAGATAAGGATGCTGCAAATAATCTATGGTTGGCTGACGCAACAGATAACTCTACCTATTTCCTAAGTTATGATAACACAAATTCTGCTCACTTGAAAGATGTTGCTCTTGCTTCAAGTAAATGGGCAAGAGCCTCTAGCTGGGTAAGTTGTAACGGTTTTTCTAACATGTGCCATAAGGGCACACGTTAACCTATAAGTGTGACCCCAAGCCTTTGTCCTAAAACTCGTTATAACAATAGGTTCATTTATTAAACTTCCTTTTAACTATCCGTTTCCATAATTACAAAAAAAAAAAAACTTTCGTATATATGTAAATCCACATATTTTTAACATCTCTTTTATAATTATGGAAAAAGATAGAAAAAAAAAACAAATACTCAATTTGTCCCGGAAAGTTAATCCCTCTTTTTTCGTTGTTATTACGATTGACCTTTAAGCAATAATCTAAGCTACTTTTAATTATTTTAATGAAAATTTACAATTTATTATTGATACACTATTATAAGCATTATTGGATTTTATTCTTGTTTGCCGTGCAGACAATTGAGCAGCTGAAGAAGAAGGTTTTTTCTCTTGTTCACGGCAGGGTACCATCTCCTTTCCTTTCTTCAACTGTCCTAAGCATTACTCTTTTATTAGTACTACTATTAACCACCACAGTCTTAGTAAATGAGAAATTTGATTTTATTGTTATTTCTAACAGCAGTAATCGGCGTTAGTTAGTCTGATGGGCATCGAATTATGAATGGCGAAGAGAAAGCCAAATGCATCTTCAGCTGTACATGCATTACGTGTGCTTTTTATTGATGCTTACCTACTATTGTTATGTTTTTTGAGAATGCTAACGTTAGATGATACAACCTTTGACGTTGTATATTTTGTAATTACCTAAATTTATGCTTTTGATTGATGCCTACCTACTATTGTTATTGAACGACATAAACCGACTTGGTTAATGGGGACCCATAAACTCTGGGCCCACATATCTAACAGACCTATACTGAGAGGCCCACTCACGAGCAGCCCATGTTTATAGGCCGACATCAATAAGGCCGAGCAGGCAGTCCTTGCCTAGGCCGAGCCCGAGAAGCCCAATCCCTAGTCGGCCTCTATGACGAGCCGAGTTAGATGACGGGCCGACTTACATCAGAAACCTCCCATTATCGTTGGGAAACCTCTCACAGAGTTATGTTACAACTCTGACACTAAAGAATCCTTATCTAAACAAGGATATCTCTTCTACAAGGTAACTGGGATACCACTCATCCTTATCCGGAGTCTATCTCCAAGGAACACGAGTCCCACAACAATACGGGCTCCCTGGCTTACTTCGCAAGTCAGGACATCACCCGTGCCTATATAAAAAACAGGTCCTCTACAACAGAGAAAGGTAACGAAATTCTTTGGCTCCATTCTGGTCAATTGATTTCTCTTATTATCACACAAACCATATCCTTATTCTCACACCGGAGGGCCTTCGCCGGTGAAGCCCCGGTGTAGTTTACGTTTGTTCCGTGTGTGTAGCTCCGGCCGTCAAGAACTGTTGCTGGGATTATCCGAACCGCTAGACGAAGGCTGATCCAATCAGATTTTGGCATCATCAGTTTGGTTCCATTGCCGGGAAATCGATTGGTCAGTTCTTTAGCCAGATAATTCCAGACCATGGCCGGAGAATTGGTTGACGGGCGAGAAGCCAGCCCTTCAAAAGAAACTGTAAGAGATGCACCGCCCCCCGAAAACACGAACGCTGCTGCACAAAATCAGAAGCTCCCACTTACAGCGCCTGCACAAGGGGGAGGAATGCATACCCGTTCAAAGGGGCCGGCCCCCAATGTTGTTAACCAATATGGGCGCCGCCGACGGACAGGATCCCGAAACAATGGACCAGGACCATCACAGCCGCTGCCATTGGACAAGAGAACATTGCTTCAACAGAATGTTCAAACACTCCAACAGCTGGCCGACGCACAGCGGGCTCTGTTAGAACTTGACCCCGAAAACTCCTTTGCTAACCTGCTCCAGCCGTCTGGAACGAGGGGGACAAATCTGGATGACAGAGCAAGCAGAAAGGAGCCCCTACAAAATCGTAGACGGGATGCGCCTCCCAGGAGCCGTGCAAGTCGCCAAGACGGACGGCTAGGAAGACTCTATATCGATGGGGACCTGAGAGACCACATTAATCGCCGTCGGGAAGAACAAGAAGATGAATCCCCAGGAGTGGAAATTGTAGAGGAAAGACGCCGTGGGGACGCCCGACGTCATTCACCTCCCAGGCAGGATCCACCCCGGCAGGATCCACCTCGTCGTACTCCTTCAAGGCATCGTCTCGAACTAAACCAAGGTGAAAGGAGACGCCGAGACCGAAGCATAGTCAGTTCCAGTCACACCTCAGCATTCAGCACAAGGGACATTGTCGACCTTAGAGAAAGGCTCGACAACATTGAGATGATGAATCAGGGGCACAGGAGACCCAATAATGACTACGATGCTATGCGCCCTTTCGCGCAGAGGATTAAGGATGCACCACCTAATCCACAGTTAAAGCTTCCACACCTAGACAAATACTCCGGCAACGGCGATGCTTTGGATCACGTCCAAGCCTTTGAGGCCACCATGGCCCTACTTTCCAAGTAACATGCGCAGCGGAATATAGCAATTATAATTTTAAGAAACCCAAAGCCATGGATCCGTTCATATGATTAAATCAAATACATCATAATGAATAAAGGAAAAACTAACCCTTGATGACTATCAAAATTTTCTTTGGTCTTGGTGGAGAAAACTTGAAGCTTTATCACGGACAAAATCACGAACTTTGTAGATGATAAAATTCACCCTCTAGCGGTATCCACACTTCGAACGAATATCAAGAGGCTCCTTGATTTTGGTTGCTAGACCAATAATTATGAAACACCCCCCGAACCCCGCGGGCCTGAGATCGCGAGCTGGACGTCGACTTAAACAATAAACTCTAAAATAATGAAGATAAAAATTTCCTTTTATACCCAAAAGATGATAACACAAGGTTTTGTAAATCAACTTGAACAACAAAGTAAAACTAGTATAAACTCCGTAAGCTTATACACCAAAGTTATAAAATATACAAAACCTAATGACGTCAATGTTTGGTACAAATATCCCAAAAAGGTTACACATTTATATAATGTAAACCCACCAATAACAACTTGCCCCAAAAGCTCAACCCTCGCGACGTCCTGTCTCGTGATCAGCGAGTCTAATCCTTTCCACCTGGGGGGGTTAAGGAAAAACAAAGACAAAAGAAAAGGGGGTGAGATAAATCTCAATAAGTTACTAAAGCAACTACATGACATGCTATGATGCAATAATCAATAATAAATCACATAACACATAGCAATTATCATATATCAGATAGCAGCGGAAATAAACAAATAACAAAGGATATAGCCAAGGTTTTCTCAAACTGATATAACCAAATAAAGGTCGCTGCGCAGCTTCAATAATCAACAAATCATCATCTTCATAATAGCATGAAAGCAGTCTAAATAAGGTGGTAAGAATGTCATAACAATCGTCTTTTGAGATCATCATTTCGGGCCTACTAGCAGTAAGATAAAGGAGTGAGCCAATCATACCTCGATAGAGCGTTTGATCAACCTTTTTACCTATTAAATCTTTGTCGAGTTTGTTCCGGTGGCTATTGGAGTGTCATAAGGTTTTGCATTGTCAAGTCCAAACTTCCTGATTAGATCCCTTGCATCTTTGGCTTGATTGATAAAAATGCCTTCATTCATTTGCTTGATTTGAAGCCCGAGGAAGAATGTGAGTTCTCCCATCATGCTCATTTCAAACATGCTCTTCATTAGTTTCTTAAAGCGCTTGCACAACAATTCATTAGTAGAACCAAATATAATATCATCAACATAAATTTGAACAAGTAATTTATGACCATTATGCTTGGTAATGAAAAGAGTTGTATCGATTTTACCGCGAGTGAAGCCTTTCTCAATGAAAAACTTGGATAGTGTATCATACCATGCTCTTGGCGCTTGCTTGAGCCCATACAAAGCTTTCTGGAGTTTGTATACATGATTTGGAAATTTTGAATCTTCAAACCCAGGTGGTTGAGCTACAAAGACTTGTTCTTGGAGTTCACCATTTAGAAACGCGCTCTTCACATCCATTTGATATAACTTGAAGTTCTTGTGAGCAGCGTAAGCTAGAAAGAGTCTAATAGCTTCAAGTCTTTCTACGGGCGCAAAAGTTTTATCGTAGTCGATTCCTTCCTCTTGCCTATAGCCTTGTGCAACCAATCTTGCTTTATTTCTTGTAATGGTTCCATTCTCATCCATCTTGTTTCTGAACACCCATTTCGTACCAATCACTCCTTGATCATTAGGTCTTGGAACAAGAGTCCAAACCTTACATCGTTCAAATTGATTGAGTTCTTCTTGCATTGTAACAACCCAATTAGGATCTTGGAGCGCTTCATCAGCCTTCTTCGGTTCAATTTGAGAGATAAATGCAGTGTAAGAATCAAAATTTGTGGCTCTCCTTGTACGAACACCAACATTTAGATCACCAATGATATTATTGATTGGGTGACCTCTAACTTCACGAATTTCAGGAGGTAAGTTAGGTTGAGTTGTAGTAACTTGAAGGTCTTCAATTGGTACATCTTCACCAGCTGCAAAATCATCAAAATTTGGGGGTTGAACTGGTTTAGAATTGAAACTAGGGTTAACGCCAGATGCAGCAGTTGATATAGGCGCGTGAGAGGAATCAAGAGACGCGTCATTAAAGGAAGGCGCAACTAAAGATTCACCAGGCGCGCCATAGATTGAGTTAGGAGCAACTGATGTAGATGGATTTCCTTGAGTTGATAGATTCTGATCTTGTGTAGGCGCAATATGAATAGGAGCACCTGTTTTATTAAACTCAACAGAATCATCAGCAACATTTGGAGCCAAATGTGGCTCAAGGAGAGAATGTTCATCAAATGTAACATGTACAGATTCAACTATCACTAATGTAGATCTATTAAAAACGCGAAAAGCTTTAGAATGTTTGGCATACCCAACAAAAATACCTTCGTCGGCTTTGGCATCGAATTTACCTCTATGTTCGTTTCCGTTGTAGAGGATATAACATTTGCAACCAAAAATCTTGAAGAATGCAATGTTGGGAGTTCTACCACGCCAAAGTTCATACGGAGTCTTGTTGTGAAGTTTGTGATGAGGGAACGATTTTGAGTAAAACATGCTGTGTTGATAGCTTCTTCCCAAAAGTACTTAGGCAATTTAGCTTCAGCTATCATCGTCTTTCCCGCTTCAATCAATGTCCTATTCTTTCTTTCCATAATGCCATTTTGTTGAGGAACTCCAGCTATTGAAAAGTTGTAATCTATCCCATGATCATCATCGCAATATCGAGCAACACCGTTCTTGAATTCTGTTCCATTGTCGGATCGAACATTAACGATGCCATCTTCTTTTTGGGTTTGGAGCAGTCTAAATAAGGTGGTAAGAATGTCATAACAATCGTCTTTTGAGATCATCATTTCCACCCATGTATATCTTGAATAATCATCCACCACAACTAGAGTCTACTTATTTCTTCTAATACTTACGGTGGTGACTGGTCCAAATAGATCAATGTGCAGCAGTTGGAAACATCTAGTAGTTGAGGGATTTGACTTGCTGGTGAAAGATTTCTTCGGTTGTTTGCGAAGTTGACTCGCGGCGCACTTCTTGTCATGATGATCAGCAACCTTGGGAAGTCCTTTATCAAGATTATTCCTGCTGAGTTTATATAGATACTTGAAGTTCAAGTGACTTAAGCGCTTGTGCCACAGCCAACTATTTTCGCTCACACTTTTAGCTACAAAACAAAGATTAGTACTAGAGTTCATACTATGAAAATCAATAAGTTGTGCTTGAGTCCTTCGACGAGAGAGACTCTTTCAATGCACACTTTGTCTTTCTTGAGCTTTCCATATGCTACAATTTGACCTTTGTTATTATCACCAAATGTTACGGAGGGACCTCTTTCTTCATGAACATCTTCAAGTAAGGATTCATCTCCAGTCATGTGTCTTGAACACCCACTATCGAGAATCCATTCATACGTTTTAGCTTTTGAAGATCCAACCATGAAGCAAAGAACCAGAAATATGAACATTTAAAGCAGGTCCCCTTTATTCCTTTTCGGGTCCTAGAGTTAGCAACTTTTGATGACCCACTCTTGCTTGACCTTAGGATTTTTACGTCCTTTGGAATTGGGAGTAAATCTCAAAAGGCATTCCACGGCCTTATGTCCTGAACAATCACAAATAGAACAATGATGAAAGCCACCAATCACGTGAGTTTTTACAAACTCTTTACTTTTTTTTGGGATAGCATTCTTCTTTGGGTCAGATGAGTCAGCCTTAACAAAATCTTTCTTTTGAAATTTTGGAGCGCTTTTTCATGGAGGGCGCATAGGGCTAGGAGGCGCACGGCGGTGAGGCGCGTGGCTCCTAGGCGCATAATGTTCACTCGGAGAAGGAGCGCGCCTTGTTTCAAGAATGATTTTTCTAGAGGATGATTCATCTGTAGCTACTTCCTTCTCTTTAGCTTTCCCAAACTGTTTCGTTGGGTAGACATAATGGAATGTTTGTCTCATGACTTTTTCCTGTCCTTTACCCATTGAATTAGAATGTTTTTCCTTGGGAATTTCATGAGTTTGTTGAGTTATAAATTCACTGTCTCTTTCATCACAAACATCACACTTAAAGTTGTCACTAGTTGATGATGTGAATCCCAAGCCACTTTTATCACCACTGGCTTTTTGGGACTCAAAGATACCATCCATAGTGACACGAGAATTGGACCACTCATTTGTAATCTTTTTAAGATCAGTAATTTGAGTAACCAATTCATCATTTTGAACTTTAAGTAATGAGCTTTGTTCCGTTAGATAAGTGTTTTTAACAGTAAGAGGACTCATGCTCTTTATCTGCTCCTTAAGGAGGGTGAGTTCAGATTTAATTAGAGATTTCTCGGTCTTAAGCTGGGAAATTTCATCACATGATAGTGCTAAAGCTTCCTTCATATCACTGAAATGACTGATTACCTTTTCAGCCTCTTTGAATAATTTTTCTTGCTTTACAATGTCCTCATCATGATTGATTGTAGGAATAGGTGCAACTTGAGGTCTAACATATTCAATTTTTCTGAGTTTGATTCTAGCACTCAGATCACATCTTAAAAATAACAATCCACCATCGCTTTGAGCCGGAGTGAGAAATCCTTGTTCAATGAGCTCGCTGATGGTTGGTCCTTTCTTCTTTTTCACTTCTTGAAAACCTGCAGACTTTTTGATAGGTTTATTCAAGACATACATATCAGGAATATCCTTTGAGTAATCATCATCAGAATCATAAGTATCAACTTCATCATCATTTGCCACCAAACAAACGAGTCCATCATCAGAATCTTCATCGCTCTCGTCTGAGTCTGTTTCAATCCAAGTGTTCTGTTCATTTGCTGGTGATTCTTCTTCAGCAACCATTCCCTTGTGACGAGTGGATTTGGGAGTGAACTTGGGAGTATGGCTGCTCTTTTTCTGCATATACTCAAATTTTGGAATTGGGCAGCTTGAAGCAAAGCGTCCTGGTTTCCTGCAATTAAAACAAACAAGGTCTTCTTTTCTTTTAGAATCACTGCTCCTCGTGAACTTTGGAAGAGCTCTGCTTGTAGATCCTTGAGCTTTGTTGAATGAGCCGGGTTTTGAGAATTTTCTGAACTTCTGGAATCTCTTCATAAATAAAGCGAAGTCTTCATCATCCATGTCTAATAGCTCAGAAGTAGAAATTTTAGGATCCGAACTTTTCTCTTTTTGTACCGGCGCAGGCGCATGCGCTTCTTCTCTATGCGCCACCATAGCAATGGATTCTGATTTTCCTTCAGTTTCACTGATGCGCTGAAGTTTGAGCTCATAAACCTTAAGATTTGCATAAAGGTTCCTTAAAGTCCATACATCTAAAGTTCCAGCGTCTTCAAGGGCGCTAGATTTATGTAGGTATATCGATCCAAAAGCAGCAAGTAAATTTGTATTTAATTCCTTATTGGAGAACTTCTTTCCAAGTGAAATACAGAGATTGATAATTTCACAATATCGCTCATAAGTCTGTCTAAGAGTTTCACCGGGGAGTTGAGAGAAATTGTTGAATCTCTTTTGCACTTCATATCTCTTGTTCTCCTTGTAAACCGTGTCTACTTCTATATGATCTTCAATAGCATCCCATAGCTCATTAGCGGTAGCATAATGCATGACTTGTTGTTTCATAGCCGTGCTTAGAGTGCTCAGGAGAATGTTTCTTGCATTCCCATCATTTGCAACTCTTTTCAATTCTTCTTCAGTCCATTTTTCCTTTGGTTTCTTGATGTTTGGTTGAGCAGCGTTGGTGCGCGGATTTGGATTCGCTTTCATTGGGATGTAAGGTCCATAAACTACGGTGTCATGAAGCCTTTCATCGATTGAGGTGAGATGAGTTAAGATGCTGAATTTCCACACGTCAAAATGATCTTCATCAAAGACTGGAACATGTGTGTAGTTAGCAGTTGCCGAAGGTTTTAAGTTTGCCATATCGAATCGGCACCCAAGCTGTTAAGCTTGAAAAAGAAATTTTTTTATAAAGGTGTTTGCTCTGATACCACTTGTTGGTCCCAAAGGGCAACAAGGGTATGGGAAATAGCTAGAGGGGAGGGGTGAATAGCTGTTTTGAAATTCTTTGCGTACCCTTAAAAATTCAATGGCAAATTCACACTTAATCAAATAAGCGTTATGAAATGCGCCTAAGTGAGTGAGTGAAATGCACAGCGGAATAGTTAAGTAAAGTAGGCGCAAATGATTAAAGGGGGCGCAACACACACTCTAAGTATTTTGGCTCAAAGGGAGTGAAAGATGAAACTAAGGCAAATGATATAACAAACACAACACAATTCAATCCAATCAATCTACAATGAGTAAACAAGCAAATAGTGAGTGAAGATAATAACTTGAAAGTAAATGACAAGTAAATAATACGCGCTATTTGGAGAGGTTCGATCAATGAAAGATCTACGTCCTCTACCAAGATGGTTAGTCTTGGATTTCTAAAGAAGATCTTATATTATGAGAGAGTGTTACAAATTACAACGTTTGAGCTTATACACTAACTCAAGATCTAATATTCTATGAAAGAACAAATCCTAGACAAAACCGGTGTATCTCTTAAAGAAAGATCTAAGTGATCAAACTTAAAGAGGTGCCTGTGTGATTTTAGATTCAAAGCTCTTTAGATCTTTGAGATTGAGAGCACAAGAAAACTAAAGTGTTTTTGCTTGAGGATCTGGGCTAAGGATGAAGGTATGAAGATGTTCTTGAGAATTCTGGAAAAACAAAGGCAATCTTCAAATCTTTAACAAATGCTTGAGAGAGAAATTCAGAGATTCTTAGCAACTTCAAAACGTTTGAAGTTATGGGGTATTTATAGTAGAGCCCCAAAAACTAGCCGTTGGAAATCCCTTGTGGATAATATCAAAGGACAGATGTGCTGTCGCTCATTGAGTGGAGCACGTGTCCTTTTATAGCCGTTAGACACATAACACAAATATGACCGTTATGGACAGGTGTCCTTAGATGCGGGTGCATACGTGTTATTTAACCACCGTTGGATCATTGGGATAGTTTGAATTCTTTCAAGTCTTCAAATCCTCAATAAATCACCAAGTGTTGAATCATTCACAATGAGGCGCAATGAGCCAAAGAGGCGCGCGTGAGCCAAGGGGCGCATAACTTGTGCGCGCGCCTGATGGAGCGCGTGGCACAAATGGGTTATAGTGCATAGGCGCATGGCGCGGCGCGTAGCTTGAATCAACACTGATTTTTCTTGAATCTTGATATCTTGCCCTATTCCTAAGCCTAGTCTATTCAAATGGACTACCTAAAAAATGAAGTATAAATACTTCTTACATGTGGGTCTAAAGTCCATGAAATAAAACTTAGGTGATGGATCAATCAAATCTAATCAATCCTATTACATTGAAACTGAGATATAAGTTGGCATACCCAACAGGCCTCTTTGCATTGCTTCCCTTGTTGACACTGCGGGAGTCCTCCTCATCAATGTCTACATCATCCTTGGTATGTTGAGGTAATCTGAAGTGAATTGATGAGAGATTTTTGCTAGCATGATCAGAGATCTCTTGTCGTTGATCCCAAACACCACATTGGATTATCATGGCTAGTTTATTGAGCTTCTCAGAGATGCTTGTCTCTCCTTTAAATGACGAGCCTCTTGTTCCTCGAGTGCTTTGGCCATCTCCATCCTATGGCGCTTGTCTTGGGCTTCTAATGCCAAGTGCAATTCTTTGGCATGACGTTTGTTTCTCATGTCAATGATCATCTTCAAGTCTTCTATGCGCCTTTTCTCTTGGAAGTCAAATCATTCGGCCACGCAGGCAAGGGCCATCTTGAAGTACTTTGACGACATGCAGGCGACCTATGATAGTGATTCGAGGCGAATTAAACATTTCTCATTTAGTTAGACTCATAATTAATGACAAGGCATCGTTATAAAATCACTTTTGGAAAAGTGTCGGTCTCCACATTTTTGAAATGCATTTTTTTTGACAAAAAATTGAAATTTTGACCGGGCCGAAGTTGCCTACGTTCCCCTTACAATGATGGTGAGGTCCCACACAATAAGAGGCTCAGGTCGCCGTAGTTCGAGTCAAGTTAGACTTTTTTAAAAAGAGGTGAGAGATGACCATAGGGGTCAAAAAGAGGGAGATGACTCGGTCCTTGGTCAAGCATGGGTGAGGAAGACCTATGGGAGTTGGTTTTGACTTAATCGGATCGGGTAAGGTTTGACCTAAAGTTTGACCTAAATAGGCCAAGAGGTGGTTCAAGCTAGAACGCGTCGATAATGGTGGGTTGACCTAGATGGGTGAAGGATAGGTCGACCTAAATGAGAAGGGTTGGATTGACCTATATGGTGAATGGATCAGGTAGCGGGTTGCAGAGGGACATACGTGGTTTGTCCTAGGTGGATCCAAGATAGGTAAGTCAACCTAAGCGGGTCAAGGATTGACCTAGATGGGTCAAAGGTCAAGGGGTAGTTTCAACCTAAAACGGACAAGTTGACCTAGATGGGTCAAGGATGATGTGTGAACCTAGATGGGTCAAGACGGGTTAACCTAGGTTGGTCAGGATAACGGTGGGTTAAGTAATGACCTAGGTGGGTCAAGATGACGGTTTGACCTAAGCGGGTTGGGTTTACCTATGGAATCAAAGATTGACCTAAGAGGTCAAAAGGTGATAAGGTTGACCGAGGAAGTAAAGGGTTGACCTAAGAGGTCGAAGGCGATTGGGTTGACCTAGGGGGTCAAAGGTTGGCATAAGAGGTCAAAGGTGGATAAGGTTGACCAAGGGGGTCAAGGGTTGACCTAGGGGGTCAAAGGTTGACCTAAGAGTTCGAAGGTAGACCTAAGAGGTCAAAGGGTGATAGTGTTGACCTAGGGGGTCAAAGGTTGACCTAGATTCTCTCCAAACCCTAGCCTCAAGCCTAGGAAGCCAAATTTTTGGAGGCGATTAGGGTTTCTTGGGAGATTTTAGCCAGATTTTTTCCGGCAGACTTTTCTCCGTCGCCGGTTATCATTTGGAAGATCCCAACGGTGAAAAGGTGCGCCTAGGTGATTCGTCCATACCCCAGAAGTTTGAAGACGATCCAACGGTTAACGAAGCGGGAATTTCAATTTTACTGGTCTGTTTCTGGGATTTTCGCCAGATTCGGCCGTCAGTCATATCTCCGGCCTCGGAGATTAGTTTGAAGATCCCAACGGTGAAAAGGCGCAGATTGGTGATTCGTATGTGCTCCAAAAATTTGAAGACGATCCGACGGTTAACGAAGCGGGAATCGCGTTTTTACTGTCCGATTTCTGGAGGTGCAGTTTTTAGTTTTTGATTCGATTTCTTGGTGTTTTGGCTGATTTTCTTGGCCAATTGCTTGTTTTGGCTGGAGCCTAGTTCCATGGTAGGCTCGGCAATGGAGAGGGAGGGGATTGGGACTGGTTCGAACGTAGGAGGAGGTGCTTTGCATGGGGTTTTTACTACAAACCCTAATTTGGAGGGTGGCAATGGTGGAGGCTCATTGGGAGTAGGGGATACTTCTAATCCTTCTATTCTTAGTGGGGCAATTGCTACTGGGACGAAAGAAGCGATTGTACAAGGTTTACATGGAGGAAACTTGAGTTCTTCATCAATGGCGGCTAGGGTTTTACAGCAGCAACCCGTTCGCACGGCCGCGCAGGTTCAGGGACACGACCGTGCCCCTGTTGGTCCGGTCGGACCTTCTCTTGCACTCGGGCGGACCAATGTTGCTGGAACTGCAGGAGGTTCAAATGCTAAGGTGTCTTACTCTGCGGCATTGCAAGGTGATAAAGGGGTTGAGGGCACTTTTATCAATCCATTTGCTGGAATTAAAGCACCACCTCGTCTTCGTGCTTCCATTGGAGGTACTCCTGCTTTGATATTGACAGACCGAGAGGTGCAAGCGGCTGTAGACTGTTTAAAGTATACTGTGGTTTTGAAGTTTACTGCGGGAAGGCCTCAATTAAAGGTAATTCATGACCACATTATTCAGCATTGGGGATTAACTGGTGTTGTTAACGTAGGATTGCTTGATCCTCGTCATGTTCTAGTGTATCTCACTACACAAGAGGACTTAACGAAGGCTTTAGCAAGGGAATCAAATATCATTATGAACTCTATGTTTAGATGCTTTAGATGGACGCCTGAATTTGATTATTCTATTGATAATCCTCATATTGCTGTATGGCTTCGTTTGCCTAATTTGCCGTTGCATTGGTATGCATTTCTGGAGGGTATTGGTAATTTGTTGGGTACTTTTCTACGAGCAGATGAGAGGTCAGTGGGATTTACCCATCATGGTTTTGCTCGAATATGTGTTGAGATGGATGTTTCCCAAGCAAAGCCAAACCAGGTTTATTTGGGTACAACTAGGGATAATGGGTTTTACCAGGAAATTGAATACGAGGGCAATGTTTTTTTCTGTGATAAATGTGGATTGTTGGGGCATGAAGCAGTTTCTTGCAGAAAAGGTTCTATGAGACAGAGATCAAAGTCTGGGTTACCGCGACAGCAGCAACCGCAGCAGCAGCAGCCACCTCCACAGCAACCACCTAGAGAGTCAGAACAGAGACAGAATCAAAAGGCTAATCAGAAAAAGCCTACTTCTGAGTGGCAAGCAGTGGGAAAGAGAGGGACTCATATGGTTTCAGCTGTAGAAAAGGGCAAAAATATTGCAGGTTCTAGCGGGCAGAATCATGTTAAAGGTAATGTTCATTCTCGCTTGGAGTATGGTGCAGTTCATATCTTGGGTAACCATGATATATGGATGAATAAGGTGGATGACAAGGGTACTGGTAAGGAAGATGGGGAGATTACAGCTCCCAAGTCAGGTGGTAAAAATAGTTCTGTGATATTGGTTGAGGAGATTTCTCCAGATCAAGATAAATCAGAAAGAGAAGAGCTTGAAAGGGTGCAGCAGCAGTAGCCAAAAGTTAATAAAAATTCCTTTGCGGTTTTAGATGGTTTGGATGATGAGGAGGTTGATGAGGAGATTGAGATCAAGGACACAGAGGAGAAATTACCTTTGTGTGTGGTAAATAATCAGGCGGTATTGAGTTCTAGTTCCGAAGATGCATCGAGCATTGCAGCAGTAGGTGCGGGTATTCAGCCGACTGAGTTGGTTCTGAATGCTAGACTTTCAGGGGGACATTTTGAAGAGGTCTTACTTCCTGCAGTAGAGGAACATGTACAAACTTTGAAACCGAAGGAGTCAACTGCAGCTGCTGCAGTTCCGCTAGAACCAGAGGGAGTACACCAAGGGATGCATGTTGAACAGGATAATACGCAGGTTTTGGACAAGGCAGAGAATCCGGAACAGGAGGATAGTCATGGGTCAGACAATTCAGGGAGCAGTACGGAGGATACTACAGAGGTTACTACTGGTGCGACAGGGGATACATAGGAATCAAAAGATTCATCTTATAATGAAGCATCTAGTGCGAAACAGTCTAGACGAAGGAAGAAAAAGGATAATAAGCCGTTGCCGATGGGCTCGCCTCCGCAGACCCGAAGCAAGGCTAAAGGGGTAACCTCTAATCCTAATTAGTTTTATTATGTCGATCATTATTTGGAATGCTAGAGGTGTTGGTAATGTTCGTACCATGGATGCGTTACAACTTTTGGTACAACATCATAAGCCTTGGTGTTTGGCGGTATTGGAGCCTAAACTTTACGGTGTTAGGCTTCCTCATATTGCTAAACAGTTAGGCTTTGATAAATTTTTGCATGGAAATCCTGTTAACAGGCATATTTGGGTTTTATGGAGAACTGGTATAGATTTGGATATGATTGCTATGACTAATCAACATATATCAGTTAGAGTAACAGTGTTTGGGGATGCATATGGTATTTTCTCGTTCGTGTATGCTAGTTGTGATCGTATTCCGCGACAGTCATTGTGGGATGATCTTGTGCAGTTATCTAGTCAGTTTAATGAGCCGTGGTTGGTGGGTGGTGATTTTAACATCATTGCTGACCCGTCTGAGAAACTGGGAGGTAATGGGTGGGATTTTCCTAGTATCGATGACTTTTGTGGTTTTATGGTTAATGCCGGTGTTTCTGATGCGGGTTATGAGGGTAGTGTTTACACATGGTGTAATGGGTTCCCGATTTTTGGTCGTATTTGGCAGCGTCTTGATCGTGTTTTGGTGAATGGGGCATTTACTGCGCAGCATGGCAGTATGACTGTCACTCATTTACCGAGGGATGTCTCAGATCATTCTCCATTACAGATTAAGTTTGCTGCGATTACCAAGCCTAAATGTCCGTTCAAATTTTATAAGATGTGGCTTGAGCATCCGGGTTTTCATGGTTTCGTGCGTGAGGTGTGGGGTCGAGATTGTTGGGGTACCCCTTTGTTTCGACTGCACAGAAAACTGCACGTTCTGCGGAAGGAATTGCGTAAATGGAACTGGGAAGTTTTTGGGAATATTTTTCGAAAGATAGATCAGTTACAGGATGACATCACCAGACTGGATTATTCTTTGCAGGCGAATGGGGATGATACGGTTTTGACAGAGTTGAAGCAAAAGACTGATGAGCTGGCTCAAGTGCGCAAGTGGGAGATCGACATGAGACAGCAGCAGTCAAGGCAGTTATGGGTTCAGGATGGGGATCGTAATTCTGCGTTTTTTCATGCTTCTATCAAGGAGAGAAGACGTCAGAATTCTTTGAAGTTGCAGTTGGCTGACGGATCCTGGTGTGATAATGAGAGCATTTTGGGTCAGTTGGGTGCAGTTCACTTTGAAGAGATTTTCAGTTCAGGGCCTCATGTGATTGATGACAGGCTTTTTCGGGACATTGCAGCAGGTGTCACAATTGAGGATAATCAGATGTTGACTGCAGTATCTGAGGAAAACGAGATTTGGGATGCCATTAAATCTTTGAATGCTGACAGTGCTCCGGGTGTTGATGGCTTTACGGGTCAGTTTTTCAGAGGTTGTTGGTCTACCATTAAGGCTGACGTGATTGCTGCTATCAGATCATTTTATCTTGGGGAGGAGCTTCCTAAGGGTTTGTCATCGAACGTGCTTGTGTTGATTCCCAAGGTGGACAAGCCAACAGGGTTTAAGGATTTGAGGCCGATTAGTCTTTCTACCTTTATGAATAAGGTAATATCTAAAATCCTGACCCTTCGTTTGGCTAGTGTTTTACCGAAAATTATATCGCCTGAGCAGACATGGTTCATTAAAGGTAGGGGTATTCAGGAAAATATAGCCTTGGCACATGAGATGGTTCATCGGATAGACCAGAAGGTTATAGGGGGTAATGTTCTCTTTAAGCTTGATATGTCTAAAGCGTATGATCGCCTTGAGTGGGATTTTTTATTTCGGGCTCTGGAGACGTTTGGGTTTAATGCCAACTGCTGCAGCTTGATTTCGAGATTAGTGCGGGGTAATTGGTATTCTGTTCGGATGGGGGGAGTATGCCACGGTTATTTCGCCTCATCTCGGGGGGTCAAACAGGGTGATCCTCTATCTCCGCTGTTGTTTATAATTGCACAAGAAATTTTGTCCCGGGCTCTTGCAAAGCAGTTCAAGACAATGTTTTTCGACCGTATGAGCATGGCAGGGGGAATTTTCATTTGACTCATCTGCTGTATGCAGACGATATGTTGTTGTTCTGTAATGGGAGGCAACGGTCAATAGAGGGGCTCCGTGAAGTGTTGACTAGGTATGAAAGGGCTTCGGGTCAACTGGTTAACTTGGAAAAGAGTGGGTTTTATGTGGGTGCAAAAAGGCGACGGTTTGAGATCGATAATATTCGAAGATGGTCGGGTTGCACGCACCAACAATTCCCTCTCAAATATTTGGGGATTCCGTTGTTCAAAGGACGAGTCAAAAGGATACATTTTGCGGAGTTAGAGGCAAAGATGATAAAACGGGTGGACGGGTGGAAAGCTCGACTACTGTCGTTTGGTGGTAAGGTAACTCTCATTAAATCAGTGCTTTCCAGTATTCCTATTTATTCATTGGGAGTGCTTAAAGTCCCAAAGGTTGTAATTCGTAAGTTGGGAAAGCATTATGTCCAATTTCTTATGGAGTAGTGGTGGTGAAAAAAGGGCTCATTGGGTTTCTTGGGATGTGGTTTGTAGACCAATCCAAGAAGGAGGTTTGGGGATAAGGAGATTGGAGGATATGAATAATGTGATGCTTGCAAAATTGGCATGGGTGGCTACAAAAGGTAATTCTTTGTGGTCGCAATGGGTTCGTGTCAAATATAATTGCCAATTTGCAGCGTCTAGTTCAAATGTTTGGCAAGCGGCTTCTTCTTTTTTGCCTCAAATGGATGAATGTAGCCGTTGGGTTGTTGGTAGAGGGGATATTAAATTTTGGGCGGATAATTGGTGTGGAGTTCGGTTAGGGGGTCCTATTCCTGAAGATCATCTGTTGTCTGTCAGAGATGGTATTCAGGTTATTGAGGACTTGATTCCGTATATTCCGCAGGAGCTACATGCCAATGTTCGTAGGGTGGTTATTGATATGCATAGTGAGGATCGTCCGGTCTTTACTCTTTCAAAAACTGGTATCTTTGAGACGGTGGCATGGTGTGAACATATCCGGGTCCGCAGTCCTTTGGTGGAATGGGGTGCTAAAATTTGGCATCCTAACATCCCAACAAAGGTCAGTGGTTTTTGGTGGAGGGTTATGCATGATGGTTTACCGGTTGATGCAAAATTGGAGGCTCGAGGTTTTAATCTTCCCTCTCGATGTGTATGTTGCCCGGGTAGAGGTAATAGAGAAACTTTAAATCATCTACTGCTGCAATCAGAAATGGCACAATCAGTTTGGCGGCATTGGGCGGGATTCTTCCCTTTGCCTTTCTTTTACAATGACTTGCAGCAGTTGTGGGATGTTTGGTGTGGAGGACAGTCGAAGCGCAGACAAATGGGCTTGGTGCGCATGGGTATAATGATGCTTTTTGCTTTCTCTCGGCATTATGGCATGGGCACAAACATGCAAGTCCCATTTTTATACTCTCAATACGGATGGATCGGCGATTAATGGTGTCTGCACTGGAGGGGGTATGGTTCGAGACTGTAGGGGAGCTATGGTTTTTGCTTTCTCTCGGCATTATGGCATGGGCACAAACATGCAAGCTGAGATCTTTGCTCTTCGCGATGGTCTGAACATGTGTCGGGATTGGGGATTGCAATCAGTAATGGTTTTCTCTGATTCTTTAGTGGCCATCAATATTCTAAAAGGTAAATTCCAATGTCCATGGCATTATACTTATGAGATTCGACAGTGCACTTCATTGGTAAGAGACTATGGGTTAGAACATGTTCTTCGGGAAGCTAATAGAGTGGCCGACAGACTTGCAGCGGAGGGTCATGTTCATGGGAATGAACGGGTTTATAACACTCCACGAGATCTTCCTAGAAGGGTGTTGGAGGCTTTGAGATTCGATGATGGAGGTTATCATGTGGAAAGAAGGTAATAATTGGTTTTTGATGGCCTTTTGTGTGTTGTTTGCCATTGGGCACTGTTGGGCTTGTCTGTTGGGCTGTTTTGGGAATGTATTTTGGGCTCTTCTTGTGGACTCTTGGGTTATGCATATGAAGATTGGGTTGATGACTTTGAAGACTTGGGCCACAAATGGCAATGTTAGGGTCATTTTATGGTTTAATTTTTTAGGACTTTATTTTTTAGATGGTATTACCTCTTGAGGCTTGTTCTTATTTTTTGGATTTCGAGGTCCGGCTCCATATCCGGCAATAAGTCGGATGGTTGTCCCCCTCTTGTATTATTATTTATTTATTATTAATAAAATCCTCCCAGGTGGTGCCCTGGTTTAAAAAAAAAAAAAAAAAGGTTGACCTAGGAGGTCAAAGGTGATAGGGTTGACCAAGGGGTCAAAGGTCGACCTAAGAGGTCAAAGGGTGATAAAGTTGACCTAAGGGGTCAAAGGTTGACCTAGGGGGTCGAAGGTTGACCTAAGAGCTCAAAGGTTGATAAGGTTTTGACCAATAGCAGGTCAAGATGAAGGGTAGACCTAAATGGATCACAATGATGGGTAGACCTAGACGGGTCAAACGTAATGGTTAGGTAACCTATCTAAGTCAAGATGACGAGTTTTGTTAAACGGCTCAAGGGATGAGCAATTGGCCTCGGAGGGTCCTAGAGGTCTCCTAGATGTAATGCATGTTTTATTTTACGAAAATCATTGCATTATTTACATCCTAATTGGTTTGTCCAAGGAGTGTCCTAATATCTACTTGTAGGTTAACACGGGTAGGATAAAAGGTTCCCACCGTTCGCAAAGCGTACACGATGAGTGGAGGAAACGAGTGGCTCGAAAAAAGGGCGGCAGTAGCACCACTAATTTCTGCACATCGAATGCTCTGAGGGTGATGAGGGTTATGTGCAGTGCTGACACGGACTAGTGGTAGTGTGTGGCAAGAAACTAATTCTTTTTAGGGAGAAAAAGAGAAGTTTTTAATATTGTTATGATGCAATGCAGTGCAAGAGATAAGAAAAGATAAGAATATACAAGGGAGCATAGCAAAGTTTTGCATTTGTCCTTAGTACTAGGGTGCGCATTACAAAGGTACAAGGTGCATGTGACAACATGGCAAAAGCAAAGGGTGCATGTGGTAACATGGCAAAAGTATGAGGTGCATGTGAAAACATGGAAAAAGCATATGGTGCATGTGAAGACATGGTAAAAGTATAAGGTGCATGTGATGACATGAAAAATGTCGCGACCCGGGACCCCGCGGGCCCGAGACCGCGATCTGGACGTCGACTCTAAAACCAAAACGGTGAAATACCGAAGTTAAAAATTCCATTTACTACCAAAAAGGTGATGATCCAAAGTTTTACAAAACCGAGTTTGATAAAATCAATTACAACTATCATAAACTTCCACAAGTTTATGCCCAACAAAATGCAAATGTACAAAATCCTAATGACGTCAATGTTTGGTACAAATATCCCCAAAAGGTTACACATTGATATAATGTAAACCAACCTATACAACTTTCCCCAAAAGAACGGATCCACACTCGACGTCCTCGTTCTCGTGATCAGCGAGACTAATCCTTAGCACCTGGGGGGGGGGGGGTTAAGGAAAAACAAAGATAAAGAGAAAGGGGGTGAGATAAATCTCAATAAGCTACTAATGCAACTACATGACATGCTATGATGCAATGTACGATAATAAATCATAAATAGCACGTAGCAGTTATCACATAACAGATAGCAGCGGAAATAAACACATAACAAAGGATATAGCCAAGGTTTTCCAAACCGGAACATCCAAATAAAGGATCGCTGCGCAGCTTCAATAATCACAAATCATCATCTTCATAATAGCATGAAAGCCGAAGAGGAAACCCCGGTACCGGAACCAATACATAAAAGTGTCACAAGGGACAAGGACCATGACACAAAGTCATGCCCGCTAGCCAGATACATTCACAAAGGAACGCTGACTTATCCATTCCAAGGCCAATCTGGAGAAGGGGTAAAGAAGGGGGCAAAACAATGGTCAACATTATAATGGACTTGGCTTTGCCATTATAATCTTTCCCATCGCCCAAACACACACAAAATACCAGCTGGACTTTCACGTAAAGGCTAAGTAATAAAATACTAGCACGATAAACACAAAGGATTCCAAAGTAGGGAATCAATCCAATTAAATCACCACAAAGGTAAACCAATACAAACTGCACATCAAAGGTGAACCACATTCCCAAAAATGATAATTAATTAAACTCCATATCATATTTATTCACAAAGGAATCAAACCCACACAATAAAGTGTTCCACGGTGTTATCTTAAGTTAATTAGAAGGATTAAACCTAAACTAGTTAAGCCATTTAGTTTAAACAAGCAAAAGGTCAATTCCTGGAACAGGGGCGGGCGGGCGCCTGGAATGAGGCAGGCGGGCGCTTGAATTGGCAGAAGGTCAGGTCATCAGAAAGCGACATGTAGGCGGGCGCTTGGCAAGGGTCAGGCGGGCGCCTGGTCTACGGACTGGGAAGAAATCTCAGCTGGGTTCACCATTTTCGAGCCAAAACACAAACCTTCCATAATGCTCAAAATCAAAGCTTTCAAACTAGTTTCCAAGGTACCAAAACTACATCTAAACATCTAGGGAACCTAAACAACACCATCTAACAACCCAAAACCAAGAATCAAACCCAACATTCCAAAATCACCATTTTTGACCAAAAACCCAAATAAATCCCAAACAAATTCAAGATACAACCAAACTTCAAATATGGCACATTAATCATCATATAAACATGATATGAACATTTTAGCATCAAAATGGGGGAAAAGTAACTTACTTGATAAATCTCAAAGTTGACGGAATTCAATTCTTTTTGATTCAACGCGATCCTAACGACGATCTAAACAAAGTTCACGTTTTAAGAAATGAGAGAAGATGAGAGGAAGATGGAGAAAATGAAGAGAGAAGGAAAAGGAAGAAAAACTTACCAATCAATGGAGAGAGAGAAGGGAGTTGGCTGGGAAATGGAAGAATAGGTGAGGGAGGAGGTGAGGGAAGTAGGGAGGAGATGAAGAATATTTGAAATGTTACAAAAAGGCCCCTCCCCCAAAACTACCTTTTCAATTAAACTCCCCACTAACTAATAAGACTCCACACTTCTACACTAACACAAATGACCCAAATAAAATGCTAGGCATAATTATTATAACACATAAATTGCACACATAATTATTTAAATAAATAATAATTTAAATAAATAACTAAGCAAATAATTAAATAAAAATCCTTTATTACTTAATAAAATAGAGCCTATATTTCGGGTCGTGACATTCACTCCCCCTTAAAGAAAATTCGACCCGAATTTTAACGAGACTCACCTTAAACAAAAAGCCACGGAAATTTCCTCTCGATCTCATCTCGGAGCTCCCACGTCGACTCCTCGATGTTATGATTCCTCCAAAGGACTCGAACCAACGCAATGCTCTTGCTCCTCAACTCTTGGACTTTAGAATCTAAGATCCGAACCGGTCGTTCCTCATAAGACATATCGGGCTCAATATCTTCCGGTATCCTCGGTAACACGTGAGACGGATCGTGAACATACTTCCGAAGCATAGAAACGTGAAAAACGTTGTGCAACCGGTCCAAAGATGACGGTAACGCGAGACGATACGCTAGAAGTCCAACCTTTCCCAAAATCTCAAACGGACCTATAAACCTCGGAGCCAACTTGCCTTTCTTCCCAAATCTACGAATACCCACCTTTGGAGACACTTTCAAGAATACCAAATCACCAATCTGAAAACTAAGATCTCGCCTTCGGTTGTCTGCGTAGCTCTTATGTCGACTCTGGGCTGTCTTCAATCTATCCCGGATAACTTTAACTTTCTCAACCGAATCCCGAAGCAAATCGATACCCAAAACTTTCGCTTCACCGACCTCATCCCAACAAATAGGCGATCTACACTTTCTTCCATACAAAGCCTCATACGGTGCCATCTCGATACTAGCCTGATAACTGTTGTTGTAAGAGAATTCCACTAACGGTAGGTGCGAATCCCAAGAATCAGAAAAGTCTATCGAACACGCTCGCAACATATCCTCCAAAATCTGAACAGTCCTCTCGGATTGACCATCGGTCTGAGGATGAAAAGCTGTACTAAAACGCAAATCTGTACCCAAAGCTTCCTGAAACGCCTTCCAGAATCTAGAAGTAAACCTCGGGTCTCGATCTGACACGATGCTAACCGGAACCCCATGCAATCTCACGATCTCGTCGATATAAAGGGTCGCAAGCTTCTCCATCGAATACCTGATGTCAATAGGCAAGAAATGGGCACTCTTGGTCAATCTATCCACTATTACCCAAACACTGTCATACTTCCTACGGGTACGAGGCAGTCCCGTAACGAAGTCCATAGTCACGTGCTCCCATTTCCACTCGGGAATCTCTAACGGCTGAAGTAATCCCGCGGGTCTCTGATGCTCGGCTTTGACTTGTTGACAAGTTAAACACTTCGAAACGTACTCGGCTATTTCCCTCTTCATATTAATCCACCAAAATTGTTGCTTCAAATCCTGATACATCTTCGTACTACCCGGATGAATAGTATACCTCGATTTGTGACCCTCATCAAGAACTCTCTGCTTAATTCCATCAACATCCGGTACGCACAAACGACCACGGAAAGTCAAAACTCCACTCGAGCTAATAGAGAAATCCTCGAAATTCTTTTCCTCCAATTTACCCATTATCTTCACCAACTCGGGATCCTCTTTCTGAGCTTCCTTTATCCTCTGAATTAGGGTCGGAGATACCCTAATATTCGCAAAAATAGCCCCATGTCTCGATTCACGAGGAGACCAATCTCGAACATCCTCAAGCATTTTCCACTCTCGAACCATCATCGAAGCCACATAAGACTTTCTACTAATCGCATCGGCTACCACATTCGCCTTCCCCGGATGATAAGAAATCGTACAATCATAATCCTTCAACAATTCCATCCATCGACGCTGTCGGTTGTTCAATTCCTTCTGAGAGAATAGGCACTTCAAACTCTTGTGATCCGTAAAAATTTCAAACTTCGCCCCATAAAGGTAGTGCTTCCACTTGTGCAACGCAAAGACAATAGCCGCTAACTCCATATCATGAGTCGGGTAATTCTGTTCACTGGGGGTCAACTTTCTCGAAGCATACGCAATTACTTTCCCATTCTGCATCAACACACAACCCAAACCCTCTTTCGAAGCATCGCTGTAAATCACTAGGCCATCGCTCCCATTAGGAAAGTCAAGATCGGTGCGGTAGTCAACCTCTTCTTCAACTCCTCGAAACTCTTGTCACATTTCTCGGTCCACACAAACGGAACATTCTTCCGGGTCAATTGCGTCATCGGAGTAGCAATCCTCGAAAACCCTTCAATAAACTTTCGGTAATAACCGGCTAAACCAAGAAAACTACGAACCTCGGTCACTGACTCGGGTCTCTTCCAATCCACTATAGCCTCTATCTTTGACGGATCCACAGAAATCCCATCTTTAGAAATCACATGACCCAGAAATGACACCTTCTCGAGCCAAAATTCGCATTTACTGAACTTCGCAAATAATTTCTCCCTCGCAAGAACGGATAAAACTGTCCTCAAATGTTGTTCATGCTCCTCTCGAGATTTCGAATAAACAAGAATGTCGTCGATGAAGACTACCACGAACGAATCAAGATAGGGATGGAAAACTCGGTTCATCAAATCCATAAACACGGCCGGCGCGTTAGTCAACCCAAACGGCATAACCAAGAACTCATAATGACCATAACGAGTGCGAAAAGCAGTCTTCGGAATATCCTCCGATCTAACCTTCAACTGATGGTACCCACTCCTCAAATCGAGTGTAGAGAAAACCACGGACCCTTGAAGCTGATCAAACAAATCATCAATATGCGGTAGAGGATACTTATTCTTCACCGTAACCTGATTCAACTTCCGGTAATCTATACACAGTCTCAACGAACCATCTTTCTTCCGCACGAATAAAACCGGTGCTCCCCACGGGGAAACACTAGGGCGGATAAACCCTCGATCAAGCAACTCTTGCAACTGAACCTTCAATTCCTTTAATTCTGCGGGAGCTAACCTATAAGGTGCTTTCGAAATCGGAGCCGTACCCGGCAAAAGATCTATACAAAACTCAATCTCACGATCGGGAGGCATATCATACTCGGTAGAGAAAACATCGGGAAATTCCCGAACTACCCGAATACTATCAAAGCTAGGGGATTCTTTCCTATTATCAAGAACACTAGCCAAATACCCCTCACAACCACTATGCAACAATTTTCTCGCTTTCATAAAAGAAATTAAGCGAACCTTTCTACTCAGAGGACTAGCCTCAAAAACAAACTTAGGCACATCGGGAATAGAAAAAGTAACAGTTTTCTTACGGCAGTCAACAGAAGCATGAAACTTGCTCAACCAATCCATACCCAAAATGACATCAAAGTCTTGGATAGGAAGAACTACCAAATCCGCACAAAGGAATCGACCGCAAATAACCACATCACAAGCACGAAAGACTCGATCAGAAATCAAGCATTCTCCTATAGGGGTCGACACCTCTACCACGTACGGTAAAGACTCGAATGCAGCATTTAACATGGAAGCAAATTGCACAGAAATGTATGAATGAGATGATCCTGGATCTACTAACGCTCGTGCGCTCACATTAGACACAGAAACAATACCTCCAATAACGGATGGATCATCGGTAGCTTGTTGTTGATTCATGGCAAAAACCTTCCCTTGAACTTTGGGCTTCCCGGTAGCATCCCGTTTCTGACCCTGATTATTACCAACTCCTGACCCGGATGCTTGACCTCGGTACCTCGTGCAGTCTCTCGCAAAGTGCCCCAATTCACCACAATTGATACACTTGCCTTGCTTTTTCCAACACCTATCCTCCGCATGGCCTACCTTCTGACAAAAGGTACAAGGCTTCCTAATTTGGCTCCCTTGGTTCCCGGAAGTGGTACCCGGGTTCCTTGGGATCGGTTGCCCTCGGAACTGAGATTGTCCTCCAAAGTTACCTCGATTATCAATCCTTGGTTGTGGCTTGTTCTGCGCTCCTTGCTTACTCGGGTTGGCCACCTTGGTCTTCCTCTTATGTTCCCCAATATCTTGCTCTATCAAATAGGCTCGGTCCACCGCATCTTGGAAAGTCACAATCCGTTGAGCAATAAGTTGAGTACGGATGGAGGTCTTCAATCCCCGAATGAATCTCATAGCCTTTTGTTCCTCGGTCCTCACCAAATAGTCGCAATACCGGGCTAATTCTATGAACTTAGCCGAGTATTGTGCTATAGACAACACACCTTGCTCTAGGTTGAGTAGCTCGATCTCCTTTCGGTTTTGATCAACAACCGGAATGAAATGCTCCTTGAATTTGCGTACAAACAACTCCCACGCATACACCGTGCGAGTATCATCCCAAGTAGCTTTAATACCTTTCCACCAATGCTCGGCGGCTCCCACAAGCTTGTAAGCCGCAAACCGGACCTTGTCCTCATCCGAACACCCAAATACATCATAAATCTTCTCCATAGACTCAATCCACAACTCAGCTTTCCGAACATCGGGCTCCCCATTGAATTCAACCGGTTTAAGTTTCAGAAATTGCTCCAATCCATAACGGGGTGGTGCTTGCTCTACCCTCGGACCTTGATCATGTATGGCCTTCATGGCCGCCTCAAACATGCCTTGAAACATGGCACGTGCTTCTTCCCTTGTATCATTCTGATTCTGTGCCCCGCTAGTACCTCCTCTGTTTCTTCTTCCAGACATTGAGAACAATTATCTGCATAAAACATCAACCGTTAATCACTCCGCACACTACTACCCTCCTAGGTCATACTAATCCACCTAGACTTATACATAGAGCTAATGCCATAGCTCTGATACCAACTGTCGCGACCCCGGACCCCGCGGGCCCGAGACCGCGATCTGGACGTCGACTCTAAAACCAAAACGGTGAAATACCGAAGTTAAAAATTCCATTTACTACCAAAAAGGTGATGATCCAAAGTTTTACAAAACCGAGTTTGATAAAATCAATTACAACTATCATAAACTTCCACAAGTTTATCCCAACAAAATACAAATGTACAAAATCCTAATGACGTCAATGTTTGGTACAAATATCCCCAAAAGGTTACACATTGATATAATGTAAAGCAACCTATACAACTTTCCCCAAAAGAACGGATCCACACTCGACGTCCTCGTTCTCGTGATCAGCGAGACTAATCCTTAGCACCTGGGGGGGGGGGTTAAGGAAAAACAAAGATAAAGAGAAAGGGGGTGAGATAAATCTCAATAAGCTACTAATGCAACTACATGACATGCTATGATGCAATGTACGATAATAAATCATAAATAGCACGTAGCAGTTATCACATAACAGATAGCAGCGGAAATAAACACATAACAAAGGATATAGCCAAGGTTTTCCAAACCGGAACATCCAAATAAAGGATCGCTGCGCAGCTTCAATAATCACAAATCATCATCTTCATAATAGCATGAAAGCCGAAGAGGAAACCCCGGTACCGGAACCAATACATAAAAGTGTCACAAGGGTGGGAATTTGTGTTTAAGTCAAACGGTGGGAATTTGTGTTTGGGGCTCAATTCGTTGAGACTCCTGATGTCTATGTGAACCGTCACCTTCTTTTTGTACTTCTCTGCGGAGATGATGTCGAGTAACCACCTTGGCCAGTATGCGAACTTGATGAAGTGTCTCTGTAGCAGTTTTTCGATTTACATGGCCATTCGAGGTGACCAATCGGGCTTGACTGGCATCATTGCTTGCTTTACTAACCCAATGTCTGGCGTTGCCATCTGTTCCCATTCTCTGTCCGGCGAGTCATCACAGGACCATGCAAAGATGTCTTCATATTCTTTGAGTAGTTTGATCAGTGCTTCTCGCTCTTCGTCTTGAAAGAAGCTCCCAATATGAGTCCACTTCGGCTTGTCTTGTCTTCCCAGATTCACACATGTTAACACCTCATCGGCATCTTGGGCTCGGCTTTCCCTTTGATTCATAACCTGCTCTGAGATTTCTCGGATGTATGTCATTTAGTTCGTTTGTGTCTGCCTTTTTTAATGAATCGTTATTAACTATTTGTGTATCATTGGATTGATTAGTTAATTTATCATTTATAAGAGCGGCTATAGCGGGATACTCGGAAAGGTCGAGATTTTCATTTAATGCACGAGGAAAGACAGTGTCTGCGATTACATCATAGTCTTTTTACTTGAGGTCATTAGACTTAGATAGAGACACGAACTCATAAGTGAGAAAAAGGGACCTAACTGACCTAGGGGGAATTGACTCTTTAAGGGGTGAGCTATCCAGCCCTAGATTCTCGATAGCAGTAGTCACAGGTCCGCATTCAATAACAGCCACAATGTCTTCTTCTAGGCTCAAGTGTTGGAACAAATCTTGGCCGTCCCACGATTCTGCTTCCTTAGCTTTGCCGACTAATGGTTCGTCGAGAGACACAAATTCAGTATCGTAGGTCAGGTCTTTGTTCACTTTGATGCAGTACTCGTTCTGAAGTAACTCTGCCAACAGTCTTTCGAGGTTCCATGTACCTTAGCTCTAGATTGGCCTGGTCGAACTCGACATCTCTAAAGATTTCAAAACCCTTTTGCAGCTTTCCGTTGTAGTCGAACCATGGCTCTGCGAACTCGAAGTTTGAGTATTCTTCACCTTCTTTGACATAATAACTGTTGAGGGAGAGGTGATAAGGATTCATACCTGCCTTCTTATAAGGGAGTTGCTTCTTCTTGAGTACCTCTATCTGTTTCTGCTCAAGTTGGTCAGTAGGAGTTGGTATGTACCCTAGCCCAAATAGACCTCTGTGGTCTACTTCTTCAGTCAAATGTGTGGGACCTTGTAAGTTCTTACCTAGCCCCAGCCCCAGTATAAAGCCCATATTTTGAAGTATCTTGTAGACAGGTTGTACTTTATCGGAGGTTCTGGTGAGATCGTTATCGCATAACTGAGCTTGTGCCACTATCTCGAACCCACTGAATAGTCGACGATCCTCTTCATGTTGAATCTGTAACACTGGTACTCCCTTTGTGTCGGTGCCTTGTGCCATTACTACGTCACTGTAGATAACTGTCACCTCATTCCCTGACTGGAATTTGACACAATGATGTAAGGAGGATAGAACAGCATTGGACTTGTGGAGCCAGGGACGTCCTAGTAAGATGGTGAAAGATGACGGTATGTCAATCACTTGGAAATCTGTAGACAGAGTTTGTGTCCCCACGGAGATGGGTAGCGTAACAATTCCCAATACCGATCTTCATGTGGAGTCATAGGCCTTGATTGTCTGCTTGGAGGGCCTTAGAGTGGTTGCATCTATACCCACCACATCCATCATCCGTGACGGCAGTACATTGATGGCGGATCCGTTGTCCACAAAGGCTCGAGGAATTTTCTTCCCACTGATCTCGAGCGTAATGTGCAGAGGTTCGTTATGATCAATGCCAAATGGCGGTTTATCAAACTCTGAGAAGGTGATGATATTCCCGAAGTGAATGTTGCCGATCATTTGTGTGACATTCTCGGGAGTCGTGTCTGATGTGACCATAGTAGCGGCCAAGTTCTTCTCGAGCATCTGCCGGTGAGCTAGAGATGAAGTGAGTAGGGACCACAAAGATATGTGAGCTTGTGTTTGTTTAAGCTACGTGAGGATGGGGTCCTCTTTCTCAAGGTCTGATGGCTCTGACTCTTTATAGAAGACCTTCTTTGTACCCTTGGGGTCTGACTGATAGATCTGTCCGGACCTTGTGAGTAGGTTGATTTCTGCTCGCATGTCGTATGGAGACTGTGGCATTTTGGTGGATTCTGCGAAGATTTCGGCTATAGATAGTGGTGGAGATTTAAGTGGAGATTTGAGTGAACCGGAGTCGCAATCTTCTAAGAGAGAAGCTTCTAGATACAATTCATCTAATGGCAGCATATAACAAGAAGAATGACTATCATTAATAAACTTTGAAGTACAGCCTATCTCATCATCACTACAAAACTCGGAGTCTGCCATAATAGTTTCGGCTAGATCACCAATGTTTGTTGCTATACTATTTTTATCTAAAGAGAATCTAGGATCTTCGAGTGAGCCCTAATGGATGAGCTTCATTACGTCCTTCTTCAGAGCGAAGCATTCCCTTGTTCTATGACCGGTGGCTTGGTGATAATGGCAATATTTCCATACATTGTTACCTATGTGCGTAGAGTACCCCTTGAGTTGTCTAAGGAGTCCTTTATTCGCAAGGTCACGGAGAAACTTCTTCATGGAGATTTTTAGTCGCTCAATGTAGTCTGTGAGTTCTAGCATGGTGATTTGATCGGCATCCATGGCGATTATCTTTCTCGGGTCCACAATGACATTGTCCTTGATGAGTTTTTGTACAACTCGCTTGATGGTAAAGCACTCGTTGTTGGTGTGTCCGAACACTCTATAGTAGTAGCAAAACTTGGATATGTCACACCCACTCTTAGGCCATTGGAAGCCGTGCTCCACAGGAGTTATTAACCCGATCTTAACTAGTATTGAACAATACAAGTTGACTGTTTGACCATGACTTATGTTCAATGATATCATGGACAAAGGGATTGTGACATTTTCTAAAAGGAATGCGAACTTGTATCTAGTTACACTATTTGGGTAGGTATAACGGTTTGCTAGAACCTAATCATATCTTATGGGTTCATGTTTGGACCCATTGCCGACTTAGTGTAATCCTAGAGGGTCACACATGAATAGAACGAATCCTAAAGGATTGAATTGGAATTATGGAAAAATGAGTTTTTCTGGACTTGTAGACACCCCATTTTGGACATCCATTCATAGTCACACTACTTCTTGTTGGTGTTGTATGCTCTAGGCACGTTTTGTAAAACGATTAATGTTATTTATATTAAAGATATTGAATGTTTGATTATTATATCCTTTGCATGTTTATTATAATAATCCCCGTCCCTGATAATTATGATTAATTGTTAGTATAAGTTTAATAGATAATCATATGATGATTATGGTGTATGGGATACAATTAAACTTATGGGTATTTGTTGGAGACCAAATACTGGACTGACCCATATGAGATTTATGTCATGGTCACAATGTCATAATTAAGTCTCATATAGTTATATTACTGGAATCTTTAGACCTGAGATTATCACAGTCTTCCACTTGATGAACATTACGTTTGACATATTCAAACGTTACCCCTAATCGGGTAGCTATAAAGAATGTGATTGGCGTAATCGGATTCATGTAGGGAAAGGTAATAAATCAAGAAGGGATTTGTTCCTCGTAAGAGAGAGATGTCAAGCTTTGGCCACTCGAAGAATGGTGTTGATGAAATGCATGGCCGTGCTCAAATAAGATTTGTACTATCAATACATTCTGGATCGAGAAAGCATTGAACATTGTAAGTTGACCATTGACCATGGCTTACGTTCAATAGACATCGTGAAACAAAGAGATTGTAATATGTTCTATAAAGGATTCACGAACTTATACAAGTTATATTAATTGGGTAGTCATGATGGCTTGCTAGAGTCCGCTCATGATTTATGAGCACAAATATGTTTGTGCTCATTGCCAACTTAATATAATCCTATGGGGTCACACACAAAAGGACGAATTGTTTAAAAGGCTAAAGTCGGAATTCTGGTGGTGCTCGGCCGAGCACCTCATATGACTCGGCCGAGCATGGGAAATCAGAAGGTCAGATTTTCTGGAGCAAAGGTGCTCGGCCGAGCACCTTAAAGGACTCGGCCGAGCAGGCCCTGTTCGGGCCCAATAACCGATTTCGTGTTGTGACGGGTTTTAACCTATTTCTCATAAAAGGTTTAGGACTAATAAGTATATAAACTCCTAACAACGACCTAATCAGTAGAGATTGATTCCATATCAATTAGAGAGCCTCCAAGAGAGAGAAAATAAGTTCTTCTTCTTCCTCAAGAACAAGAACATTGATTTTTCATATAGCCTTCATAATAGAAAGAGTTTCTATTGGGTCTAGAAATCCGGTTCAAGAATCGTTCTTGAAATTCGTCCGCGTGTGGATAAACATAGAGGGCGTTGGCATCAACTCCTTCAAAGTTCGTGATCCAAGTTTTGCGGTCGTTCCTACGTTCGTGATTCGAAGAAGCGCGAAGAACAAAGATTGAAGATCTCAGAATTTTAAAGCTCTGTCACGGTTAGTATTCTAAATTCATCTCCATATTAATTTAATCATCGTGATCGGATCTAGGCTTTTGGGTTTATTCCGCTGCGCATGATTGCACAAAACCCAACAGTGGTATCAGAGCCCCGTTCATCATGATTATTTTAATATTATCATGTTAATTATATAATTGGATTATATGTGTTAGCATGCTATGTGAATTTAGATTCAAGATGTTTATATGATCTGAGTTTTATGTTTGTATATGAGATATATTGAAATCATAAAATCGCACCGTTTAAATACGTTATGAGGGATCTAAGATTGCAATAATAATTTGATTATTATGTTCCTATAGATTATCAAAAATTAATTGGATTGAATTGTTGATAATCTTTGATTCATGAATAAATCGTTTATTCAAGGCTTCGATGAACATGATGATTTGATCATCATGAACACCAAATCCTAGATGAATCGGGAAAGCAATTTAAGAATTAAAATTCAAAAATCTTGATCTGATGCTGGTGCTCGGCCGAGCAGTCTATAAGACTCGGCCGAGCAGAGTCGTCAGAAGGGAGGGTTTTCTGGAACACAAAGGCGCTCGGCCGAGCACCTTAAAGGACTCGGCCGAGCAGAATGATTTTGGACATAATTTATTTTTCAGATGGCTGGTTTTAGAAACTGTGTTTCCTGAAATTAAATGTCTTGTTTGAAATCGCTTTGGATTGAATTTATTTGTCAGATGGCTGGTTTGAAAAACCGTGTTTCCTGAAAACAAATTTCAAGGTCAAAGTAACAAATTGAAGGGACAAAAGAATTTAGAATCAAGTTATTTTATGTAAGGGAATGTGGATGCCTATTGGCTTAGTTTCGACCTTACATAATTGTTTCTTCTAGTTTCTAAATTTGGTACGGGATTGTGGATGCCTTCTGGCTTAGTTTCGACCGTAAAATCGTGCTCTCAATAATGTGTTAGAGAATTATCCCCATAAATCAATCACATGAAATCATAGTTTAATTAATTGGATTGATTAAATTATTAACCGATGCTTTATGTGTTTATATTATGTGACTATAAACATTTACCATGCTATATGTTGTGAACCTTCTTTAAAAATTTAAGTTCCGTGCCAATCCATGATTAAAACACTTGTGAGTACGTGGGTAGTTTTATGTGGGTTACGCCCTAGCGTAGGTGCATTGATTCTATCCATTTATGAGCAAGATGAGGAAACAGTGATTCCTATACGTTTAAAATGGTTTAACTTAATTAGGCTATCAAAACAGTTTTGGGCCTAAGGCACAGATGAGATTAAAACATGTTAGATATATAATATCTAAAATCTCATAAAAGATCTAAGAGTCATATATGATATGATTGACAAGGAGTAGTCTACCTAAATAACTTATTTTGAGCAGTCGTGCCCTAGCCGACTCAAAGTTAAGTGAAATATGAATCTTAGTCCATTTAAATTATATGATGCATTTGATGCATTTGAAGGTTATATAATTTAGTGGGAGTATTTATGAAATACTATTAATTTAATATCCTTAATTAAATCGGTACTTATATTTAATTATATGTTTGCATAATTGTAGATAATGGCTCAAAGTACAAATTTATCACTGCGATCTATCCTTGAGAATGAGAAACTTCAAGAAAATGGAGCTAACTACACGGATTGGATCCGTAGCCTTAGAATTGTTCTAAAGCATGAGGACAAGCTCTATATTCTTGATGAGCCCGTTCCTGAAGAAGAACCTGCTTCTAATGCACCCAAGGATGAGAGAAACGCCTACAAGAAACATGTGAATGATTCTCGTGAGGTGGGTTGTCTTATGCTTGCGGCCATGTGTTCAGAGCTTCAGAAGATTCTTGAACACTTGGAAGCATTTGACCTTACTGCTACATTGAAAGATATGTTTCAAGAACAAGCAAATCAAGAGAGGTTCGACACCATAGCTGCCCTAGTCTCATGCAAGATGAGCGATGGACAGTCTGTGAGCCCTCATGTTTTGAAGATGAAGGCTTACTTTGAGAAACTAGAGAGGCTAGGCCATCCAATTGATATTGAGTTGGCTACCAATTTTATTCTTAATTCATTGCCCAAAAGCTACAACCAGTTCGTCATGAACTTTAATATGCATGGGATGGATAAGACTATGTCTGAATTGCATGGGATGCTTAAGCAGGCAGAAAAGAAAATCGGTAAAGAGACCGCTCCTGTGCTCATGGTGTCAAAGGAAGGAAAGGGCCAAAAAGGCAAAGGAAAGGGTAAGGCAAAAGTTGTCAAACCTAAGATTGGCAAGGCAAATGTTGCCAATGCTATTGTGGCTAAACCTGCTTCCCAAAAGGATGCAATCTGTTTCCATTGCAATGAGATTGGACACTGGAAACGCAATTGCAAGGTTTACATGGAAGAGTTAAAGAAGAAGAAGAGCAGTGGGACTGCATCTACTTCAGGTATCTATGTTATAGATATTCTACTTTCTACTTCTAGCTCCTGGGTATTAGATACTGGATGTGGATCTCACATTTGTTTAAATGTGCAGGGACTAAGGAATAGAAGGCTACTTAAAGATGGCGAAGTGGACCTACGCGTGGGGAATGGAGCAAGAGTTGCTGCATTAGCCGTAGGAACATATGATGTCATTTTACCTAGCGGATTAATTCTTGTTTTGAACAATTGTTATTACGTTCCGGATTTAAGTAGAAATATTATTTCAATTTCTTGTTTGGATAATGAAGGTTTTAAGTTTCTTATCGAAAAAAAGAAGTTTTCTATTTATTTAAGTGATATGCTTTATTGTACTGCATGTTCATTTAATGGCCTTTATATTCTTGATGTTGAAAGTGGGAATAATGAGAATGTTTATAATGTAAATAAGAAATCCAAACCTAATGATGTAAATCATACTTATTTGTGGCATTGCCGTCTTGGTCATATTAATGAGAAGCGTATCTCAAAACTCCATGGGGACGGACTTCTAGATTCACATGATTTTGAATCATATGAAACTTGTGAGTCTTGTTTACTTGGAAAGATGACTAAGGCACCTTTTACTAAGAGTAGTGAAAGGGCTAATGACTTATTGGCCCTCATACATACTGATGTGTGTGGACCAATGAGTTGCAATGCTAGGGGAGGATATCAATACTTCATAACTTTTACTGATGATTTTAGTAGATATGGCTATGTCTACTTAATGAAACATAAAAGTGAATCATTTGAGATATTTAGAATATTTCAAAATGAAGTACAAAATCAACTTGGCAAAACTATTAAAGCACTTCGATCAGATCGTGGTGGAGAATATTTAAGCCAAGAATTTGACAATCATCTTAAAGATTGTGGAATTGTTTCACAATTAACTCCACCTGGGACACCACAATGGAATGGTGTGTCTGAACGGAGATATAGGACTTTATTGGATATGGTCCGCTCCATGATGAGTCAAGTTGATCTTCCTTTATCCTTTTGGGGACATGCACTAGAAACTGCTGCTCTAACACTAAATAATGTTCCAACAAAATCTGTTCCAAAGACTCCACATGAGATGTGGACTGGAAGAAAACCTAGTTTGTCTTTCATGAAGATTTGGGGTTGTGAAGCTTTTGTTAAGAAACTCATATCTGACAAACTCACACCTAAATCTGATAAATGTATTTTCGTTGGTTACCCTAAGCAAACTAAGGGTTATTTCTTTTACAACCGCGCGGAAAACAAAGTGTTTGTTGCCCGTCATGGTACCTTTTTAGAGAAAGAGTTTCTCTCCAAAGAAATTAGTGGGAGTAAAATTAATCTCGAAGAGGTTCGAGAACCCGAAAATAATATGGAACTGATTGTTGGATCTGAACAAGCCTCACAAGGAGTTGTGGAACCTGTTCAGAATACTCAAGTTCCTCGCAGAACTGGTAGGGTACGATCCGAACCTGAGATATATGGATTTCTCATGACGGATAGCAATGAAGTAGAAGTCATAGTTGATGACGAACCTACTTCCTACCAAGAAGCGATGTCCGCTCCTGATTCAGAAAAATGGCTTGGAGCTATGGAATATGAAATTAAATCCATGTATGATAATCAAGTTTGGAACTTGATTGATGCGCCCGAAGGTGTAAAAACCATAGGATGCAAGTGGGTTTTCAAAAAGAAAACTGACATGGATGGAAAGGTGCATACTTATAAAGCTAGACTTGTAGCGAAAGGATATAGGCAGATTCATGGAATCGACTATGATGAAACCTTTTCTCCCGTAGCAATGATCAAGTCTATAAGAATTTTACTTGCCATAGCCGCATATTTTGACTATGATATATGGCAAATGGATGTCAAAACAGCGTTCCTTAACGGGAACTTAATTGAGGATGTTTATATGACACAACCTGAAGGTTTTGTAATTCCAGAAAATTCTAACAAAGTATGCAAATTGCAGCGATCCATTTATGGATTGAAGCAAGCCTCTAGGAGTTGGAATCTTCGATTTGATGAATCGGTCAAAGAGTTTGGCTTCATCAAGAACGAAGATGAACCTTGTGTTTACAAGAAGATTAGTGGGAGCGTAGTATTATTTCTAGTACTATATGTTGATGACATATTAATCATGGGAAACGACATTCCTGCACTACAGTCTGTAAAGACTTGGTTAGGAAAGTGTTTTTCTATGAAAGATATGGGAGAAGCCGCTTATATCCTTGGCATTAGGATCTATCGTGATAGATCCAAGAAATTGATTGGTTTAAGTCAAGATACATATATTGACAAAGTTCTTAAGATATTCCGCATGGAAAACTCTAAGAGAGGAAATTTGCCAGTAGGTCATGGCATATCTCTAAGCAAGAATCAGTGTCCTAAGACAACTGATGAGCGTGAGAGAATGATTCGGATTCCATATGCTTCTGCAATTGGATCAATCATGTATGCCATGATATGTACTAGACCCGATGTCTCGTATGCTTTGAGCATGACGAGTAGATACCAATCAAATCCTGGTGAAAATCATTGGATTGCAGTCAAGACGATTCTTAAGTACTTACGAAGGACTAAAGATTCGTTCTTGGTGTATGGAGGTGTGGAAGGTGATCTTGTAGTAAGTGGTTACACAGATGCAAGCTTCCAAACCGACAAGGATGATTTTAGATCGCAATCTGGATTTGTATTTGTGCTTAATGGAGGTGCTGTTAGCTGGAAGAGTTCTAAGCAAAGTACTGTCGCAGACTCTACAACTGAAGCTGAGTATATTGCTGCATCAGATGCTGCTAAAGAGGCTGTTTGGATCAAGAAGTTCATTACTGAACTAGAGGTGGTTCCTAGCATTGCTAATTCAATAAACCTTTATTGTGATAATAATGGTGCTATTGCCCAAGCAAGGGAACCAAGAAACCATCAGAAGTCCAAACACATACTTAGGCGTTACCATGTCATTCGAGAAATCATTAACAGAGGTGACGTGAATATATGCAGAGTACCGACTGATGATAACATTGCCGACCCATTGACAAAGGGTCTTCCACAAGCAAAGCATGATGGTCATGTTAGGTCTATGGGTATTCGATACATTAATTAGGTCTAGTGCAAGTGGGAGATTGTTGGTGTTGTATGCTCTAGGCACGTTTTGTAAAACGATTAATGTTATTTATATTAAAGATATTGAATGTTTGATTATTATATCCTTTGCATGTTTATTATAATAATCCCCGTCCCTGATAATTATGATTAATTGTTAGTATAAGTTTAATAGATAATCATATGATGATTATGGTGTATGGGATACAATTAAACTTATGGGTATTTGTTGGAGACCAAATACTGGACTGACCCATATGAGATTTATGTCATGGTCACAATGTCATAATTAAGTCTCATATAGTTATATTACTGGAATCTTTAGACCTGAGATTATCACAGTCTTCCACTTGATGAACATTACGTTTGACATATTCAAACGTTACCCCTAATCGGGTAGCTATAAAGAATGTGATTGGCGTAATCGGATTCATGTAGGGAAAGGTAATAAATCAAGAAGGGATTTGTTCCTCGTAAGAGAGAGATGTCAAGCTTTGGCCACTCGAAGAATGGTGTTGATGAAATGCATGGCCGTGCTCAAATAAGATTTGTACTATCAATACATTCTGGATCGAGAAAGCATTGAACATTGTAAGTTGACCATTGACCATGGCTTACGTTCAATAGACATCGTGAAACAAAGAGATTGTAATATGTTCTATAAAGGATTCACGAACTTATACAAGTTATATTAATTGGGTAGTCATGATGGCTTGCTAGAGTCCGCTCATGATTTATGAGCACAAATATGTTTGTGCTCATTGCCAACTTAATATAATCATATGGGGTCACACACAAAAGGACGAATTGTTTAAAAGGCTAAAGTCGGAATTCTGGTGGTGCTCGGCCGAGCACCTCATATGACTCGGCCGAGCATGGGAAATCAGAAGGTCAGATTTTCTGGAGCAAAGGTGCTCGGCCGAGCACCTTAAAGGACTCGGCCGAGCAGGCCCTGTTCGGGCCCAATAACTGATTTCGTGTTGTGACGGGTTTTAACCTATTTCTCATAAAAGGTTTAGGACTAATAAGTATATAAACTCCTAACAACGACCTAATCAGTAGAGATTGATTCCATATCAATTAGAGAGCCTCCAAGAGAGAGAAAATAAGTTCTTCTTCTTCCTCAAGAACAAGAACATTGATTTTTCATATAGCCTTCATAATAGAAAGAGTTTCTATTGGGTCTAGAAATCCGGTTCAAGAATCGTTCTTGAAATTCGTCCGCATGTGGATAAACATAGAGGGCGTTGGCATCAACTCCTTCAAAGTTCGTGATCCAAGTTTTGCGGTCGTTCCTACGTTCGTGATTCGAAGAAGCGCGAAGAACAAAGATTGAAGATCTCAGAATTTTAAAGCTCTGTCACGGTTAGTATTCTAAATTCATCTCCATATTAATTTAATCATCGTGATCGGATCTAGGCTTTTGGGTTTATTCCGCTGCGCATGATTGCACAAAACCCAACACTTCTGTGTCTCGCCTTTGATTTGGGTCAAAACTCGTTAAGTTGGACATGTTTCGTTAAGTTTCTGACTGACTCCATTAGTCAGAGGCCAAAATGAACATTAAAACTACTGCAGAGGGCAAAAAGTGAATTCCAGCACTGAGATGTCTCGTACGAGGTATCCCCCTCGACAGTCAGGTTTCTCAACACTTTCCTTGTTGATCGCAGCCTCGTTTCTTGGCAAACACTCAAGCAATCCGGGAAAAACCTAATGAGCGCTCCTAGAGTCCAAAAATACCTCCTTGGAAATCAGGTCTTTGATTCCCATCCAAACTTACCTCCTTAGCTTAAACCCTAGGTCAAGAACTCCTATAAATATAGAGGTTCTTGAACCGAAAAACCTCTAGAATGGTCATTCACCCAAAACCACTCCAAATCTGATCAAAGAGGTCCTCATAATCAGCCTCTCTCCCTCACCCACGAAATTCAAGCCTTCATAACACTATTCAAGTCAAGTTCATTGGATCATCAAGGCCTTTAGTCAAGGCCATCCAGAGGATTCTCAAAGAACGCTTAGGTAAAACTCCTTGTTTTCTACCTTCTCATCTTATTCTTTGTCTTTGAAGTAGTGTGATTCCATCAAAGGATCAGCCTAGCCTCTCCAATCCATGGAGATGGTCTCGAAGCTTATGATCTGACATCCCAAATAAATAAGAAATTATTTATTTTCTTGTTTTCTTCTTTTGTACATGAATGCATAATATTAATAATGATGGTGATGATTTCGTAAGCAAGACCGATCCTAGATCGGGTGGATTGGGTGCTCCTTGACCTTCCCAATCCATAACTTAACCCCCGAACTCAAGAATCTCATGGTCCGTATTCCGTTAAATATGGTGGCGACTCATAACAACCGAGCAACAACCAAGTCCTTACAACTCGAAGCACCAGGGCGGAAGGGGCGCCCTCTCACAGTGGCGACTCCGCTGGGGATATCATCATAAGATGGTTAGACTTATGTTGAAATCATCATCGTTATTCTTAAAATTCTGCATTCTATACTATAATATGTTCCCAGACTGGGATGCCTCGTACGAGGGATCGTTGTCTCGAACGAGACATCTCAGTTTTGTCCGACTGATCTGGTCCTCTGGTTTGAAAAAGGGATTTTGTTCGGTTCAAACACGTACACAGGGTTCCAGATCTGTTCCCCTCTCTGTTTCTGAGTCTTAGGACCTCCCTAACGACGAATAAACTCCCCATATATCGCAAAGCTAACCTTTGTTTTGCAGGAGTACTTGCCAATTGGTTTTATTCCTAGCTTTGCTTTTGTTTGCTTTATGTGTGAACTACAACGGCCTGAGTTCCTCCACAAGAGGGAAACGTAAGCAGCCACTTGGCCCGGCCATTGCATGTTTTTGTTTTACTTAAAAAAAAAACTCTCTATTTTCTCTCTGACACCTAGATCTTGACTCTCACACACGTGCACGCATGTAGAATAATTGCACTACATACCCTATTATTGGTGTTGGTGCCCTAGGCACGTTTAATAAACGTTGTAATTGTTATCACTTATTTCATATTAATAAAGATATGTTTTGATTATTATTGTTGTTCATATTTACTTATAATAATCCCCGTCCCTAGTACTTGTTTGGTATTAGTATAAAGGCTAAATGATCATGGGATGATCATGTTAGATTTATGGGTACTTGTTTAGTACAGGACATGACCTGCTCTATGAGATTTATGTCATGGTCAATGTCATACATACATCTCATATTAGTTGTGTCATTTGAATCCTTAGACATGAAGTTATTATGGTCTTCCACCTGATGAACATTATGTTTGACATATTCAAACGCTACCTTTAACCGGGTAGTTATAAAGGGTATGATTGGCATAATCAGATTCATGTAGGGAAGAATAATAAGCTAAATGGATTTGTCCCTCTACGGAGAGATGTCAAGCTTGGGCCTCTCGTAGGAATGATGTTGATGAAAATATTCAGCCGGACTCAAATGAATTGATTGGATCAATGTCGTTTGGATTATCAACATATTCGGAATCGAGAAAGTATTGAACAAATACAAGTTGACTTGTTGACCATGACTTGTATTCAATGACATCGTGGACAAAAGGATTGTGACATATTCTAAAGGAATGCGAACTTGTATCTAGTTATACTATTTGGGTAGGTATAACGGTTTGCTAGAACCTAATCATATCTTATGGTTTCATGTTTGAACCCATTGCCAACTTAGTATAATCTTAGAGGGTTACACGCAATAGAACGAATCCTAAAAAAAGGACTATATTGGAATATTGGATCGAAGGACCATTGAGGGATTTAAAGAATTAGAAGAAGAAAACTGGAAACAGAGGAGGTCCGGGCGGACCAGTGGAAGGACCCGGGCGGACCTGGCATGGTCCGGTCGGACCACTTGCCATACCCGGCCGGACCAATCGGTTTCGGGAGGAAACTTCCTTAATCCATTTTCTTGCGAGTTTAGACGTAAGTTACCTATTTGGAATAGGTCTAACTTGTATATAAACAGCCCTAATTCGTCCCTAATCAGTCTATGTGTTTTTACAAGCCTCCAAAGAGTTTTTGAGAGTTATTTCTTGTTTTAAGAAATCCCTAGATTGAAGAATAAGATCAAACACAATTATATTCCATATAGTCAAAATACAATTGAGAAAACGTGTTCCTCAATTTTGGTCTAGCAACCAAGATCAAGAAGCTCCTTGATATTCGTTCGTGGTGTGGATACCGCTAGAGGGTGAAACTCATCATCTTCAAAGTTCGTGTTCAAGCTTTGTGTTCGTGATCAAGTTTCTAAAATCTCCACCAAGATCAAATGTTGAAATTCAAAGGCATCAAGGGTTAGTATTCTAGTATTCATATTGTATGTATTTGATATAATCATATGAACGGATCTATGACTTTAGGTTTCTATTAAAATTTTAAATGCTATTTTCCGCTGCGCATGTTGCTCAAAAACCCAACAGTGGTATCAGAGCCCTGTTCATGTTGATTACTTCAATACTAAGATCATGTTGTGTGTATATAAATTGCTTGTTTATGTGCCTAGCATGATATGAATATTGGATTATGATGTTTATGTGTTATTTGATTTTATGTGGTTTATTGTTTTATAAACTTTAATCGCACTATTCAATCGCATTAAAATTGTGTTGGATTTAAAATTGTTTGGATTATCAATTTCTGATTGGATCAAAGTTTTGATAATCGGGGAAAAACAATTTTGAGACAAATTTTTGAACTTTAAATTTTTTTGGTTTTCTGGCATAGGTCCAACCGGAAAGGAAGGACCCGGCCGGACCATCTGGTCTGGAGCGGGGTTCTGTTCTTTGTTTTTTTTGTCAGATTCAGAATCTGGAATTTTTCGAAGGGGTCCGACCGGACCAGTGACAGTACCCGGCCGGACCTGCTGGTCTGGAGCGGGTATTGGGCAGTTGGTTTTGGGTGCGGATCTCGGGGTTTGATTTTTCCTATTTGTTTTGATCTTGTGATTCTGAAATTGGATCAGAGGTTGGATGGCTAATCTACGTTCATCGAGATTATGTTTCCCAAACTTGATGGCAATCAAAGTTTCAAAGATAAAACGAAGTTAGAATTATGAAGAGTTCATAATTGCTAAAATTAAGAAACAAAATTCTTGATTCAAAGATTGGAGATCCATGTGGAATTGTGGATGCAATTGGCCTACGTTCATCGAGACCATTTATTGCTTAGTTTCGGCCACATGGACTACTTTCTTGGTTTCTTGAATTAGTGCGGAATTGTGGTTGCCTTATGGCTTAGTTTCGGCCGCACTTCTTGTTGTCTTGATTTGGAGATAATAACCGAAGTTGAAATAGTCTCATCCTCATAATTATAGAGAAACTAATGACACATAAATATTATGCTTAAATTAATGGCTATTAATTTAATGGCTAAACTTGATGTGTAACATGTTTATATTATGTGCTCATAAATGTGTTATATGCTATATGTAATAAACCTTCGAAGAAAGTTTTAAGTCCTCTTGCCAAGCCATGATTATAACACTTGTTGATACATGAGTAACTTTAATATGGGTTCGCCAAAGTGAAGTGTGTTATTTTATTCATGTATGAGTAATATGAGTGAATAAGAGTTTCCTATGCGTTTAAAATGGTTGGACTTAATTAAGCGTCAAAACAGTTTTGGGCCTAAGGCAAAGATGAGATTTAACATGCTTTTTGAAATTGGATTTCTTAAAGAATCTCAGAAAATGATCTAAGAGTCATATGGGATATGATTGACATGTTTGTCTACCTAATTAATTTGATTTTGAGCGGTGCGCCAAAGCGTACTTGAAATTAAATTAAAGTTGGATCTTAGTGTTGGGTTTTGAGCAAACATGCGCAGCGGAATTAAAACCCAAAAGCCTAGATCCGATCACGATGATTAAATTAATACGAGGATGAATTTAGAACACTAACCGTGACGGAGCTTTAAAATTCTGAGATCTTCTATCTTTGTTCTTCGCGCTTCTTCGAATCACGAACACAGGAACGACCACAATACTTGGATCACGAACTTTGAAGGAGTTGATGCCAACGCCCTCTATGTTTATCCACACGCGAACGAATATCTAGAACGATTCTAGATCTGGATTGCTAGACCCATTAGAAAACACGCTTTTCTAATCTTCAAAGGCTATATGATTTTATTGGTGTTCTTGAGCTTTTGATTCTCAATCTAAACTCAAGAATATGTTTCTCAAACACATGGAGGCTACCAATAATGATACAAATTCAATCCATACCGATTAGGGTTAAGACAGAGGTATTTAAACTCATTAGTCCTAAACATTTTAGGAGAAATAGGTCAAAACCCGTCAAAACACGAAATCAGATTTTGGGCCCAAACAGGGCCTGCTCGGCCGAGTCTTATAAGGTGCTCGGCCGAGCACCTCTGTGTCAAAACTTTCTGTTTCTCATGCTTGGCCGAGTCCTTTGAGGTGCTCGGCCGAGCACCAGCAAAAAGTCATTTTTAGCCTTTTAAACAATTCGTTCTTTTGTGTGTGACCCCATAGGATTATATTAAGTTGGCAATGAGTCCAACCAAGGTCAAACTCATAAATCATGAGCGGACTCTAGCAAGCCATCATGACTACCCAATTAATATAACTTAAAGAAGTTCGTAATCCTCAATAGAATATATCACAATCCTTTTGTCTCATGATATCATATTGAACATAAGTCATGGTCCATGTCAACTTATATTGTTCAATGCTTTCTCGATCTTGAGTAGATTGATAATGAGCAAATGGTATTGATCTCATCAATTCATTTGAGCGCGGCCACGCATTTCATCAATCTCACTCCACGAGAGGCCTAAGCAGATATCTCTCTTGAGAGAGGGACAAATCCCATATTGACTTATTACCTTTCCCTACATGAATCCGATTATGCCAATCGTAGCCTTTATAACCACCCGGTTAGGGGTGACGTTTGAGTACGTCAAACATAATGTTCATCATGTGGAAGACTGTAATAATCTCAGGTCTAAGGATATCAATGATATAACTATTATGAGATTTAATTATGACATTTGACCATGACATAAATCTCATAGGTGGGTCATGTCCAGTACATGGTCACCAACATGTACCCATAAGCTTAATCTGTATCTAATACACATGATCATCACATGATCATCAATTAAACTTATACTAGTTCTTCATAAGTTCTAGGGACGGGGATTATTATAATAAACATGTAAAACATATAATAACCCAAGGTTGTTATCTCCAAAAAAAATGATGTAACGTAAGGCCTTTCTCAAGGGCCTAGAGCATAATTCCAACAATCTCCCACTTGCACTAGGCCCAATCAACGTGTATCCAATACCCATTGAGCTAAATTATGATCTCCATCATTTTGCAAGTGAGCACATGTAAGATGATTGTCTTTGTTATCATCATACGGTATTTTGCATATTTTTGATACTTCCCATGTCAACGATTTCTCATAGAGATGGAAACGTCTGAGCCCGTGTTTGGATCATAGATGAGCCCTTGGCACCTTAGCTTGTGCAATAACCGTTATTTCACAACAAGGTCCATTGGATTAGTATCACTATAAACTATTTCTAGTTTTACTAATAATATCTATATTCAAACAACTCTATTAGCTACAACTCTTGTAACTAAATACTCAATTTTATTCGTAGAATAAATTATAGTGTATTTGCTTGGAACTATTCCAACTAATAGCACTTATTTTTAAACATATGTTTATACTGCGATTTAAATTACCCTTGTCGATGTGGAAGCATGTATCTATGTAACCATTTACTAGATCATCTCCCATTCCAACAACCATCAAGAATGCATCCTTAGTTCTTCTCAAGTACACAAGGATATTCTTGATCATTATCTAATGACTTTCACTAGGATACGATTAGTATCTTCTCATCATACTCCAAGTATACGAGTTATACCGTCTAAGTACATAATATGACATTCATGATAGATCCAATTGCCGAAGCATATGGAATCCTAATAATATTCTTGCTCATTAGTCTTCCACTAAGACTAAGTCTTGCCAAGAACACTGTCATTAGACAACTTCGCAAGTTCTTCTCCAGAGTCTTGCATACTGAACAATTCAATACATTGTCTCCATAAGTACTTTAACACAAACCAATCAACTTCCTAGATTAATATCAATAGATATTAATTTCAAGGATATAAGCGGCTTATTCCTAAGTCCTTTCATTACGAAACTCTTTCAAATGAACTATATGTTAGACATATATTTAAGACTAGGAATTAGACTATGCTCCCACTAATTTCTTAGCAAACACAAGTCTCATTATTGATGAATTTCAAACGATTTGAACGCTCCATCAAAATGATTGTTTCAACTCCAAGAAGCTTGCTTCAATCCATCTCATGGATTTCCGCAACATACATACTTTATTAGAATTTCTAGACTATCAAAACCTTCAGGTTGTATCCAATACATCTTAAGTGAGTTCCCGTTAAGAAACGTTGTTTTGATATCCATTTGTCAAATTTCATATTCCAAATATGAAGATATGACAATGAGAATTCTAATAACTTAAAGCATGACTTCAAGTGAGAAAGTTTTATCATAGTCGAAATATGAGTCAACCTTTTCACATTTAATCTTGCTTAATTAGTATGTTCCTTTGCTACCAATGTTAGTTTCTCCAAGAAAACTTGATTCCATCCTTTGGTTTTTACACCTTAGGTTAGAAAGATCAAGTTCCAAACTTGATTAATATACATGGATTGCCTTTTAGATTTTATGACTCCAGGCCATTAATCTAAATTGAGCGGACATTGCATTTTGATAGGAAGTAAATATACCATTCTCAATGAACTTTACCACTTATACTTTCTTAATAAGAAATCCAATATTTCTCATTATAGATTGTATCCTATCATATATGCAATTAACTTGTGTAATTTGAACGAATTTCCACAACTCCTTGCGAAAGTTCATTTAACTTCCATCTAAGGTTCTATGTTATCTTCTAGGTCTCGAACCATTCGAGATATATTTTACTCCCACTGATTCTTTTAGAGATAAACAATTTACCTAGAAAGTGCCATTACAAGCAACAAACAATTTGTTTCTTAGAAGTAAAATAATATCCTCAAGTTTCCTTGGGATATCCCATGAAAATACATTTATTAGATTTAAGTGTGAGCTTGTTCCAAACAAGTCTTTTCGCAAAAAGTCTCACCATCTTAAATCTTTATGAAAGACAAACCAAGTTTTCTTTCATTCCATATCACATATGATACCTTTGAACCTATTTTAATGGAACTCAAATTAGTGTAATTATAGCGGTTTCCAAAACATAACCCCAAAATAAATAATGGAAGATCAATTTGACTTTATCATCTAATGAACCATATCCAATAAGGTTCTACACCTCCACGTAGACACATCATTCTAAATGGTGTCTCGGTGGAGTTAATTTGTGAAACAATTTCACAACCTAAAGATGATTGTCAAATTCTTGGTTCAATTATTCATTATCACGATCGAATCGGGATTTCTGAATAATTTTGCCAAGTTACCAAAATCCTCTTTTAGCATTGCTACTTAATGAACCATATACATCGACATGTATTAGGTCTAATAAGATATCAGCCTTTTACTACTCCTAGTAAAAGTTGTCTTAATCTAAGTAAATAAGATTTGCAAATCATATGATTCAAAATCGTATGACTTTAAAACTCCGTCCCATGGAATTTTAGATATGCGTTTCTCATTTATTGATCAAAACAATAATGCCTTGAGAATTTAATTATTTATGTTATAGTCTTATTTATTATTTTGTTCTTCAAAATTTAGGATATGAGATTTATTTATATGATTTAACAATACGATAAAGCAAATCATAATAAATAAAGCTCTTTCTTATTCCAAATAAGAAATAAATATCCTTTCATTATCTTATAGCAAATAATACTTTCTACTTAATGAGCAAAGCCACTTCATAAGTGTTCACGAACAATGTTGCAACTCTTGCATCATTATCATTCGCAGATTAACTTTACCTTTTATAAATAGTCTTTCCTTTTATTAATTGTTGCACATTTATACAAATGTGGATCAATCCGGTATCCAATACCCAATGATTAAAATTAGAAAGATTAATTTTATAGCATAAATATCCTTTGTGGTTGTCTCACTACATTCACTTTTTATTGATCATCCAAAATTTGATTGCAATTTTAAATGGTTAATCAAATTGCCACATTACCAAATTGCATTATTCAGAGTCATAATTTTAGCCACAATTATTTCCTTTAGGTTGACAACGTTTGTCTTACCTTTAG
>JAOWBW010000090.1:2013742-2046937 GCA_026119855.1 Campanula takesimana
ACCTGTACCAGTTGGAAGGAGAAGAAACGAAATTAGGGTGATCAACACAATGCACTTTCCTTTTCCTCGCACGCTTTCTCGTCTCCGCCGCCGCTGTCTGTGGTTTTGAGATTGGGAATTAGAGCTATAAGATGTAACCCTAGAATTTTATCTTTTATATTTGTTTTGCTTTTTGAAATTATCGCTTGGACAATGTTTTCCTTACAAAATGGTACCAGTAATTTTTATATTTACATTTTGACTTGTATTGTGCCGTCTTTATGTTTTTAACTGTAAGTTACTTCTACCGTAAACGTCGACACGTGTAGCAGCAAACAGTTCTTTGCCCACATTAATTCTAAACACGTAGGTGGTTGCATTATTATGTTATTGCCTAGATAGCAGGTTTCAGAACTATATAATCTTTGGTGAAAGAACAAAAACAAAAATACTAATGTAACATGCTAGTTAATTAATGATTAGATTTCATTTTCTAAAATAGTTTTAATAGAATGGAGTAGTTCAATATGAATTAATCCAGGAGTTATTGGCAAGGGGCACCATAGGTATTACTCTTTCATTTTCTAAAATAGTTTTTTACAGAATGGAGTAGTTCAATATGAAAACTTTTCTACTCAACATCTTGCTAAATCTACATTCTTCAGTTTTCACGCGGCATAACAATTAGGCCTAATGCCAGAATGGACCAAAACACGTTTGCAAATCTCCACTTTACGGAGTATACTTTTATTTTGTCTATTTACCACCAAGCTTATGGTTAGTTTTTATTTCTGCCACCTATGCTTTAACCTGTTTGAGAAGCTGGATGGAATGCTGATATGGTATTTAAATTACATTCATTAACAATAGTACTTAAAGAATAATTTGCGATAAGGAACTGTTAGAACTTCTTTGGAGGTGGAGGATAAAAGATCTTTTTCTTTTGTATTCATTAGCATTATATAAATGATGCCAGAAATTTTTGGTCAATAGTTTCAATTGGTGATAGGGTATGATGAAATGTCTGAAAGTTTGACCCTATGCTAAGTGGTTGTGCTGCAGAAAAGTACATATGGTACAACTGGAGCATAAAACACACTATTCCTTTTTGACATTGAACCAAATTTGCATCAAAATTTGTTGAATTTTAATATGTAAATTGCTCATTCGCGTTTGTGTAATTTATTTTAAGGTTGAATGATATCCTTGATGTCAGTTTTTAATGTAAGGGTCGTAGTTAGTCTGTAGCTATTAAATGATTTAGTGGTCATATCTCTTGGCTTCAATGTTCTTCTCCTCCTTGTGTAGTAGGTTTGGTGCAGTTACTGCTCCTAAATGTTTCCTATTTCACCGTTAAGGGCTTTATTTAATTTTGTAATCTTACTTGTCTTTGAGATTTTATGAGGAAATAGGTATAAATTAAGAAGGATGATGCAGATCATTTGGAGAAAAAGCGTGGATGATTGTGAAAGGCTAGCGCCTCTCACGCCCGCCTCGCCTCTTTTAGCGCCTTTCGGGGTCAACCGCCTTTCAGTATAGAGGCGCGGGCTGTTGTGTGTCTTTTGGCAAAGACGACGCCTTTCTTGGTTATGGCTAGTGGTGTGAGCGTCTGCCTTTGGCAAAAGGCGTCATAAGCATATGTGTAATATTAACTTAGGTTATTTTGTACTTTTAGTTTTAATGGTTTAACTTAAAATAGGTCATTTTGGAAAACTAAAAAAGGGGTAAACATAGTGTGTGGCATGTAAAAGAAAGAAAGATAGCCTTATTTTCTCTTATGCGGACAAAGTTTTAATTATCTCATAGACTCTTATGTTCATCTTCGAGTATGTAATTATAGGTTTGACATTATATATTAACTTAACTTAATTTAGACAAGATATTGGGGTAAACTAGTTTCTCCATAAATTTGTAAAAAATCTTGTTTTTCAAATTGTTCCTAAATGTTCGTCAAATGCTTGCAAGTAGAACAAAAGTGTGCTTTCTGTAATTTAGGGAGAAACTAGTTTCCCCCAAAAACCTACTCCTTAATTTAATACTGTACTAATCTCATTTCTTACATGCTTTGAAATTTATTTACATTTTTTACATTACTACACATTTGATGATTTGAACATCTTAGTTTAAATTATTGTGCCTTTTTGTCGTAGAATTCTCACTTTTGGGGTTTGTATTGTGCTAAGTTACGATTACATGTAGAGTTAATGTAAAATTATTGTTTAGAATCTGTTTTAATCATTGTTGTGATATATGTTGCGTAGATATATTTTTACGACTTTTTCTCTATTTTAACGCCTTGCTCGCCTTTTGGCCGCCTTTCGACCGCGTCGCCGTTCGCTTTAATTCCCGCCCACCTCTCGCCTTTCACCTTTAGCAACTATGGATGACGCGCAAAACCATCAACCTTGGTTTTGGCCAAGTTTGAAGAAGATAGGTATTGTGGGTGAGATTCTGGTTGTTAAGAGCAGTTATAATGTTAGTCTCTGGTACTCCCTCTGTCCCAAAATGAATTGACCATTTTTTAGGAAAATTTTGTCACAAAATAAATGTCATTTTCTTGCAAAAAACTGTCCCTAAATGTTTGTTTACCAATTTTTTTCTTTCTCTTTTCATTATGTACTTGCAAAATGAAGTTTAGAAAGTAGATAGCAAAGATTTTCATACACCTCTATCACTATAATTCAAGTGTCATTTTTTATTCTGTCTTGTTTGCCCGTGCCCTGCTGGTGATGCCTAGTCTTTCTCTTCTGATTATGTCCATCAGACTACAAAATCAAACCAGTGATGACTTCTTCGTGGTTCCGGCTGATTTTTTATATTTTGTTGGCTATTTGTAACGGCTTGGTAAAATAGTATTCTTTTCCAGTTTCCATGATTCAGTTGGGAGGACTGCTAGTCATTACACTAGTATGAAAGGGCCCTAATTTATTATTTTGAATTTTGTCATTCCACAAGAAACTTATCTTTAGAAAGTTGTTTGTTTATTTAGTTTGTTTCATGGTCCTATACTATTATTCTTTTTCCATCTCTCTCTCTCTCTCTCTTTCTCAACAGTGGTTGTAACATTATTTGTACATCTGTATTGCAGGGATCGAGTACTCGCCTTGTCAGAAGTGAAGTGTGGATTTATGAGACTTAGCAGCTACAAATTATGTTTATGATGACACACGGTGAGGATGATTCTTAATCTTATCTTATGAACTTTTGGTAACTTTTACTGGTTTTGTTATTATTACGAGGTTTTGGTTTTGATTATACTTTTGTTCTCATGTAAGAGCTTACACATCCCACATATGAGATGTATTGGTAACAGGAGGTAATGTGTGTAATGTGGTACTCTTGTTTATTACGCCATACTATTTTCCTCTCAAAATGAATGTCCATTACTTGTAAGGGTTCAGTTTCATGGGGAAAGTATTGACTTTTATTTCGGGGTCAGATAGATCACTTCAACATTCTATAAACTAGGGAAAATAGTTTCAACTGAAACATAAAATGTCATTATTCTCTCAAAATTGTCAATGTAAAAATCTTAAAACAATTGAAGTTTCAAAATGCATGCTAGTATGAGACCTTTATACTAACATGTTGAGATGCCTTTCTGAAGTTGGTGATCAGACCGCAATTATGGAGCATAGTCCCCATGTAGACGAGCTTTTGTTCGTTACTAGCTGAATTTGTTAGTTTGGATTGACTCAAATTCAGTTCTTCCAGAACCATTGCATTTTCCAGCAAGAACTTCACAATATGCATCTCAATTTTTCTTCCACCAAATCCAGTTATACTCACCTTCTTCAGCCTGTTTTGCAGGCAACGGAGCCGAAAAGGGAACTGTGATTCCCAAAAGCTCTCCTCTTCAATGCCAATACCAAACTGTGCCTAAAGGAGATTAAACAATCAACAATGTGAGTCATTTATAGTTGGCAGATCATGAAAAACATGTTTGTGAATTTGACTTTGACTTTGACTTTGACTTCAGTGCTTACAATGTCAATGGGTTGAGGCAGATTGATGTCCAAATTTAAGGTCTCCAGATTTGGACAACAATTAATCAAGTAAGCAAGTCCAGGAAGTTCCTGTTTGGTCATATAAATTCTTACCCTCAAACTCCCGACATTCTTGAATTCTGGTGGCAACTGTAAGGGAAGATTATCCCTTGAAGTTGGAGGTAGAACCTGAGTATTCAAAGAAAAAATAAATAAATTCGCAAGAATCTTCAAAAATACGTATAAAAAAAGATGTGGAATTAACGAGCATGAAATATTTTACCTGAAGGCACCAGGAATTTAGGTCAAGGTGGAGACAGTGGATCAAACCTCTCAGAAGATCAGCCATACAGTTCCCTAGAGCAGGATTTGGATGCTTGCGTTTCACGAAAACTGTTGCATTAACCAAGTTCGTTGCATTTTTTATCGAGCAACTTGTCAAAGGATGTCCGATAATCATCAGATTCACCAAACTAGGTGCTATTATGTCTACGGGGAATCCTGCTGAAGAGGAGGATATGCAGTCGATCAAGAACAAATCCTTGATCTTCATTTCTTCCTTGGAAATCATGAAGTCATTTGGAAAGAGAACCCTTTTCAACTTCACAGTCTCCAGAAGAGGAGATATAAAGAGTATATCATCTAGTTGGCATTCATATATGTTGACATCAATTAAAGTCAACATTTGAAGAGAGTTTAATGCTGCAAAAATATCATCGTCAAAAATGCATCCGATCAAAGTCAAAGACTTGAGCATTTTTGGCAGAAATAAGGTATCCTTGAATCTGTAAAGTGTATTCAAATTCAAAACTAGCGCTCTTATAGTTTCAGAGACTACAAGCCCCCCCAGAGAAGTTCAATACGAGCTTCTCAATGTTGCTTGCCATGGAAAAGTCAACCCATGTATGTATCCTGGAAGTGTGCCTTTTGAGGCTGTTGTAGTTGATGAAAAGACTGAATCTTGAAATGGTGCAGCCTGAGTGAAGTAGGAGGATCCGATCGACAATTGACATGAACTCCTTGGTTGCCGCCTTTCTTAAGTGTCGATAGCACCCATTTTCAGAAGGATTGCAGCTATGGACTTGATCACACGAGGAACACCAAGAGGGATTCTTTAAGATGCTCTGAATTATCACTGATTCATTAAGATCTATGGTTGGTGTTTGTGTCCAAAAGTATTTCCAGCGTTTGGAAACTAGACACATGACTATCCAGAACTTCAGGGGTAAAAATGAGAATATGTGAAGTAAGATTTCTATTGGCATGTAGCTCAGGTAATCAATTTCATTGGATTCATGCCTCGTGCCGGTGATGTCAATCGCAGTGCTGCTGCTAGGGGTGTTTCGGTTGCTGGCCATTCTTTATGTGAAAAATTTCTAATATCTGTTGAAACATTTTATCAGCTGGATGGAAAAAGTTGATAAAGTATATTTTTGTTCCAAAAATAAAAAGAAACACAATCTTGAGTGTAAAATTTGTTCAACAATTTTGTCTTGGGAACACCAGAGCTTGAAGAATTGGGTGAGTTTGCGGGAAATATTGCAAGAATTTAACGTAAGTTTCTCTCTTCTTTCTCACCTCTTTTTCTTCCTCTTGATTGTGTAAAATTTAATTGGTGTCTTGACATGTTGAAATCTTGACTATGTTTTATAGTATGCATTATTTCCATATATTCTTTTTATATAAAGTAATCGTGATACTGTTTTATCTGCAATAAGTGGAATGTAATTCGATGTCAGATTGTTTCATAGTATTGGCAATGAAGTGATTTTGCTAGGTTATAAAAAAACGAGTAATAGGTTAGAGGAATTGTAATGAATCTTTTGGATTATTTGATGGGTTGGAAGGTGTACTTTTGTTGATACTTTTTTGTACAAAAAGCTTGGAAAAGTTAGATTCTCTTGAGAACGCAAACTCATATTACTTGTGTAGTGGTTCTAAGTTTTAGGCTGAACTATTCTAAGCATACTTGCATAAGAGCAGATTTGATTTTTTGGACATTCATTTTGGGACGGAGGGAGTACAATACACCAAATAACTACGGAAAAATCCTTTTGGATATTATATAATCTGTGTAAGAGTAGACACAGATCTAAGGTCACTAGCTAGAGATACAGGCATGACATATCCGTTACAGGCGCAGAGAGTGTGAGGCACAGAAATGATGACCTGCATACTTTATATAGATTGCAGGGTCAAAGATACAGTAAATCCACTTTTGCAAAATAACCAAATTCAATATATTTATGTTTTTCCTTAGGTGTACACTATCGCAGGGCCAAAGCACTTGCCATCATGGTTTCATGTTGGGGTTTTAACTCGCTAAAGACCAGTTGAATATGTTCTTTGCATACTCTTTCTTGATAGTGTGTTAGAGAGGATCTTCAACTCCTACCATTGTCTCTAAAAAAGAGCACATAGTAAGAGTTTCCGGTTTTATAAATTTTAGTTTGGTCAAGTGTTCATAAAATCTTAGGAAAGTGTTTCTTGGAAGATTGGAGTCACTTTGTAATGTTTTGAACAATGTTGTATCACCCTCACGAAGTTTTCCATCAGATTATCATTAAACCACTGTGACTGATTAGGTTGAATGATACTTTTAGGAGATGTTGACAAGCTTCATTGGTTAACGTTGATTCTGAGAAATCTCATAATAGGTTCAAGCTGACTTGTTAAATAGAGTTATTGAGCACAAGGTTTTCTGCGATAGGTAGAGAAATGATTGTGAAAAACTTTTGGGGAAGCTGATTTGGGCATAAATTGAGGAAGAATTCTTCGGGTAGCTCAAATTTTTCTTGCGTCTCTAATATTGTTAGTGGCACACCATTAACTTAGTATGCCTTCACAAGGACTCTTAGTTTAATGACCCGTTTTCTCCCCTCATTTCGGTTTGCTCAAGTTGCGAATGTGTTCGAGTAGGGTCTATGTGGCAACAAAAGGAGTATTTTTTGTGGGATGGGTAGAGAGGAAGGATTTCCACACCCTATTTATAGATGATACCATTTTTTACTCTAACAGATGACTATCAGAGTATCTGTTTCAGAGCGCATGAATTTTGGGTGGAAACGCACGAAAACTACGAGCACGCGAAGAAAACGAGGCTGTTGGGGGTATTTTCGTACTAGGGGTCTTTGCGAAATTGTGAAAATCCTGGCTCTTAGGCTCCGTTTGTTTGGAGGAAAACGTTTTTCGGAAAATGTTTTGCCCATTTTCTGGTGTTTGTTAAGCACCAGAAATTGGGGAAAATGTTCTCTGGAAAATGGTTTTCCCACTTTTATAAGTAACAAGTCATTTTCCGGAAAATATTAATACCCTCACTCACACTCAACTCCCCATACAACCCCATATTAAAATTATCTTTTTAACACCTCCCCCCCCACCCCCCACCCAAGAAAAAAAATTATTAAAATTATTTTTTAATAACTCCTCCACCCCGCTCCTTACCCCCACCACTCACCCAACAACACCCCCCACCAAAAATAAATAAATAAATAAACATTTTTTTCATTCATATTAAAATTATGTTTTACACCTCCCCTCACCTCACCACCCCGATACCTGCCCCTCTCCCCCTACCACCCCGCCCACCCCACCCCCTCTCCTACCCCAACCCACCCCGTTAAACTTTTTATTTCTCATATTAAAATTATTTTTTAACAACTCTCCTAACCCACACCCACCTACCTCTACCCCACCCACCTCCCAGCACCACCACCACACGTTGATCCTACACTACCCTTCCCCCCCCCTCCCCGGGTCTTTTTTTTTTTTTTTTATATCTCATTTTTTTCCCTTTATTTTCATGCCACCCTTTAACAAATTCCTTCTGCCTTCCTGTCTTTGCGTCATGGTAAAGCCGCAATGTTGAGTAATATAATGTAGCAGTGGCGGACCAGGGAAAAGGGTAAGTGGGTGCACAAACAACAAATTTAAATTACAACAAAAAATACATTTAACAAGGCTAGAAACTGAGACTTATTCCTTGGTTAAGGAGAATCCTAATTATTGAACTGAAAACATTAGATGTTCAAAATGGATGCACTTTTGCTAATATATTTCTAATTGGGGGTATTTTTTAAATTTTTTTTTTACTTTAAATTTTGGGACGTAATTGGGCACCCACCTACATTGCCTTGGATTTGCCTTAGTTAATTGTAGTAAAATGGTGGCAAAAAATTATAACTTCATTTCAAAAATTTCTCTGTTGCTATCACTTTTCAACTGGCCACATATATGGAAATTGCATGCAGGTTCTTGAATGAGGAAAACATTAATCTCAAGTCAATTGAAGCTGAAAATGGAAAAACATACATATATGTAAAAAAACTTGTAGAGATACATCTTTAGATACGAGTACTTATAATCTTTAATTTACTTGACTGATGATAATTTTGAATGCGGATGAAGAAAGAGCAATTACTATACCTGTATCAGTTGGAAGGAGAAGCAACGAAATTAGGGTGATCAACACAATGCAGTTTCCTTTCTTTTCTTTGCCCTCTTTTTCGTCACCGCCGCCGCTGTCTCTGTGTTTTTGAAATTGGGAATGAGAGCTAAAGATGTAACCCTAGAATTTTATCCTTTGGAGTATTGGTTTTTCTTTTTGAAATTTTCGCTTGCAAAATGTTTTGTTTACAAAATGGTACCAATATTTTTTATTAATACCTTTTGAAGTGTATTGTGCCATCTTTGTGTCTTTAACTTGGATTTAACTGTAAGTTACTTCTACCGTAAACGTGGACACGTGTAGCAGCAAACAGTTTCTTCGCCTGCATTAATTCTGAACACATATTGGGTTGCATTATTATGTTATTACCTATATAACAGGTTTCAAAACGATAAAATCTTTGGTTAAAAAAAAACAAAACAAAACAAAATAATAATGTAACATTCAAGTTACTTTATGACCATTCCATTTTCTAAAATAGGTTTTAATAGTAGAACAGAGTGTTTCAATATGAATTAAATTTATTAACTCCAGGAGTTATTATGGTTAGTTTTTATTTCTGCCACTTATGCTGTAACCCTGTTTGAGATGTTGGATGGAAAGCTGATATTTGTTGAGATTTAATGACGAATGGCATTGTTAAAATGAGAAATTTGTGTAGCATTGTTCGGTTGCGCTAGTGTAATCAATTTTAAGATTGAATGAGGTCGTCAATGTCAGTTTCAATGTAAGGCTGTAGTTAGTACTCCCTCCGTCCCAAAACGATCTTCATTCTTTCTCGTTGTTATTGCGAAGGAACTTTGAGCAATAATTTATAGTTGATTTAGTTGTCCTAATCAAAATCTAAAACTTGCTATTGATAGTATTGTTAATAGTGTATCAATATCAAGTTTTAGATTTTTATTAGTATAATTAAATCAATCTAAAATTATTTCTCAACGTTCCTTCGCAATAACAGCGAGAAAAGTTTGAAGATCATTTTGGGACGGAGGGAGTATGTAGCTATTAAATGATTCAGTGGGTCACACCTATTTGCTTCTATTTTCTACTCCTTGTATAGATATGAACGGTTACTGCCCTTGAATTATGGAAGGAATTTGTGTTTTTCTTTTGCACCGTTAAGACTTTATTTGATTTCGTAATCTTATTACTGATATTTATTCAGGAAACAGTTAAAAATTAAGAAGGATGATGCAAATCATTTGGAGAAAAGCATGGATGAATTGCGGAATCAGCAATTGTGAGTGTTCCTTCTTTACTGAGCATCGTAAACAGATTAGTGATTCAAATTAGCTGAAATCACACTCATCAAACTATGCCGAACCAAACCTCTCTGACATTTTTTTCTTGTTGGTCAAATGAATACGAACTCTGTAAGAACAGGCGGCGTAATGAGAAATGAAAAAAGAAAGTGAACTGACTTATTCCCCCTGCATATGCGATTTGTTAATGCTTGGTAATATAATTTGCTTTCACATTTCCCATGGTTCCGTTGGGAGGCTGCCAGTAATTACCTTATAATAGATGATCCCTAGTTTAAAAGTTTGGACTCTTTTCATTCCACAGGAAAAATTATCGTTAAAAAGTTTTTAGTTTACTTAATTTTGTTTCGTGGTTCAAATACTACTCCCTCCGTCCCAAAATTATGTTCCTTCCTTTTCTAGTCGTTAAAATGAAAGCACTTTGAGCAATAAGTTTAGGTTAGTTTAACAATCCTGATGAAAATTTAAAAATTGTTATTGTTATATGACCTATATTACTATTGATACCAATTTTTAGATGTACATTAGAAAACTTAAATAAACATGTAATTATTGCAACCTTCGTTTCAACAACAAAAAAAGGTAGGAAGGTTGTTTCGGGACGGAAGGACTATTACTCTCTCTCTCTCTCTCAACAGAGATTCTAACAATTTTTATACATCTTTGTTGCAGGAGTTCAGTATTCATCTTGCCAGAATTGAAGTGTGGATTCAGGATTAGCGCGACTCGGCAGCTCTGTTTATGGTGTGACACAATGTGAAAATGATTCCAAACGGCTTATCTTATGAACTTGTGCTAACAAAAGGCTTGTATTTTTTTTATTATGAGTTTTTGATCTTGATTTAATTTTTCCTTGCGATTGAATGTAAGAACTAAGAAGCTGGTACATCAAAAACATTAAATTGACAAATTGAAGACCTTTCTTTATAAATGTCATTCTTAAGGTCTTTAATTGGACACAGGTTTAGTTCAGCTGCTCATTTCTTCTTGTATTTTTGTAACTTTCATTCTTATTTTTTCTGTGAAATTTCGAAAAAGAATACTAAAAAAAAATAGAGGAATATAAATGCTGCTATATTTATTTTGAAAAAGAAAAAAAATGGGACATTTATTATAAGATGGGGAGAGCAATTGAATTCTTACATCATCCACTAGACAATAGTTTCATTTAAAATTATTTAATTTTATTTTTGTTGCCTTTTATTCACAAAATATATTCCCTTTGTCCTGAAAAAGAAAGAGTTGCTCTCGACCCTTTCTCCTGTCCAGAAAAATAGTTAAACTAAAAGAAAAATACGTATAATCTTAATTTTAGTGCGATTTCATGAATGTATGAGTGGTAAAGTTAAACCAACAATCTTTTAAGAATTTTGAATTTCTATCAGTAGTCCTTTTCTTCCCAATAACTGAGGGAGTAATAGATGTTGGTTTAATCAAGAAGAGACAACAACAACAACATTACCCCAGTGCCGCAAAGGCTCCCACCTATGGTGGGGTAAGGGGGGGGGTCGGATGTACGCAGCCTTGCCCCTGTATTAAAGCACAAAGAGGCTGTTTCCAGATGACCCATGATGAAAATTGCGTCGAAAATTGCATGGACTGACTGCTGCTTCATCAAAAAGAAGCGCAGACAGTTTAGTGACCCATTTTGCTTTATTCCATCATATTCCCAAGCCAAAAAATAGTGAGTCTTTGGCTCCATCGAAAATGATGGAAAATTAATCAAGAAGAGACAAAGGGAAAAAATTTAAAGGCTAAGAAACTTTTTAATGGTCAATGGACATATCTGAAGAATGCAAATAATTCTAGATAAAATTAGTTTTATTTTAATTTCTGTCTATTTCTGTCTCCCATTTCTACTCCTTTTTTAATCATTCTTTCCATCACTATGTCTCCATGCTTATGAATAAGATTTTTCATCTCAAATGCAAATTAATAAATTAATTTGGCATGAAAGATAAGATTAAATTAGTGGTATACATGCTACATGTTGGGAGGACAATACCCTACAAGATAATATCATTTTAGTAATCCTAATGTCTATTTTTTTTTTTATATTGGTCAACCATTTTTGAATTTGATTTTGGTTTCTTGTATCTATCTTATCTTCATGTAACGATTATTTTTGTCGAGTTTTGAAGAAAAAAAATAGAATTATTTGATGTAACAGCCAGCCGAATTCGCTAGAACGTACATTTACGTCATAATCAGTGTTTTGATTTGATTGATGGATTAACTAACTATATTTGGCTTGTATTGTACGAATTTAATCGAGTTGTCATGCATGATGTGTTTGTTTGTACTTATTGATTTAAAACAAAAAATTAAAATCAGGGTTTAGTTCATGTATTTGAACAAGGTGAGTTGCACCAAAATTTGGCATAAATTAAGCAAAAAAAATTTAATTATTTTACTAGTAATGACAAGTTTGGGCCCAGAGGGTGGTCTAAATGGGCCTAGTGAAAAAAGGGCCGACAAGAAAACCGAGCAGATATGCTTAATTGGATGGGGTTAGAAAAGGAGGCCCAGTCAAAGTCAACGATGGTGTAGTCAGATGTCAAGAACTTACACGTGTGAGGTGACACTTAAAAGCATGGTTCCTCAACCACCCATTTCAGCCAAACTTCGCCGTCAACCACCTTGCCGGACCCCTAACGGAGACATTTCACGTGCAGTTACCGGCCCACGTCCGGCGCTCTTGGCTTGGGTTTTGTTTGGCCCGTGTTTGAAGATAAGTGGAACCTATTTACATTGGTGGTATTGCCCACCAAGCTGGCAAAACTAGATAAATACTGTAGTATGAATTCAACTTTACTTCATCCGTCCCTCTTTAATTTACAAAACTCATGTTAGACAAAAAAATTAAGAAAAAAATGATGTGTTCTAAGTGTAGACAGTTGAGTACGAGAGAAAAAGTAAGGTAGAGTATTGCAAATGAATAGTTGTTATGAGTATGATAAGTGAGTCTTATTATTTATTATTATTTTCAAAATTTCAAAAAAATAATAATTTGATTGACATCAATAGTTGCGATAAATTACATTGCCCTTAAAAAAATGAAATAAGATTACATATCTAAAATGGTAAATACTAAATACAGAGAAAATTATATACAGGGAACGAAATATTCAAACGCTGCCCTTCCCCGTCTCGTGTAAGAATACACGAGATGCCACCTATCATCTCGTGTATATGTACACGTGATGACTCGTGTATGCACACGAGATGTCTCGTGTACATATACACGATATGATACGAGATGTCTCGTGTATTTTTTTTATATGTACACGTGATGACTCGTGTATGCACACGAGATGTCTCGTGTACATATGCACGATATGATGATGTCTCGTGTACATATACACGAGATTGTAGATGACATCTCGTGTATACTTACACGAAATACTGTCTGAACCTGCATTTTCACAACAGCAACAGCAAAAGCAACAAGAAACAGAACTAGAACTGAAATTTGATTCTTAATATGATAGCACATTTCCACAAAACAGTGGGAGGGACCAATAGACCATTACACATATACTATCGCCAAATTGTATACGAAATAAAAGTGTTAACAAGGCTTGTGCATATAATTCAAACATCAAAACATCCAAACATTCATACAAACTTGATAATTCAAAAACCATTACACATATACTATCCCCTACGTAATCTTTCTCTTCTTGCATCGTTATCCTGATCATAGAGTTCATTGAATGCTGCTATCCTATCTCGGTATTGGAGGATCAGTTGACTTGCGCTTAGATCACAGTGTTCCCTCCAAGTGTTCGGTGGTGGTGGTATTGGGTAATCATTGCCTGACATGTGCAGCTGCAAAAGTAATAACAGTTAAATACAACGAATTTAAGTAAGACAATTAAATATAACTAATATAGATGAGACAGTTAAGTATAACGAATTTAAATAATATTGTTAAATTTAACGAATTAAAGTATCATACCAATATAAAATGGTTTGTCACTTGTCCCACCACAACTGTGTTTATCGGTGGTCCTACTCCTGCTGGTACAGTCACTGGAAGGCATAAGTTGCCACCGCTAGCCGAGTACGAAATGAACGCCACATTATACCTCGTGGCAATGATGTGCCCAAGATCTGGGAGCTCCATCCAATAAGTATTGTCCGGCGTCGGCTGGACATACATAGCAATCCTACGTAAGAGTTCTGTTGGTCCCAGAGGGCAACAAGGGTATAGAACCGCTAGAGGGGGGGGTGAATAGCGGTCCGAAACTTTTTCGAAATACCCTTAAAATCAACCGAGTACTTATCAGTTTGGCCAACTGCGGTTCAAGGCACAAGAACCGAACTGATAAAATGCACAGCGGAGTTTGCGGTTTGGCCAAATAGGTTAGTTAAAGAGTTTGGAAGTTTGACTCGGGTTGAGAAAACACTATGATGCAACAGAATAGTTAAACTTAAAGTTTAAAGGAAAACACAATTCATCTTTCAAGTCATTTCGTATATGGAAACAAGTTCAAGACCACAAACAAGAAAGATAAATATCAAGACAGAAAATAAAGATCAAACACACAAATTGAAGAGGTTCGTTCTTAAATGAACTACGTCCTCTACCTAGATGGTTAGTCTAGGATTTTCTAATAGCTATAAGACTTGTATTAATTTAGAGGAGGTTTTACAAGATAAATCTAAACTCTAAACAATGAGTCTAACCTAAGCTATAATAACAACCGGTGTTTTCGAAGTATATAATCTATATGATCATATAAATCGGGTGTGTGTGTGAAAAGAAATCAAATGCTCTAAGTATCTAAATGATGGTGGAGCAAATAGAATTCTTTCTGTGTAAAGGCTAAGTATGAGTGGTTGTTAGGCTTGAAGCTTTGATGAAGAACTGGGTTTGCAATGGAGATGGTTGAAGATATGAATATCTGGGTTTAACTCTTCAAAGCAAACTTGAATACTTGGGAATGAATCTCTTGAAGCTCAGCAACCTTCATTGTTGAATAATGAAGGCTATTTATAGGCAGAGCACCCTTGTGACCGTTGGGTAAAGATTTGAATCAAATCTGAAGGGTACAGTGCTGTCGAAATCCCATTGGTTGAGCTGTCATTTTCGTCCTTGGTTTTGTCTTGTAGTCCTAGGTAGTTGTTGCACCACTACCTGACAATTGTCCTTTGTTGCAGAAAGGACTAACGGTAAACAATTTAAACTGATGGACAAACCGACATTCCTTGCAGAAACTCCAAGTTAACTTAGAGTTATTTTGACATGACATAACAACATCCTTATACTGTCAATAAGGGAATGTTTGTCTAAGGAATAAATGACATCTCTTTAATTCTTCAATAACTGCTCTGCGGTTTCACCAAGCATAGGGCGGTTTGAAGAATGGTCTTGATGTGCGGTTTCATCAAACATGCAAACTGCGGTTTGATGAGAATTGAAGAGCTCCATGCTGGCATTCTTAAAATGATGGCTTGAAGCACTAAACCGCTAATGATACAACCGAACAATACTCAGCCTTGAAAACAAAAAATCTAGAAATGGACTTATCTAAAAATTGAAGTAGAACTTCATTACATGCGGTCCTAAAGTCCATAAAAAGACACGTGGAATGGATCAATCAAATTAAGGTGGGTGCACTAACAATGAATCCTAACAATCTCCCCCTATTTGATTGATGCCATTACCACACTATGATAATAGCAAAACATTGTACTTGGTAAGAACATGTCAGAAATAAATTTCATGAAATTGCATGTCCCAAGTCAATGCACACACTATGCTAGATCATAGATTTCTAATCTATCAAAAATAAAGGAAATGAATAAGAGATAGAAAAGAAATACATTCAGATGCATAAAGAATGATATGATTTTGAGGATCAGAAATGCATGTTTAAACTGAATGTTTAAAACACAATGCACTTAAAGGTATTTTCATGATGAATGTAGTGCATGAGGTTTTAAGAAATACAAGCATTGTTTCACAAACAAGCAGTTTGAATAAACAAAGTTTTGGAAACAGAATGCTATGCAGTCATTCTCATTATAATTCAATCATAAAGGATAGTAACTTACAATGTATGAATTACAAGAGATACCAAAAAGAAAGACTAAGAAAAGAGGTCTAGTCTACTTCATCTGCAACAGAACCCCTTGCAGCAGCAGCATCATCTGCGGTTTGGTTCTGAACGGTTTGAGCATCTTGAGCAGCTTGTTCTTGTGCAATTTGAACATTAACAGCGGGAGCGGTTTGATCAACATTTCTAGAACCGGATCCACGGGTGGTTTCAAAAACAAAGTCAGCTGCACGAAGCCGAACTTCAGTCGGTTCATCAATCTTCAATTCAATTGCAGCGGTTTGTTTGACAAGTTTCCCGGTTCTATGAAGTATAAGCTCAGAAGAATCAAGCGCATGCTGGGCCAGAATATCCAGTTTCTCAACAACAGATTGAAGTGAAGCATCAACGGCTTGAAACTTTAAGTTGCAAAGATCATTGTTGGTTCTGACAAGATCTTGAAGGGCCAGTTGATTTTCCAAGATTAAGTTCAGTCTCTCATCTAGCTGTTGTTGGCTTGACCTATCTTCAAATCTCTCATTTACTCTCTCCCCCTTAATGGCATCAAGATCAGATTGAATGGTGAGGAGATGAGTGTCAAACCGAGAAGTGGCGGTTTGTTGATGAAATTGAATATTTCTAACCGCATCTATCAAATCGGCGGTTGAAGCATGAAGAGGTAGAATTGGATAGGAAGGAATTGAAGAGGGCGGTTCATCAGAAGGAGTATAGGGAGGGATGTGCTCATCACTGGAATTATCATCATCAGAAATTTGGATGGCATCATCAGATTGATGGGAGGAAGAAGGCATCTTGGCTTTACCTTTCAACAGAATGTGTGCCTCTTCTAAGGTTTCACCCATAGAGATCCTAAGGGCGGTTTCAAGCTCAATGGGATCAAAGAGGGAAAAGAATGAATAGGGATAATTGCAGTTTGAGGAGGTGAAGAAGGAAGAAGAGGAAATCTCAAATAATCATCATTTAAAAGAATGGAAGGTGAAGGCACAAATCTCCAATTCAACATAGGAGGATAGGCTCTAGCAGTTAATTGTAGAAAGAATTGACTAGCAAGAGTGGGATCCATGAGTACCTGATCGGCAATCTCACCCATCACTTTGTCTGCAACTGAAAGAATTAAGTGTTCAACTGCGGCTTCCATCTCATCCTTGGGAAAGATAGCAAAAGGGTTAGGGCGGCCAGCCTTCAAGAATCTAGCTTCGGCTTTGGCGGCGGCACGAGCATGGGCTCCAGCCCTTCTTTCCCTAGAGGTTTCAGTTTTGAACCGCTTCAAATATTTTGCTAAGTCAGCAGCATTCTTTCGTTTCTTTGTCTTCGGTTTAATGAATGAAACCGATGTCTGTGGAGATAGCTGAACTGGCGGCTGAGAGAGAGGTTGAGCTTGAGTAATAGCCAGCGGTTGAACTGAAGGAAGAGGCAGTGGTTGAACCGACACAGAAGTAGATGGCAAAACCGGAGTTGGAGCATAAGGTAAATCAGGAGATGAAGAGGGAGTATGCTCAGGTGAATCAAAGTCCAACTTTCTTTTAAGTGAAGGAGGAGAGACCTCAACCATCATTGGGTCAATGCCTGCCTTCCTCATCTCAGCTCTTTCTCTTAGCTCTCTTGCAAAAGCTCCTTCAAGAGGTGAGTGATCTCTTTTGTAGTCAGCCTCACTGAAGTCAATAGCGCCTGGTGGCCTTGACTGCCAATGCTCTACATAATCACTTTTCTTCACCAACTTCCTCTTCTTCTTTGGCGGTTGAACCTCAAGAACTTCAACATCTTGCTCAGGTTCACCAAGTGCCTCAGACATATCAGTCTGCTCAGGCAATGCTGCAGCCTCAAACTCATTGGTTTGCTCAGGCTGAACCACAATGGTAGATACAGCGGTTTGTTCAACTAGAACCGCATCCTCAGACACTTCGGTCTGCTCAGGATCGGTTTGAGAGGAAGGTTTAAGGTTTGGGAAGGCTTTGAAAATTTCAGCCAACTGTTCTTCAGAGAATTGAACAGATGGCGGTTTAGAAGTGGAAGGTTTAGGAGGAGAAGGGATAGGAAGAAAAAGATGAGGTGAGGGGATAAGTTCTGGAATGGATTTTGCCTTGGCGGCTTTAAGAGAGGAGGCATCCTTAGCAAAATTTAAGGATTTCTCCACATTTTGATGTACTGGAGAGAGGGGTTTAACTTGAGGTTTGGGAATAGAGGGTTTAGAAGGCGGTTTTGAAAGAGTAGGAGATAGTCTGATGGGGAGAAAAGAGGTTGAAGAAGATGAAGGTTTAGATGACGGTTTGGATAAGGGTTTGGAAGGCGGTTTGGATAGGTTTGCTTTTGTAATAACCGAAGGGATTTGAGCAGTTCCCTTTCTTTTCCTTGGAGCGGCGGTTTCCTTGGGACGAGCCGCAGGTATAGACCGAGCTGCAGGCTCCCCCTCAACCGCAGGCTCCCCCTCAGCCTGTACCGCGGTTTGAGCTAAATGACTTAACCCCAGTCGGTTTAGAGTGGCAGTTTGACCTTCATTTCTTAGCAGCGTAGCATGGGCCTGATCAGCAATGGCACCAGCATACGGTTTCCCTGATTTGTTGAGCCGAGCTTCAGGAAATGGGCCACGTTCGGCTTCAGGAAGAGGGTCCTCATTCCAAACAGTTTGAGCAAACCGCCATCCAAAGGTTGTTCTGAAGGTATCAAGTCTTGACAGTCCAAAGATAGATTTTTCACTAGGATCCAACCAATAGTCCTTGTGTTCAGTAGAGAACTTGAAAATGGCAGTATCTTGATGCAAGAACTTTGTCAGCAACCTGCAATGAGTTCTGACCTTGGATTTTCCAGCGGCTTTAGCAGCATGGAGGCGGTTTAGAGCATTTATAATCTCCTTCATCACAACCTTGGGCCAGTGCAGTTTCTTCCCTTTAAGAATGGCCACACAGTAAGCATACTGTTCACTTGTAAAGTTGTTGTGGTTTCCATTCTTGCACATAACTCCAGAATCTACCAGTTCACAAAGATGAGCCATCACCTCTCCAAAGTCCTTTTTGGAGGAATTCTTGGTGGAGAAAGAGTTAACTCCAATCAGCTCCATTGTAGTATTGCTTAGAAGTTCCGGTTTTATCCCCATAACTCCAGAGTTCTCAAGACCAGCTAGAACTGCAATCTTGGAAGCGGTTAGGATCACTTCTTTGCCACAGACGGTGGACTTGATAGCATCTTCAAATTTAATTTCACCGGATTCCAGATCCCTTATCGGTTCTCCTCTTACATCTAGTAATTCAGCCTTCGTGGAGATCCCATTCTCAAAGAATTCGGCGCAGATAATAGTAACAAACTGCGGTTCATCCATAAGAAACAGAGGTAGCAGTTTAGCATCATTCAACAGTTTGAGGAGCTTCCTTCCAACTGCATCTTGTTTAAGTTCATTCTCAAGAATCCTAGAACCGGGAACAAAGTTTGAGGGATCCTGAAAGACATTCTTAGTTAGAAATAATTTAAAGAATGATAGTTTGAATCCTTAAGCAAACCGCGGTTTGATTAAGTACTACAAACTATAACAAGGAATCCTAACAATGAAAACAGGCGGTTCAAGGAGAGTAAGGGTAAAAATGTAAAAACAAAGAATGAAGGAATAGTGAAGGCAAAATGGATCAAAGAGGGAAAATTTTGAAAAAGAGTTTGAATGCATGAAGAACACGAAGAACAGAGTATGAATATGCAAAACAAAATCTTAACCAAAATATGGAAAAATTATATCAAAATGATCACAGAGAGTAGATTCTAACAAAGTTCTAAATAAACTAAGACAAATAACAACACATGAACCCAGAATCTGCAAAATTTCGCAAGAACACCAAATAACCCCAAAATTGATTTTGCTCAAAATTGAACACAAATCTTAAAACAAAGTAATCAATCAGTGTATATAAGTAAATGCGAACACAAACCAACCAAGAAATTGAAGAAAAAGCATAAAATGATCAAAGGAAGATGAACAAGCTTTTAAGCTTCAACAATGGCGGATAAGTGAGATATACTGAGTTAGGGTTCAGAATTTCATACCATATCAGGCTTCGATGGTTTGGATGATGTAGAAGAAGAAGCAAGATCAATTGATTTCTTTGGTGCCATAGAAAATTTTGTTTAAGTAAGAAAATTTAGTGAGAACAGAGAGAGAGAAGGATGAATGCGTACAGAGGAGAGAGAGGGGTTTTTGCTAAAAAGAGTAAGAAGGTAAAAAGATAAATTGAAAAATGGTTTGTCTTTTATACTCAATTAACCACCTCGGGTAGTGGAGCGGGCATGACGGCTAAGGAAACTCAACCGTCAGTGTACCTGTCGATTCACATTTAATGCGGCAGAGATAATTGCAAAAAGGTCCTTAATGAATGAAGTGACATAAAGTAGGGACTAAAATGCAATTTCATACCTGAGCAGTTTTGCGTAAACCGACTTACCTTTTCCTTATTATCGGTTTTGGTGAAACCGATATCTTTCAGATCTATATTCGGTTTCAGTAGAGAAAACCGAAACCTTGCTTTGACAATTCGGTTTGGATAAAACTGAAATTGTTCTACTTGACTCTTCGGTTTGAGTGGAATCTTTAGCCGAACCATCTTGTTGCGGTTTTGTCTATTGAACCGCAAACTATTTGCATTTTCTTAATAGAGCCAAAATACTTGACAAATATTATTAGAACAAGAATAAATAGGCATGAATTATATTAAGTAAGTTCCAGCATACCCATTTCTCCTCGTAGATGAAAGAACCTAGAATTTTCGAGCGGTTTGGTGAGAATATCTGCAATTTGATCGTCGGTTCCCACCTTTGCTAGGAAAATGTTCTTCTTTTCAACATGATCTTTGAGGAAATGATATCTTATGTCAATGTGCTTGGTTTTTGAGTGTTGTACTGGATTGTTGGAGATTGATATAGCTGCAGTACTATCACAGTAGATAGGGCAGTTTTTCTCAAATACTTCATAGTCTTCCAACTGCTGTTTCATCCAGAGAATTTGAGAGCAACAGCTTCCAGCCGCAATGTATTCAGCTTCAGCGGTTGAGACTGAAACCGATGCTTGTTTCTTGCTGGACCATGATACAAGCCGGGTTCCAAGGAACTGACAAGTACCACTTGTGCTCTTTCTGCTTATCTTACATGCTGCAAAGTCAGCATCTGAATAACCTAATAGATCAAATGAAGATTCTTTGGAGTACCAAAGTCCAAGGTTAACAGATCCACATAAATATCTAATAATTCTTTTAACAGCAATAAGATGAGATTCTCTAGGGTCAGCTTGAAATCTAGCACAAACACAAACACTGAACATGATATCTGGCCTACTAGCAGTTAAGTAAAGTAAAGAACCAATCATACCTCGGTAGAGAGTCTGATCAACTTTCTTACCTCGTTCATCTTGATCCAAACTGCAGGCCTTTTGCATTGGGGTATCAACTGGCTTAGCGGTTTCAAGCCCAAATTTCTTGATCAAATCTTTGGTATATTTGGCTTGGTTGATAAAAATTCCATCATGACATTGCTTGATTTGGAGTCCAAGAAAGAATGTCAACTCTCCCATCATACTCATCTCAAATTTACCTTTCATAAGCTTCTCAAACTTAACACACATAGTCTCATTAGTAGAACCGAAAATAATATCATCAACATATATTTGAACTAATAATGAATGACCTTTGTGTTTAGCAATAAATAGGGTTGTATCAATTTTACCTCTAGAGAAGCCTTGTTCAATAAGAAATTTAGATAGAGTGTCATACCATGCTCTTGGAGCTTGTTTGAGTCCATACAAGGCCTTCTTGAGCTTGAAGACATGATTGGGATATTTGTTGTCTTCAAATCCTGGCGGTTGAGCTACATAAACTTCTTCTTGTAGTTCACCATTCAGAAATGCACTCTTCACATCCATTTGATATAACTTGAATTTCTTGAAGGAGGCATAGGCCAGGAACAATCTAATGGCTTCAAGTCTGGCTACAGGTGCAAAGGTTTCATCATAATCAATCCCTTCTTCTTGCCTATAACCTTGAGCAACCAACCTTGCTTTGTTTCTTGTAATGGTACCATTTTCATCCATCTTATTTCTGTATACCCATTTTGTTCCAATTACAGTGTGATCTCTGGGCCTTGGAACTAGAGTCCAAACTCTGCATCTTTCAAACTGATTAAGCTCTTCTTGCATTGCAGCTACCCAACTTGGATCACTTAGAGCTTCATCTACCTTCTTCGGTTCCATCTGAGATATCAGTGCGGTTGAGAACAAACTGTGGTTATCTCTATGTGTTAAGCTTCCTCTTGTTTGAACACCAGAACTGATAGGACCTATAACATTAGTTGTTGGATGGTCTCTATGCTCATTGATTTCTGGAGGGAGGTCATCATGAACCACTATTTCTTGAAGATTTTCCAGAGGAGGCTCTTCTTGATATTCATTGAAATCTTCATTGAAGGTGATGTTGGGAACTGGATCAACGGTTTGAATGGGATCAGAAGAATGCGGTTCTACAGCAACACCTTCGGTTTGATTTGGAGCGGCTGGAGAACCTGATGGAGCGGTTTGAGTAGGTTGGTCATTTGCGGTTGCACGATTAAGGTAAGATGTACCTGTCTCAAAACCACTGAAATCATCAGCAACATTTGGAGCCATATGTGGCTCAAGAAGATTATGTTCATCAAATGTAACATGGACTGACTCTACAATTTTTAAAGATGTCTTATTGAAACAACGAAAAGCTTTGGAGTGTTTTGAATAACCAACAAAAATACCTTCATCGGCCTTAGCATCAAATTTACCTCGATACTCTTTGCCATTGTACAAGATGTAGCACTTGCATCCAAATATCTTGAAGAAGGCAATGTTGGGTGATCTGCCTCTCCACAATTCATAAGGAGTCTTATTGTGAACTTTGATGATTAGGGAGCGGTTCTGGGTGAAACATGCGGTATTGATGGCTTCGGCCCAGAAGTATTTGGGAAGCTTTGCTTCTGCAATCATTGTCTTCCCGGCTTCAATCAAAGTCCTGTTCTTTCTTTCTACAACTCCATTCTGTTGTGGAACCCCAGCGGCAGAGAAGTTATGATCAATTCCATGATCATCACAATATTGAGCAACACCATTGTTTGTAAATTCGGTTCCATTATCTGAACGCACGGCAACAATGTCATCCAATTTTTGAGTTTGGAGCTGTCTAAAGAGAGCGGTTACGATGCCATAAGTATCATCTTTAGAGGCCATCATTTCCACCCATGTATATCTTGAATAATCATCAACCACCACAAGTGTATAGCGGTTTCCTCCAATACTGGCGGTTGGGACAGGTCCAAATAAATCCATGTGCAGCAATTGCAAACAGCGGTTCGTTGAAGGTGCGGTTTTACTAGGAAATGACTGTTTGGGCTGCTTTCCAAGCTGGCATGCTTTGCACTTTTCATCATGATGGTCAGCCACTTTGGGTAGTCCTTTTACTAGACCATCCCTGTGCAGTTTTGCTAGATACTTGAAGTTCAAGTGGCTGAGCCGCTTATGCCATAACCAGCTGCTTTCACTTATGTTTTTGGCTACAAAACAGAGGTCAGCAATAGAAACAATATTACTCAAATCTATCATATAAACATCACCTGTTCTGTTGCCAGTCAGTAGAGTGACTTCAGAGGAAGCATCTTTGATATAACAGTTAGTTGATGTGAAGATGCAGTTCATTCCTTTGTCACAAAACTGAGATATGGAGAGAAGGTTGTGCTTGAGTCCTTCTACTAATGACACATTTTCAATAGTCACCTTTCCTCGTTTGATTGCTCCATATCCTACTGTTTCTCCTTTCTTGTTGTTACCAAACACTACTGGGGGACCTTTCATTTGGATGAAACTGCAGAGTAGTTCGGAATCTCCAGTCATGTGTCGTGAGCATCCACTATCCAAATACCAGAGATCCTTCTTCTTCTTCGCGGTTCCAGCCATAAAACATGAAATCTGAAAAATAAACATGAAAGGTTTTGGTCCCCCTTATTCCTTGGGTCCTAGGGTTAGCAGCTTTTTGGGACCCACACTTGTTTGACCTTAGGATTTTTACGTCCCTTGGCATTGGGTGTGAATCTTAAAAGACAATGACCAGCACTATGACCAAAATCAGCACAAATAGCACAATGAATAAATCCAGGTTTTGGTTGCGGTTTTACAAACCCTTTACTGACCTTCGGTTTCTCATGTTTTACTGGGTCAGCGGTTTTGGCTTTAACAAAGATTACCTTCTTGAGCTCAACCTTCCTCTTAGGTGCGGCTTTAGGGAAAATGATAGGAATTTCCTTAAACCGACTAGGAGCGGTTTCATCACTCAATACTTCCTTGGTTGCCTCAGCCGCTATGGATTTCTCTTTCCACTTTGAATCTCTCCCAGTCTGGTTTTTAGGGTACTCAAAGAAATAATTTTGCCTTTTAATTTCTTGTTTTGAGCCCTTTTTACCAGCATGATTAACCTTAGGAATTTCTTTGGTTTGTTCAGTAGGTTTCACACCACCTTCGGCACAGAGACAAGGACACTTACACCCATCATCGGTTTTAAACCCCAATCCACTTTTATCCGAAGTAGGAATTTGTGAATTTAGGATTTGTTCCACAGTGACACCAGACTTGGTCCATACATCGGTCACTTTTTGGAGGTCATCCCTTTGTACGGTAAGATCATGGATTTGGGTGAGAAGTACCTCGGTTCTGTCCTTCAGATAGCGGTTTTCATCCACAATAGTAGATACCCCAGCAATTTGGAGCTTGAGATTTTCAATTTCCTCCTTGTGGGATTTACATACACGTTGGGATTCTTCAAGTTCCGCAGCCATTAGTTTATATGCCTTTTTAAGTACAGTGTGTTGTTGACATATAATGTTTGCACGTTCTAGTACCTGATCATCATGACTTTGGTCTGCTTGAACCTCGGGAGTGTAGTTTGGTGTTGTAGGAGCTCTGCTTGATCTAGCCTCAGGAGTCTTAGGTGAAACTGACTTCATTTGTTGTTTTGGCAGTGGAAGGCTTTCGTCAATTTCAATTCTTTCTTCAAATCCCATGAGACAGAGATTAGCAGTTTCTTCATCATCACTTTCATCTGAGTCTGAACCCATCCATGTCAGCGGTTGATCTCCTTGGTCAGCTACCATTCCTCTTCTTTTCACGAACTTCTTGTTGAATGGTTTCTTTGCTGGCGCGGCTTCATAGCGCGGTTTAGGACAACTTGACGCAAAGTGACCTGGTTGTCTGCAGTTATAACAAACCAAGTCTTCCCTTGTCTTGGGATCTGCAGTTTTGTTGAATCTGGTTGGAGGGACAAACTTTGCTGGGCCTTTGGATGGAAATTGAGATCTATTATTTTTCCTGAACTTGGTGTATCTCTTCACATACAAAGCAAATTCTTCATCATCCATTTCATCAAAATCAACTTGAGTAGAACTTGAGGATTGTGATCCTACACTCTGAGCATAAGAACTTTGAGGAGGAGTGTAGGATTGATGAGACTGCTGATAAGATTGATAAGATTGAGGATATGGTTGATGTGATTGAGGATAGGATTGTTGAGACTGCTGGTAATATTCAGAAGGTGCGGTTTGAGGATTATATCTAGGAACATTTTGGTCAGGAGGAGCGGTTTGCAAGTGGAGGTGAGGAGCGGTTTGATGATGGTCTGGATTGTAGACAGGAGATGAGGTATTGTTGAATGCAGCTAGAGAGAGGGTCTTAAATCTGCTTTCGGTTTCATGGACCTCTTCAAGCTTAAATTCAAAAACCTTCAGCATGGCATACAAGTGTCGAAGATCAAGAGCTTCCAAGTCCTTGTTGTCTTCAATGTTAGTAGTTTTGATCAGCCATTTGCTACCAAGTGCTTGCATGAATCTCATGTTCAAATCTGTATTAGAATAGACATGTCCAAGAGAAAAACAAACGTTAACAATATCAATAAACCTCTCATAGCATTGTCTAAGAGATTCCTTAGGATCTTTAACAAAATAGTCAAAGAGTCTTCTCTGTTGATAGAGGCGGTTCTTCTTGGTATCTGAATCTCCTTCCAGAAAATCAACTATAGCATCCCAGGTAGCCTTTGCGGTTTTGCAGTGAAGCACCTTAGAATGAGTCCTCAGGTCAATAGCTGACACTAGCATGGACATAGCTCTTCCATCAAAATCCACATTGATGCGGTCTGCATCAGTCCATTCACTTTCTAATTTCTTAACTTCAGCTTCTTCTCCTGCGGTTCCTGCACGTGGATTAGCTTTCATAGGACATATGGTCCATCAGTAACCGCGGTCCACAGTCTACGATCACATGAAATCATGTGTTTCATCATCCTATCTTTCCAAAAAATAAAACTATCTTCATCCAGAATCGGTAAGTGATTCGAATTGGATGTTTGCATCATATGGGTGTTTGTGTTTGCCATTGGATCAGCACCCAAGCGGTTAAGCTTGTAAAAACAAGTTTGGTGGATACGCTCTGATACCACTTGTTGGTCCCAGAGGGCAACAAGGGTATAGAACCGCTAGAGGGGGGGGTGAATAGCGGTCCGAAACTTTTTCGAAATACCCTTAAAATCAACCGAGTACTTATCAGTTTGGCCAACTGCGGTTCAAGGCACAAGAACCGAACTGATAAAATGCACAGCGGAGTTTGCGGTTTGGCCAAATAGGTTAGTTAAAGAGTTTGGAAGTTTGACTCGGGTTGAGAAAACACTATGATGCAACAGAATAGTTAAACTTAAAGTTTAAAGGAAAACACAATTCATCTTTCAAGTCATTTCGTATATGGAAACAAGTTCAAGACCACAAACAAGAAAGATAAATATCAAGACAGAAAATAAAGATCAAACACACAAATTGAAGAGGTTCGTTCTTAAATGAACTACGTCCTCTACCTAGATGGTTAGTCTAGGATTTTCTAATAGCTATAAGACTTGTATTAATTTAGAGGAGGTTTTACAAGATAAATCTAAACTCTAAACAATAGTCTAACCTAAGCTATAATAACAACCGGTGTTTTCGAAGTATATAATCTATATGATCATATAAATCGGGTGTGTGTGTGAAAAGAAATCAAATGCTCTAAGTATCTAAATGATGGTGGAGCAAATAGAATTCTTTCTGTGTAAAGGCTAAGTATGAGTGGTTGTTAGGCTTGAAGCTTTGATGAAGAACTGGGTTTGCAATGGAGATGGTTGAAGATATGAATATCTGGGTTTAACTCTTCAAAGCAAACTTGAATACTTGGGAATGAATCTCTTGAAGCTCAGCAACCTTCATTGTTGAATAATGAAGGCTATTTATAGGCAGAGCACCCTTGTGACCGTTGGGTAAAGATTTGAATCAAATCTGAAGGGTACAGTGCTGTCGAAATCCCATTGGTTGAGCTGTCATTTTCGTCCTTGGTTTTGTCTTGTAGTCCTAGGTAGTTGTTGCACCACTACCTGACAATTGTCCTTTGTTGCAGAAAGGACTAACGGTAAACAATTTAAACTGATGGACAAACCGACATTCCTTGCAGAAACTCCAAGTTAACTTAGAGTTATTTTGACATGACATAACAACATCCTTATACTGTCAATAAGGGAATGTTTGTCTAAGGAATAAATGACATCTCTTTAATTCTTCAATAACTGCTCTGCGGTTTCACCAAGCATAGGGCGGTTTGAAGAATGGTCTTGATGTGCGGTTTCATCAAACATGCAAACTGCGGTTTGATGAGAATTGAAGAGCTCCATGCTGGCATTCTTAAAATGATGGCTTGAAGCACTAAACCGCTAATGATACAACCGAACAATACTCAGCCTTGAAAACAAAAAATCTAGAAATGGACTTATCTAAAAATTGAAGTAGAACTTCATTACATGCGGTCCTAAAGTCCATAAAAAGACACGTGGAATGGATCAATCAAATTAAGGTGGGTGCACTAACAATGAATCCTAACAAGTTCCTTTACATTTATCCAAGTTAGAACTCTTTGATAAAGGTCTTGGCGAGCATGCACCTCATTGTAACATTCTATGCGCACTCGAGCCCCATCTCCTCATTTCCGTAATCTGTGCTGCTATGGCTCTATAGCCACAATGTCCAGCAGATGCCACATCTGTGATGCCTCCAATAAATGGGATAATGAAAGGCAGAAAAGACGTCATATACGGAGAGCTGTATATACTAGTTTGATTGGGCTGTCCATTTCCCTCTCCACGACCCTGACCCTGATCCCGTCCTCGTCCTTGACCTCGCCCTCGACCCCGAGCCCTCTCCACGACGGAAGCAGCTAGTGGTGGATGAGATGTAGGAGTACAAGCAGGCTAATGTGTGGGTTCTGAAGCTGATTTCCGTTGTGCGTGGACTCCGAACTCGCTTGGGTTGATGCAATGAATGCAGATCTAGACTGAAATAGGGCAAAGAAAAGAGTGAGAAGCATTCATACTATCAACATGAAAATCAAAATACATCAAGAACGTAAAGTGTGAGCCACAAATGAATGAAGATATATACCCTTTGCTTTCGAGGATGGTGTAGCGGGGACTCGAAAAAATTTGTTAGTATGCTCCCAATCTGACGGTTCTCTGGAACTTCCGGTCCGGGGTTTATTCGCCTTTGAAATATGATCTGGCTCGTAAGCATCTCTCGTATGGTAATTAAGCCTTCTTCCATGTTTTTGAATAACTTTCTCCTTACGGTTCAGGTGCTTTCTCAACTTTATTCAACATAGCTTGAAAATTTTCTTTATTTATTGAAGGCTCAGATGGAGTTTGTCTACTTCAATGTCCAACTTCTTCCAAAATCATGAATCGAGGACAGCTCAATCCGTCCCCCCAAGTCCTCTATCCGTGAAATCTCGTGACTACATGGAAGTTCATGTGTCGCCTGTAGTAACACCGCAGGCAGCCTCAGTGATGATATTACCCCATTACGACCCCCCTGGTTTTTAATGATTTTCTGAATACGAGCCCGCTCTTTTTGTCTGATATTGCGCAAGGCTTCCGTTGACACTTTAGTCAATATGTTGTGATACAGATTACGGGTCCTCAAATCAATTGGAGTTCTGGTCTTTGATCTATTCATACTCTGTTTGATATTTTTTAGTTGGATATCCAAGATCTTATGAGCCTTTTTGAAGATTGTGTCAAAAGTAGAAGAAGCACTCCCCAATGCCTTCTTCACCTGTTATGCTCACCCTCAGTCCTGTTTGTGGTATGGGTCCCGAAGTGTGTAACACATCCGTGTGCATAGACAGAATATTCTGAGAGTTGGAGTAATCCATGTATCGCGGAGGTAATCCAATAATACAGGATAAGATCTGAAACGGTCACAAAGCCCTTGCCACGTTCGTCCCATTCGCCGGAGGTAGGGGCTGAGATTGCATAATTGAAACTCCTCATGAATGATTCTGCCAAATCCTCGCTACCTGTATGACTCAACCCATGCTTTCTAACATTGACTTCGATATGCCTCCGACACAAGAAGTGTGCGGTGTCGGGAAAAACTGTACGGAGAGCGCTGATGAAACCCAATTCACGATCAGTGACAAAAACTGTTGGCAACCGGTGAGTTGTAAACAGACTGTGCAAATTATCCAATGCCCATATGTAATCATCTGCACTCTGATACTTGAGGAACGCATAAGCTATTGTGAAATTATGCCCGGTGGAAGTAAATCTACAAACTGCAGAAGTACAGTCCATAACAGCTGGCGTTGTAAGTGCAGTCACCTTGTACAACATATGGAAAACAGTTTAGCATCTTCATTGCTAATGGGTGAGAGAAGAATATGTCGCTGATTATGCCACTCTCAGCGTTCCCTCGTGTAGTATATATATTCATTCGTCGAGTAATTTAAGGAATTGTTGTAGCGGGGTCCTCCCCTTGTCGTTTCTTCTTCTCTATATTTTTTGTGATGGCATTGCGACGTGCATCGGAGTGCTCACGTTCTTCTCATCGTACATCTTTAACATTGCTACTATGTCATTTGGACGCAATGAACATTCACTTGCGCTACACACAGCGTCATATTCGCCACGTGTTAATTTCCCGAGGGAAAACCTTCCGGATACAAAGGAAAGCCATGATTATATGTATACCATTCCTTACAACATAACCCCATAACCCATCATCCTCCTTTCTTTGGCATGTATTTTAAAAGTGCACTCTCTCTTCTTGCTACTACTCTTCCTAATGTTTCTTTGATCTTCCGGGCCTGTGATGTCCACCAAATGACATATTATCATGGCATAAGCTAGTTTATTTCACTTCTCTTCTTCGAGTGGTCTATAATAAGGTGTATATTTCGACGCCTCGCGATTTCCCGTACATGTGCAAGAAGTGCATCCCTATTTAGAAATAATTCTGATGCGTGAATTCATCACTGTATCCGGATATGGACCCTGCAAATTACAGCACCATCAGTTTCAAAGATCCAGTATACATTCGTGTATACATACACGACATGGTACATTACATCTCGTGTATACATACACTACATACTGTACATTAAACTCGTATGGGTGTACACGAGAATTAAGTTACTATGATATTGCATTGTTATTCTCATTTGTATTTGAAGATTGTATAAATAAATCTAAAGTGTAGGTCAAGATTGGATTTTTATTCAAGATGAGATTTTTAGTTCAAGATGGGATTTTTATTTTGATTTTGATCACATACAAACAAAACAAAACATTAAGAACTTAACTCGATTTTTAAACATCTCGTGTACGTTCACACGAGATCAAAGTATACATTTCGTGTGTGTATACACGAGATACAACTATACAGTTCGTGTGTATACACGAGATACAAGTATACATTTCGTACATGTACACACGATATGTATAAAGGGTTTAGGGTTTAGGGTTTAGGGGTTTCAAGGAGTATGACCCGATGATGTGAAATGGTATATGGCTACATATTTATTTATTTTTTTATAATTTTTTCTTATATTCTAAATGACATTTAAAGTGTTTTTCATTAGTATGACTTTACTCAAAATCCAAATGGAAATTGAGTTACAAATTTGTGCCATTTTTTCAAGGTTTTAAGGAATATGACCAGATGTTGTGAAAATTGTATACGGCTACATATTTATTTTTTAAATTTTTTTTTCCTATATTCTAAATGACATTTAAAGTGTTTTTCATTAGTATGACTTTACTCAAAATCCAAATGGAAATTGAGTTACAAATTTGTGCCATTTTTAAGGTTTTAAGGAATATGACCCGATGATGTGAAATGTATATGGCTACATATTTATTTTTTTAATTTTTTTTTCTAGATTCTAATGACATTTAAGTGTTTTTCATTAGTATGACTTTACTCAAAATCCAAATGGAAATTGAGTAAGAGAGAGACATAGAGCTATACTCAGCCCTAGAAACTAATACATATCCATTTCCTACTGAACCAATAAACTTTCAAGTTACAAAACCCACAACTAATAAATCCAAGTAATACATAAATCCTATCTCCTAAATGCGACCTCCTAAAATCTCGTGCGCCCGTCTAAGACCAGCTATGACGTCCTCGGGGAGCTTGGCATCAGTCAAAATTGGAAGTATGATACTCGTGCCTGTGCAACCTCTGCAACCCCACGCTGCGGTGGAACATCAACTTCGGGGAGGTGGGGGAGGTGGATGTCAACGGGGGGATCATGTATCGAATTAGATATCCGAAAATGACTCCTAGTCAGAAACCACTCCATATAATCTGCAGTCACATGGAAGATGTAGTCACTAGTGGCCCCCAACGGGGAACGGCCTGAACTCCTCCAATGCTGTACTCCACCCACACGGAGTCCCAAACATGATCCTGGTCACCATAGTCTTTCTGGTACCCCCGTTCTGACCCTTTGACAAAATGCATGTCGTGGGAGCCACGGGAGCTGTCTAGGGATCCTCTGCCCGGTACCGAACTGCTAGTAACACGATCAGGCATGTAAGCCTCAGTGATGTCACAAAAACGTATAACCCCCCTGAAGCATGAAACCGGCAGAATCGCGTCCGCTCCGGTACCATAAGGAGTCCAAAGAACCTGTGAGTAGACTTTGTTAGGCAAAGTCTACATAATAACGGAGGGGAGTGTAACAATTTGAAAAAGTTTTAATATGAATAACTCACCCTGTCAACATGGCATCGTGTCAAGAGTGCGCGATACTGCACTAGATTGCTCTAATCCCCTCCCAGCTGTATCAGTCCGTGACCATCTACGGGCTCTCGGCTGCCCCTGCTGCCAGTGCGGGTCAGAAACTCGTCGGAAATCCGGTAAGTACTCGTATATCCATGCCTGAGAATGTATGTAAAAAGTATTAAATACTAATCAAATGCAACATGTAATTACAGATGGGGGGAGTCGACAGAGTAAAAAGAAAGTGAATAGAGTAAGATGTACCTCTAGCAGAGTCACACAACCACCCATCTGCTTGCATCCGGATCTGGACGCTTTTCCAACTCTTGGTATAGTTATGCCAACTAGCTGATCCCCAGGAGAAGTGGGGAGTGTCTTAAGATCCATGCACAGGGGAAGGTAGGCTGCAGGCACCTTATCCTGACTATTATCCACGAACATCGTGCAACCCAATAGGTGCAGGATATACGCAGAAGCACGCTGGGCATCTGTCATGCCACCTATACGGGGAAGAAAAGAGACGCCATACACCCTTTAATAAGTACCCAGTGCCGCTCAAATGAAGGTGTCTACTGATGGCGGATACGTCAGGCACTGGATCCGGATAAACATGTGCACCTACACAGCTGATACCTGTAAATTGAAGATGAAATAACACATTTAGTACATGAGATGAATGTAGATAGTTCATATAGTCTTGAAATTGATAATATATAACAACATACCCAGGATATGAAAGACTTCATGTAACGTAATGGTCATCTCCCCCCACGGCATGTGGAACGAGTTAGTTTCAGGAGGACCACCGTTCCAAAAAATGCCTTTAGGAGCGCGTGGTTAGGGCCTTTGAATGGTGGCATCGTTGCAGCTTCTTGATGCCCGATGCATCAACGTGGGTCAGCCGGCTCTATCAGTAGCCCTCCAGTTCATCACGCTTGAAACCTGTTTATTCCAAACAAAAAAATATAATCAATACTCGAGATCGAGAAAAAGCATGGGATGATAATTAATGGAATTTTTTAGAGTGTGCCAAATAACTTCAAGATTTTAATAGTTTCACATTAATGATTTCTTACTTGTGCAGATGCTGCAGTCTCGTATGAAAGTCACCACTGACTCACTAGTGGCGTCCCTCCAAATCTCTCGGGCTATGTGATCACCAAACCCGTATATAAGAGAAACAACCTCTGGGCCGCCACCTGGGTCACTCTGAATCTGCCCATGATGGTGGCTCCTCCTCACCCGCATCATGCCTCCTCCTCCGTCCCTGCCCTCTAAGCCACATTCGGACCCCGCCTCCTCCCATGCCTCAAAGGTCTAACATCTATCTCCTCCTCCTCCTCCACCTCATG
>JAOWBW010000900.1:0-44693 GCA_026119855.1 Campanula takesimana
GGTGAGTTTTCTCTTTCTTGAATCCATATTGTGCAAGGACTTTACTGGGAATTTGACTTGAACGAACGAATACAAGGCCACAGGGTGACCTAAATACGAGTCAATATCCAGTGAAGTCTTTTATGTTGTAAAATAAAAATAAATGTAGTGTACTCCCTCAGTCCCAAAATGATATTCCCATATGCCATTTCTCATTGTCCCAAAGTGTTTCCCATTTGGGCTTAAAAGTGCATAAACCAAATATGGCTAGTGAAGCAAGTGTTCGTATTCTTAAAAGTTTGAATAATCAAATGGATGATCATTTGGGACAGAGGGAGTATGTTGTTTATTTAGGGAGTGTGTGCACAGGGGAGCTTTTATCTAATTGCGAAATTGTGTTGCAGAAAAATAGTGGAGTTCCAGATGAAGACTTTGTTTCGTACGTTAACAAATGGTGTGAGGTAGGAGCTTCACTTGTAGGAGGGTGCTGCAGAACCACTCCAGTACTATCCGAGGCATTTATAAAATCCTTTCCCGTCGTTGTGTTCCTCAATAGTTGAAAGAAAAGTGACTAGGCTAAAAAGTTTAATTTTATAACAAGACAGTTGTTGAGGTTGTCTGTTTTTCTAATCTTAAGGCACGCTAAGCTACTCTAATCATGTTGTTTTGGCCTGTTTGGCGTAACTTATAGTATATGTATTGCTTGATGTAATGAAAGTAACGTTCATGCTCATTTGTTACATTGATGATATTATAATTCTGAGAGCTAGTCTCTTCTCCTTCTGTGAGAAAGAAAGGTTCTTAACTTATACAGTAATTCTGAGAGCTCTCATTGGACAAGTGAAGCTATTGTTTTCTGTCTGTTGCTGCGCGGCTTTATATTTTAAGAAACATGCGCTGTTTTTGTATCATGTTAAATTGCATTACAACAATTCATGTATTTAAAATTTGATATTTATTATTGTAGATTGTTTGTATTACAATAAAATTGCACTAAAAGTATTTCTGTGTTTATAAATGCGACATTTAGTATATGACTGACAAAATACTACTCCTCCGTCCCACTTTAAGAAGGTTCTTAGTTGCTTTAGTCCTTTCTTTAATGACAAAACATGAATAGTGTTTTGGACATCTTTGTCCTCATAAAGTTCATATATTATACTCCCTCTGTCCCTAAATGAGTGTCCCCTAAATGAGTGTCTTTTTGAGCATAACTTTCTCCCTAAACGTTTTTTCCGATTTTTTTTTCACCGGTTTCTTTATACGTGCAAAACTAAACGTTTGGAAAGGAGATTACAAGATTTTATATGAACCGTTGTTACCAAATTGTTCAAAAGTTGAGATTTTCAGTGTCCCTTAAAATGAAATTTGGACACTCATTTAGGGACAGAGGGAGTAAAAAAAACCATCACTTACCCATCAACTTTTCACCCATTTGCGTTATGAAAGGACAATTATATCTTCCACACACTACTTATTGACTCAAATTTGCTTTGGTTTCTTAATAAGCGTGTAAAGTCATACTAACAACCTCGAGGGACGAAGGGAGTACTTAATCAGGGGGTGTAAATGTAAATGTAGTAATCTTTTTTTTTATTTCAATGAAAGGGGCAAAATCGTCAAAGTAGAAAAAAAACATGAGTTACGCAATACGGGTAGAGGGAAAAAGTGTTTAGACGAGAAGCGAATGACTGGTGGAACGAACTAGCCGGCGGCGCACAGCAACAGGCTGTCGGCAATGCCATTTCCGATGTTATAAGGGTAAGCTTGTTAAATAACATTAATTTCCCTAAGTTGTTTTTTTCATCTCTCATGAAAATTATGCTCAACCCTAAGTAATAAATTAGCATACAACTGAAACTCAATTTAGGGATGAATTAGAAGCTCAATACAATATACTCTCTCCGTCCCATAACAACAAGGTATTCATTTTTTTTTTTAGGAAGCGGAGTTAATGAAAGATATTGGAAAAGTAAGTGTTGTGAGTGAGTAGGAAGAGATAAAGTGGGTAGGGAACAGTGAGGAGATAGTTATAGATTTTCCTTTTTAAGAATGTGGTACTTTTCAATTGGACACTCAAAAATGGCACTTTGTTATGAAACGGATGGAGTAAATCTTTTCAGGAACCTACGATTGTAAAAACATATATGTTTGAATTTTTACTTAATGTAGACAAACTTTCTATTGAATTTTTTACAGTTCTAGCCAAAAATCCTGGGTCTCACCTTAAGAATGGTCACAATACTAAGATTTGTTAGGCAACCCTCTCCGATGTGGGATTGGTTCATGAAAGAATCCACATCAATTTCTATCTTTTGCACTAGCCCCTATGGGATTATTTCATGTAAGGTTTTAATTTCATGGGAGGAGGGGAAATCCTTAGGATACATTTCCTTTCAAAAACATGTCAAACCAAGTTGTTTTTCAGGACTGATTAGGAACGAGATCCATTATAAGTGGAAGTGCGTTAATTCTTAAGTCTTATTTTTGACTTATATCATTTGAAGTACATATAGTTCTGTGTTTAATTGATAGTTGCGCTTTTATATTGTACTAAGCACTAATAAAGTCAAATATCAGCTTTAGAACAACTCCGCACAATAGCGTCATTTCTTATGGAGATCAAGGAAGGAGGAAAAGAAGGCTCGTTAGTCTGCTGAAGCAAGGCGCTGAAGCTGTGAGTTTCACTTTGATTTTGTGAATATAACCTTGACAGAACGAATATTTTCGTGTTGGAAATGATCACCTAGTTTGCACTTGTTATCTGTCTATCTTCATGACACTACGTTGATCTTAACAGAGAGTTTTTGAATCAACATTTGTTGGAAGGAGGTCAATCATTAAAGAACGCTTCTCAAAGAAGTACAGACACCCAGCTTTGGATTCAAAGCTCACTCTCAAACGCCTAAACTCGGTTAGTTACTCTATCTGTAGTTTCAGTTGGCCCCAAATAGTTTAAAATTTAGTATGCTAGTATCCTCGTACAAATATACAATATTCAACGGCCAACTTTTTTCAAACGTCGAAAATTTTCCTATAACTTGGAAGATTTAAAAAATCAGCCAGCAGCAGTAGTTATTGAGTGAAACTAGCCGGATATTATTCAAAACTGACTATATTGTTGCATATGTGATTATAATGTCCCATGTACTTGATGGTTTTTGATTAGTTGGAGTATAGCTTGAACAACTAGAGTGCAGTAATTTGTGAACTGATTAAAGTGCGTCTTGTTAACCTCTTGGCTCTCTTGAATGAACTGTCTTATGCTTTTCTTATGATAGTGATATAACTACTTATTTTTGCATAATATGGACTAAAGTCTAGTACATATAATTTTTTAGGAAATCTTGAGAAAAGATTTAAATTTTTTAGCCTTTTTTAAAGTTAAAATTTTTATTCAATAACATAATGACCAAAGAAACAACTCACAAACAGTTGGTAAATATACCATAACTGATGATCAGGAAGTTATTCGAGTATGGACAGTTTCTTCATGTATAAATGTCCTTAAAGCTGTGCGCTTCGCATCCTCATGATTACAGGAGGCTAGATGTGTGACAAAAGCTAGACGACTTGGGGTTTATACGCCAATGCTTTATGCCGTCGACCCTGTACTGCACACACTAACATTTGAATATGTGAAGGCCCATCTGTCAAGGACATATTCCTTGCTTTTGGGTGGGAAGGAGTGTTGAAGAAAGGATGAACGACATTGCATTGCAAATCGGGAATGCAGTAGGAAAGCTACATGATGGTGGCCTCATTCATGGAGATTTAACCACAATCAAATATGTTAATCCGCAGTGATACCAATCAGCTGGTTGTAAAATATTGAATCTACAATGTGTAAGAAGGTGAAAGCAATCTGCTTTAATGCTGTTCTTCCTGGTTTAGGTATTGATTGACTTTGGTTTGAGCTCTACGTCAACCCTCCCTGAAGATAAAGCAGTTGACTTATATGTACTGGAACGCGATTTACTCTCGATGCATTCTTCTTGTGGAAATGTGGTAAGCGAAGTAGAGATCCCCTTTTTGGCATTTTGGAATCATACATATTTGTGTGATTGTTGAGTCTTGTGTGTATTTTAATATCGATTTATCTTTTTGGTGACATGATCCAAAAAACGTGCTTGCAGAAAAAAATGATTAGGAGATTTAACTGATATCTTTTCTCTCAATGACATTAAAAATAGATGGATAAGATACTTTCTGCATATAGGAAGTCCTCAAAGCAATGGTGTTCCACATTAAACAAGTTGGCTCAAGGTACAATTTTTCTTCATATTCATCTTTTCTTGTTATTTTTATTTTTTGTTTTTACATATTTATATTTACTTTTTCCCTCTCACTGACTTGTTACAGTGAGACAGAGAGGTAGAAAGAGGACCATGATTGGATGAAGTTGTGTTGAAAGCTGTTTGAATTTGTAGAGGTAGAAAAGAGACCACAAGAGATGCATTTGGTGAGACCTTTATATATGTAGTCTATGTTTTAAAGTTATGCATAGTACCTACTATCCCGTGAAAATGTTTGGCCTAGTTCCTTGTACTGTTTTCACCTGTGGGGAAAATTTGAGGTAAAATAAATACTGGCTAGTATTAATTTGACTTCTTTAGTGGTAGCTCCGCCAGTGGGGGAACCACTCTCTACGTGTATCTACTAGCATGAAGAGTCGAGTGACCTAATACCAGTTTGTTTTTATAGCACTCAGTTAGGACTGTTATTAACAAGTCTGAGTTAAGGTCCACACATGCACACGACGTCTCAACCCTATCCAATTCTTGTATAGTACTTTTAGGAAAATATATTCACATGCAGGTTCGTGATGGTGCTTTTTATAAAATAAAATGACGACATCAAAATGAGTAAATAAATCAAATTTAGAATATTGATAATGTAAAGAGTTTATTGCAAAACTGACATGCGTACTTTTCATTTTACTTTCAATGAGTAAACTACTTTTCCGCCCCTCGTACTATGGCCCCAACATCAATTTGACACTCGTACTATTGAAACAACAAATGTATGATGCGTACTATAGTTTTATTAGCAAAATTAACCAATTTACTATTCAGTCGTTAACTTTTTTTAACACACGTTATTTTTTTAACGAGAATTAATTTATAACTAACTTTTGTTATCTCCATCATCTTCCCAAACCCAACATCCACCCCACCCTTTCCCAGCCCAACACCGCCACCACCGCCCCCATCACCACCGCCACAAGACGGGATCCCCTGCACGGCAGCCGCCTCCGGGACATGAAACTCACCCAAACTGGTTCCAATGCCTGCCTTCACCATAGTAAATCCTCTCTAGAGTCCTAGGCGACAACAACAGGACCGGAATAAACCAAAAATTCGGGCCAAATGGCCAGAATTCGAACCAAATTCAGCAAAAAATCAAAACAAATCGCATATGTAAAAATCGAATTCCGACTTCGTTAACCGTTGGATCGTCGTGAAACTTCTGGGCTTTGGTCGCATCCCCTAGGCGCACATGATGACCGTTGGGATCTTCCAAATAATTGCCGGAGAGGGAGAAATGGCCGGCGGCGAAAACTGGCGAAAATCTCCCAAAATTCGCTATATTAAAAATCAAATTCCCTTTTCATTAACCGTTGGATCGTCGTCAAATTTCTGGGGTATGTTCGCATCACTCAGGCGCTAATATTGACCGTTGGGATCAGCAAAATAATCAGCGGTGCCGGAGATTGGCCGACGGCGCAAATCCGGCGAAAAAACTCAAAAATCGCCCCAAAAGTTAGTTTTGTTAAAATAAATTAATGCCCGTTAAAAAAATAATGTTCGTTAAAAAAAGTTAACGACTGAATAGTAAATTGGTTAATTTTGCTAATAAAACTATAGTACGCATCATACATTTGTTGTTTCAATAGTACGAGTGTCAAATTGATGTATGAGTACGAACTACTTTTCTGCCCCTCGTACTATGGCCCCAACATCAATTTGACACTCGTACTATTGAAACAACAAATGTATGATGCGTACTATAGTTTATTAGCAAAAATAACCAATTTACTATTCAGTCGTTAACTTTTTTTAACACACGTTATTTTTTTAACGAGCATTAATTTATAACTAACTTTTGTTATCTCCATCAAAAACAAATCGCATATGTAAAAATCGAATTCCGACTTCGTTAACCGTTGGATCGTCGTGAAACTTCTGGGCTTTGGTCGCATCCCCTAGGCGCACATGATGACCGTTGGGATCTTCCAAATAATTGCCGGAGAGGGAGAAATGGCCGGCGGCGAAAACTGGCGAAAACCTCCAAAAATTCGCTATATTAAAAATCAAATCCCGCTTCATTAACCGTTGGATCGTCGTCAAATTTCTGGGTATGTTCGCATCACTTAGGCGCTCATATTGACCGTTGGGATCAGTAAAATAATCAGCGGTGCCGGAGATATGGCCGACGGCGCAAATCCGGCGAAAAACTCAAAAATCGCCCAAAAGTTAGTTTTGTTAAAATAAATTAATGCCCGTAAAAAAAATAATGTTCGTTAAAAAAAGTTAACAAATGAATAGTAAATTGGTTAATTTTGCTAATAAAACTATAGTACGCATCATACATTTGTTGTTTCAATAGTACGAGTGTCAAATTGATGTTGGGGCATAGTACGAGGGGGGGCGGAAAAGGAGTTTACTCTACTTTCAATTTGACTTGCAAACTTTGGAAACATCAAATGTGGTTTGCGTACTTTCATTTTCAAAATTTGAGACGACTTTTTAACACCCGTTAAAATACATAACGGGCATAACAGATGTTAACCAAAAATAGGCATGTGCAGTGCACATGACTACTTATGTCTGCAATTACTTATGTAACCCTCACTTGATCTGGTCATCAAAGAAAAAAGAAGAAAAAAGGAAAAAAAAGAAAGAGAAAAAGAAACACGCTCTCCCATACCTATCCTGTAACGCCCATCCTTATTATCGTTAAATATTTGACTTATTTGTTAAATATTTGAACTTGCATATTATGTGCTAGTTTTATTTGGGTTAATTTCTTAACCGCTTTAGAAAGTTAAGGTGGTTAAATGTCTAGTTTTGACTTTGGGTCATTTGTGAAAATTTGACTTTAGGGGCCTTTTGTTAAAAGTAAAACTTGAGGGGCCTACTGGTCATTTCTTGAAACTTCCAAGTATATCAAGTTTGGGTTTGCCTGAGAAGCATTTTACCCAATTTCTTCTCGTTCTCTCCTTCTGTTCTATAGCTAGGGTTAAAAGTTTATCCTATTCTCGACTCATCGAGCTTAATTATCCCTCCGTTCTTGATTCCGATCCCGGATAAATATTCGTGGCGTTGAATAGAGCGTTCCCAGGCCGAACAGAAATAAGTTTGGGTCAACTTGATTTTCGACTAGGTAAGTTATTAGCTCCCCCTTGCTTGTAATAACATGCATAAATGTTATTCTCGATACTTGTGAATGTTAATTTCGTGTTTGGGATGATTTTCGTGGTACTTGTAAATTTGGGACAAAGGGAGTAATAATTCCTCTGTGTAAATGGTGAAAGAACATGGAAATACTAGTTTACTCATGTTATGCCCTTGTTAGAGTTGTTGAAATTGTTAGTAAAAGTTACTCCTACGCTGGGGACGGAGATTTCTAAGCCTGGAAAGAAAAATTGGGTTTGCTGAGAATTTGGACCAGGCGCCCGCCCGGTTAGTGACCAGGCGCCCGCCATTTGGCCAGAAGATTTGGGTTTCAGAAATGTTGGATGAGCGCCCGCCCGGTTCTCCTTAAGCACCGCCCGGTCCCCTGTTCCAAACAAAGTGTTTAAATCTAAATTAAATTGAAAGCTTATCCCTCCTAAGGCATATAGCCTTAGTATAAGATGTCCTAGCAAGTATAATTGTGGACCTTAGGGGCATTAGAACAAAGTTTAGACTTGAACATCCTAAGAATAGGATTGAGATTTTGTAAGAGTAAAGGTATAACTCTTATACATGCTTGAATGTCCAAAGATTAGAATTATAACTTGAAGTATAAGACATTTAAAATCTTGTACATGACTTGAACATCTATAGAATGGATTAAGACTTGAATATATGATAATAAAATCTTGTACATGGCTCTTGAAACAATACATATGTATGGTAGGAACTAGAAAGTGCTATGAACAAGCACTTACGTATATGAGACATGTTCTTGTTGTGTATGTGCAAACATTGCATACATTGCTTGATACAAGGTGACTTCTTGATTACTTGAAGCATGTTCCTTGTTGAGCTAGTCCACTACTTTTGGATTAGTTCTTCTCCCGTAGTTCAAGTAAATATCTACTTGTACATCCTTGGTGAGTCCAGCTGGTTCTCCTTGCTTGTTCGGAAATATATAGGTTCACGCTTGTCGCGAGAGCTGGGGCTTAAGTGACAATCGGGTCCCTATGTATTTGCGCTTGACCCTTACTACTGGCCATAGTAAGGGCATAGCTTCCTTGGTTGGAGCAATAAGCCTGACTTAAGTGAATGCTAAACTCTTGAACATCTCGTGAGTCTTGGTATTGGAATGACACTGGTTACCGGGTCTTCTGATACATACTGAATAATCAGTTTCTTGTTATTGATCGTGATTGTCAAAGTAATACAAGCTACGACAACAATGGTATTCTTGGGAGGAATAAGGAAGGAAGCAATATCCTTATAGCTTGCTTGTTTAGCCTTATGTGCTACTTGATGAGTGGCTTAGCCTCTCATATACTGTATTTGATGATACTTGATATATAATTACTTGAGTATCTACTTGAATTGCATGATAACATGTCATGTAGTTGCATCTAATAGCTTACTGAGATTTATCTCACCCCGTTTCTTGTTTAATTGTTTTCCTTAGATCAAAGGAGGATAGTGCGCAGTCTCGACTTAGCTGGGAGCTTACTTCGCAGGTCGTGATTATTTTGGGGCTTGTGTCCTTTTACATTGGTGAGGACGATTGTATTATGGGTTTTGTAACTCCTTATCTTGGGGTAGACAGTCTTGTCCAGTTCTTGTTGTCACTAGACATCTTGTATAGTACTCTTGATGCCAGCTTATGTGCTAGGCATATCTTCCGCTGTATGTAAATAAGTTTGGTTTTAATTTTCTTGTCTAGAACTCGTGTTGTGAGCTAGTATAGCTCCTTACTCTTGAGTATATATATCATGTCAATTTGTTACAAACAGTTGTCATCCAGTTTCTTGTTAAGTTTCTTGTACCTCGTAAGTCACGCGCATCCGGGTTCGAGGTTCTATTAGGGATCCCGGGACCTGGGGGCGTGTCATATCCCCTCCCAAATTCGCCACCGCCGTCCATCCACTTTTCTCCGGCGACCGCCCAACTTTGTTACCCATCATCCAGAGACTACTGCAGCCGCAAACCTTTAGCCGTAAATGTCGACGCCAGACTTGCCTCGTATTCGCCTAACATGACGATATTTGGGTTGAGGGATTTGGCTAGATTGCTGGTTGTTTCTACTCCGGCGTCGGTTTCGTCGAGAAGATTGTATAACTGGAGGATGAAATTGACTGCTTCAATTAATCAATTTTTCGATTTCCTTTGAAATGATATGGGTTTCGATTTTTGAGATATGGTTTCCGATGTCAACAATGTGAATTTCGTCGGCTTCAATTTTTCGATTTCCTTTGAAATGATATGGGTTTCGATTGTTGAGATATGGTAAACGCTGAAAAAGAAACATCCAAGAACACCAGGAGATAGCTTAGACAGCCTCTTGAATTTCTTGAATAATTACAGGTGAGTCATTTCAAACTTTTAACCCAGATCTAGTCTGGTGGTTCTGGAGATGGGGTTTCTGTTGAGAAAAGAGAAAGTGAATATTTGGGATTGGTGATAGGAAGAAAGGAGGAAGGCAGGTTGAAGAGGAAGAGAGAGAAAGGACAAAGTTGGGAGATTAGGAGGTTAGGTTGGAAAAGAGGAAGACAAACATTCATGGAGGACAAACCTCGTATTTATGTGTGCGTTGTGTAGTTTAGTGTAGAAAATTAAGGTAAATTTGGGAAGGAGTAGCATTAATGGCTACTGCTAGTTTATTTTTCACTGGAAGATATGATTGGATTGATTTTGCATGGTGGTTATGTAGTGTTGTTTAGGTGGCAGTAGTGGTGGCATGTTGGTGGCAATATGAAGAAGACGACCTAAGTTAAATTCAAGGGTTAATGACTGTTTAAGCCCTTATATTGTTTTGTTAAATGATAAAATTACCCCTCACATGACAAACATATGATCCATTATGTTAATGTTTGTTATGCCCCGTTATGTTTTTAACGGGTGTTAAAAAAATCGTCTCAAATTTTGAAAATGAAAGTACGCAAACCACATTTGATGTTTCCAAAGTTTGCAAGTCAAATTGAAAATAAATGAAAGTACGCATGTCAGTTTTGCAATAAACTCATAATGTAAAACTTGTGCAAATATACTCGAGTGCAAACTCTTTCTTTCAGTGAAAGAAATGGATACATCAAGAATGTCTAATTGTATTAAAATTTCATCGAGACACTTTTAGAAAAAGGTTCCAAGGTAAAGATCAATTCGAATGTGTTTTTTTTTTTTTTTTTTTGTTATTGTAGTATTATAGTATGTAGCAGTCACTGGTCTAGTATGATATATTTTCAGAGTATGTGTAACACTATTTATTTGACATGATCATTCATGATGATATCTTTTTATGTCATGCTGTCCATGCACAAGTCTATATGTATACACTTTCATTAGTTGCTATGTACGTATACATTGGTATGTTGTTGTACTCTGCACATTTGCACAAACTGGCAGTTACATTAGAAGGGAGTATGACACAGGAAAGAAAAATCCTTAAAAGACAAAAATGACCCCCTGAAAAATGATACTCACTCCGTCTCATACTTATAGCTACTTATTTCCATTTTGGGCGTCCTATACTTATTGCTACTTACTCAAAATGTTAACTTTTCTCTCACCTATCCAGTATCCACTCCACTCATCTCATAGTCACAACTACTATCCACTAACTTATTTTCTCTCTCCTACCTACCCACTCACAATACTTACTTTTTCAACATATTTTCTTATCCACGTGCACTTCCATTTGGTAGCAATAAGTATGGGTTGGAGGGAGTATGTGATAGAAAATCAAGAGAGGGAGAAGGGAAATGGCTTAAGAGAGATTTTATTAAAGCTGGAAAAAGCAAAAGAAAAATCAAATTATATCCATGAGAGTTGAGACACTTTCCTCAAAGTACAAAACAAAGATCATCCTTTGACTCCCTCCACTTTCCCCTATCCATCTTTGAGTTTCCTTCGTCTCAATCGAACTAGAGCAAATTTGGAATATCTTTTTTTTAAAATGTACTTAAATTGACATTATTTTGGTGCTTTCTACTTTCACATCTGATGTCGCCAAAAATAAAGCCTTATTATTTAAGTATTTATGTTTTTGGGCTTGGCCCAGGAATTTGTTTCTGGGCTTTGATGGATCGGGCCCCTTTACCAAGATAATAGCGAAGAGGCCCTGAGATCGGCCCTTTAGGTGGCCCTGTGGGCATGAGCTTGGCAAAAAAGAAGTGCGGCTTGATAGGCGACTTTCATGTCGCTTAACCGGGGATTGTGGTTGTTACGTAACAAATTAGCATGTCATTGGTCCCCACCAAATCTGTTTCAATTATAACAGAATATGTCAGAGTTAACGTCCTCTCTTGAAAAGTGTGCAGGCCAATCATATTTGGACGGCTGGAGACAATACACGAGCATCACATTTGGGTGACATGTGCAAGGCACATGTCGCCGTGCACGTGTTCGGCACCTTCCATAGATATATAAAAAGAAAAGCTGCATTGAGTGAGAGGTATGTTCAAGTACCCACACAGAGCACCATTCTTACTTTCTCTGTACTTAGTGAATTTAAGTTTGGTACTTGTGAGCTGATTCTCACGCCGGAGGGGCTTTTGCCGGTGAGCCCCCGGCGCAGTTTACGTTTGATTTCGTGTGTGTAGGTCAATTACAAAGAGAGGGCTAATTTCCTGGCGCTAGACTTATGATTTAGTTGCTGCCTTGGAAGCCATTTTTTCCGATAGCATCAACATCATTATTTGCATTAATTACGTGTGAATTCGGTCCTTATCCCACATGAGGTTTCTTATAAGAGGAGATCATCTTATTGGTTGTGATTTTGGCTTTACACATGCAACGCTTTCTGGGAACTACTCCTGCTGTACACAACACTCCAGCGAAGTGTTTGCTTAAATTGTGTCACGTCATTCCTTTTAATATATTAACGATTGAGATTTATTCGGCTTTGCGTGGATCTCACTTATGAAATTGATCCAGAATGTCCCATATATGATCAAAATGAAGATGATGATGAAAAAAATGACATAAGTTTTGCAAGTTGCATATCTATGGGGCTTGAGAAGATAAGGGTGCAAAGTAAAAGAAAGGGAAAGATTGAGGGGGATGGGGAGTAGGGCAGGGAATTTCATAAATAAATTGATGATTAAAATTATTGAATCCATTTAAGTGACCAATTGTGTGTTGAATCAAATCTAACTTTTAAACTGAAAAGTAGGTGGGTAGCTTCTCATTGTACGGCAGCATTACTACCTTCCCTCCCTTGCACTTTTGATAAACATTCACCCATAACCCCCTTGCGGGCGGACTGGAACCGCTGCACCTCTCCACCCAATGGCTCAGATCGATGCCATATATGTGAGCTCATCATCTGTGCGGCTATGATGATTTCAATTTTTTGTGGGTCTCACCGAGCTCGGACACATCTCAGCCGTTGGGTGGAGCTAAAATGAGGTGACTCCAATCAGAACCATTGAGTGGAGCTAAATAAGGGGTGCAGCGGTTCGAAATCCCCTCCTTGCCCTTTGTTTCTCTCATTTATTTTTTACATTTTGATTAATATGCTACCATAAATAGTTTTTGGTCTCCTTTGGACTCTTAGGGTAAATATAGATCGATTTTTTGAAAAAAAAATATTGTCCCTAAATCTGAATGTTATTTTACTAAAAAAAAAATAAAAAATTCTTTAGTCACTTTATATTTGTATAATTAAGTGTTTAGAAAGTGAATAAAAAGGATATTTATGATTGTTTAAAAAGTGAACATTTCAGAATGTCTTTAAATAAAATTTGGATATTAACTCACGACGGAGTAATACCTCTCAGGCCAATCAGAAACAGTTCAACTATATTTACCACATGAAAGCGATTAAAATAGTTCAAACACATTGGATATCGAAAAGTATGAGAAATATATTCCTTATAGAACATGGTTCAAGAGACCTCAATAATCACACTTTAGCTTGTACTAGTACATTTCAACTCTTCACTAATCTGGAGGGGTGCTAATGACTTCATAATAGAATATACTACTTCTCTTCCAACTCCACCCCCACCAGTTTGGGACATTCCTTATCAAAGTTCTAAAAAACGATAGGCGGACCGGGAATTCAGAAATAACTATAATATCTTAGGCGGGACCTAGACGTTTCATGAACGCCTAGCGCCTAAACGGGCATCTTTTAGAACATTGTTCCTTATAGTCTCAACTCTCATCCATCTTATTATTGTATAGTTTAATGCTTCTTATATCAAGGCGGGTTAAATATAAAAATAAAAAAAAAAAAAAAAAAAAACTTGCAAAATTTGGTCTACAAAATAATGTGTTATGATTTTATTGGTGCTTTCAATTAAAATGTGGCGGGTTCACAATCGAGGTAACCAATAAATATCGTCACCTCATTTTGTATTCATCTTTTTATTAACTTTTAGGGGAAATGACAATTTAGGGTCCAAAGTTTGGGGGGTGTGTGCCAATAGGGGTCTGATGTATCAATTTTGTCAATTTAGGGTCCAAAGTTGCAAAAGTTGTGCAGGTTAGGGTTTTTTAACGATTCTATTAACGGAATCCAGTTAAATCACAAGTGTTTTGACATAGACTTAACTGGAGTTTGTTTTTATTATTTGCATGAGCATATTGTCATTTCAGATGTAGAAAATTAATAAAAAATGAAATATTAAATTTTACTTTCTTATATTAAATTAAATAATAATTAAGACGTCATTTACCGAAAATATTTTTTCAAGAAATACAATAAAAATATTTTTTTTCATTAGAACCACTATAAAATAAAAAGTATAATTTTTTTAAAAAAAAGTGTAAAAAAACTCTATTCCCAAAAAAAACACTTTATTTTTAGAAAGAAGAAAGTGGGGATTTGGACAATTCTTTTTTTTTTTTTTTTTTTTTTTTCTGTGGTGGTGGTTAGTATTGTTTCATTATTATATTAGTATTCCAATTATTTTATTTATAAAATTATTTTTTATTTTTTATTATTAATTTTCATTGTTTATAACTTCATTATTTGCGGTTTAAAAAAAAACCACTTTAATTTTTTATTTGCTTATTATTTTATTTATTATTATTTTTGAATTAATTAAAATTATTCGAAAATTTAATAATAAAAGTGAAAGAAAATTTAGGGTCCATTGTATAAGGGGTGTGTGAAATGACAGCCCAGGCGAACATCCAAAACTAACTCCAGTTAAGTTTTTCTGTTACTTAACTGGATTTTCTTTGCAACTTAGTCCAAAAACCCTTAATTGACTAACGTTGTTAACTTTGGACCCTAAATTGAAAAAATTGATACATAAGACCCCTATTGGCACACCCCCCCCAAACTTTGGACCCTAAATTGTCATTTCCCCTAACTTTTATGCCCCTAGTAGTGCCCAGTTAAGTTATCGAGCTTTATAATAATATACCCATCAATTATTGATATTTTTAAAAACTTTTTTTTTTTTTTTTTTTTGTAATAAAGAAAGAAACATCAACTTACTCTAAGGCTCCGTTTGTTTCTCGTAAAATAACTTCCGGAAAATGTTTTCCCCATTTTCCGGCGTTTGTTACGCACCGGAAAATGAGGAAAATATTTTCCGGAAAATGGTTTTCTCTCTTTTCTAAGTAAAATGACTTACAGATTTTTACTAAGTAAGTCATTTCCGAAAAATGTTAACTCTCTCACTCACACCCAACTCTCCATAAAACCCCACCCTACCCACTACACCTCTAACACCACCCTCTTCATCCATCCTATCCACCACCCCCAACTACCCCAGCACCCACCCCACCCCCACCCACCCATCCCAAAAAAAAAAATAAAAAAAAATTCTTTTCACTCATATTAAAAAAAAAAAAATTAAACATCTCCACCACCCACCCACGCCCACCCTACCCCACAAAAAAAAAACTTCTTTTCACTCATATTAAAAAAAATTGAACATCTCCACCACCCCAACTACCCCACCCCAACCCTACCCCACCCCCAACCTACCAACCACCCACGCCACCCCAAAAAAAAAAAAAAAAAAAAAAAAAAACTTCTTTTCACTCATATTAAAAAAAAAAAATGAACATCTCCACCACCTCCAACTACCCCAGCACCCACCCCACCCACGCCACCAAAAAAAAAAAAAAAACTTTTCACTCATTAAAAAATAAAATTGAACATCTCCATCACCCCCACCTACCCCACCCCACCCCCCCCAAAAAAAAAAAAAAAAAAAAAAAAAAAAACTTGTTTTCACTCATATTAAAAAAAAAATGAACACTCCACCCCCCTACCCCCACCTCTCCCCCCCCCAAAAAAAAAAAAAAAACAAAAAAACACTCATATTAAAATTATTTTTGAACACCTCCCCCGCTCCCCATTACCCCACCCCGCCTACCCCAACCCACCCCACCCACCTACCCCCAAAAAAATTAAAAAAATATTAAAAAAATTACTCATTAAAATTATTTTTGAACACCTCCCTCACCCCCACCCCCCACCCCCACCCCACCCCCACAACCACCCATCCCAACCCAAAATCTCCACCCACATTCAATTTTTTTCTCATTATAATTCTTTTCCTCATATTAAATTATTATTATTTTCATATGAAAATATTTTCCGGAAAACATTTTCCTTAGATTTAACAAACACCAAAAACATGTTTATGTCATTTTCCGGAAAACATTTTCATTTTCCGGAAAACATTTTACGGGAAATCATTTTCTGGAAATTGTTTTACGCGAAACAAACGGAGCCTAAATATGACTTTTCCAGTAATTATATAGATCGCCTTTTATTTTAACTGTATAAATCATTACTCCTCCCTCAGTCCCATAGCAATTGGCACTTTTAGTCAAACCAACTTGAACTTTGATTAACATTTTATGCTCAATTATTATTCTCCATAAAAATTTGAAAAATGTTATTAAATTTGTAATACAAATATTATCAATAACTACTTTTAAATTTTTATGGAGATAAATTATTTAGCATAATATGTTAGTCATTATTTAAATAGGTTTGACCAAAAGTGCCCATTGGTGTGGGACGGAGGGAGTATTCTTTATCTAAATGAAAAAAAAAAAAAAACATTATTCTTCAAGGCAAACTAACAATGCCATTTCATTTATCGATAAGTTCATAATAAAGGAAAGAAGCGTCCTACCAACCACTAATCAAACTCCTAATCCAATTTTAATTAAACACTCTCATTCGTCTCTTTAAAGAAGTTAAATTTTATTTGTTTTACTTCAATATTTCTATGATTTGAACTTACATGATAATTATGTACTAACTCTGTTCGGGAATAATTGTTGCCTTTTTTTTACATTCGTACGAAAGAGCTTTGAGCAATATTTTTAAGTTAATGTAATCATTTTAATGAAATTTAAAATTGTTATTGATAGTATTTATATTAGTGTCGATAACAAGTTTTACAATTTTATTAGAATAATTAAATCAACCTAAATTTATTGCTCAAAGTTCTTTCGTACTAATGTTTAGAAAACGGTGACATTTATTTTGGGACAAATGGAGTAATGTTTTTTTTATGAAAGATAATTATTCAGTGTTTTGAGAAGAAGGAAAAATAGTTAGAACATGATAGAGGAGTATTTTTTTTTCCCCTAGTAAAGAGAATGAATAATGGTTCCCTATTACCCTATTGTTATGGTGTCCATATAGAAGACGCGAATGGATCAAACTCAAAACTCCATACATAAAGCTCTACCCTGAGCGGATTTCGAACTGCTCTACCCACCAGTTAGCTCCACCCAATGGTGAAGATCGGAGCCACCTCATTTTAGCTACATCCAACGGCTGAGATGTAGCCGAGCTCGGTGGGACCCACAAAAAATTAAAAAAATCATCTGTGCCGCACAGATGATGAATGTGTGTATGTGGCCTCGATCGGAGCGATTCTGGGTCCACCCTGAGCCATTATTTAATTAGGACTACAGCTTGATACACATTTATGGGTTGAGATCTAGAAATTGTGATCATTCTCTTGAGACAAAAAAAATAAAAAAAATAAAATAAAAAAAGTATAATAATTTTTATTTTATTTTTGGATGAAATGGGTGTCTCCCACTTTTTTTTTTTTTTTTAAAAAAGGTAGCTCTTACGAAAAACTTGTTTTACTTTAAAGATAGGAAAAACGTGTTATTCTTATAGGGTCGGCAATGTATGTCGGTAAGCTTGCAAAATACTTATCAAAAGTGCTAGTGTTGTGTTAATAGGTGCCAGTGCTTGTGTTAATAAGTACCAGTGTAAATGACTGACACTTTTTAACATTAACACACTTACGACAAAGCGTTTGTCAGTTATTTACCAAAATGCCACCGCCTGTTTTAAAACAACTTCACGTTTATTACAAAAATGCCACCCCGCCATTTAAAAAAAAAAAAAACAATTTGTTCAACAAGTAGGATGAATTTAACTAGTCTTCACAGCCTATATTAGAGACCATCTGTCTGGTTGATACAATTCCATAGTGGAAGCTTCACTAGGGAAGTGGGCTACATTACATGCATGGGGTTTGTTAGGGATTCCCATATGATAGAGAATTCAAGGGGTAGGGTTTGTTTGGATTGTTTTAGTTTTGCAACCAACCAACCAACCAACCCTTTATTCCTTCAATAAATAAACTAATACTCGTACATTGTTTGATTGCTAAGAACCTTGAAATATGAAAAATGAAAACCTAGTTTTTGGGAACCAAACACAGTCTCCCACATGTAGCATGTGTAATAAGATTAGTCAATTAGAAAAAAGAAAAGAAATTATGAAGCTAGAGAGCTTAATCCAAGAAATCACTTTGCTCTAAGTGTAAAAAGGAGAAATATTCGAATGCCTGCCAGGTTACGAGTAACAACTCCTAAATGCCCCCCTAACAAGATCCTACACCAATGTGCTTAACGCATTGTCAGATGTGATTTTTTTTTTAAATGTGTCGTAAATTTATGCATGAATCAACTTCACTTGCAATCTCAAAACAATGTTTAAACTAAAAAAAAACGCCCTACCCATTTTCTCTTATAAGAACCTCAAATTTGGAAACACAGATAGACACATTGTTCTTTTATCTAGTTACAAAATGGAGGGCTTAAGGAGATACTTATCACTATGAGTGTGTTTTAGAGGAAACTAGTTTTTTTTTATTTTTATAAGTTATAAAAAATCATGTTTTTAACCTTTAAACCCTAAACCTATAACCCTAAAACTTAAACCCTAAACCTTAAACCCTCTAAAAACAAGATTTTTTTTATAACTTATGGAGAAACTAGTTTCCCCCAAAATTTTCTCTATCACTATTACAAAATCAAGAACCCTAAACAATCTACAAAAATCCTCAAACCCAAAAATCTACATTGGAGACACACAAAACAAGCAATTTTCTACTAGCAATTAAATTAAAGATCCTCAAAAGCAATGCAATTCTCAAAACCCAATAACAGCCACTTGAAGGGACAGTTTTACTAGCAAATCCTTGTAAAAAAATCTCTATAAACATTCCAAGAAAAATTGCAAACAAACATACCCATTCAAAAATTTGGACTTTATTTATTTAAGTGTATCTTTTTTTAAGAGCAATGCTAGGGGCACAAAATAAGGTCACAAAATCTTGCTCACAACACGAGGTGGCGATATTTTATTGGTTGCATCGATAATGGACCCGCCACACTCTAATTAAAAACACGAATAACATTATTACACCTAGGATTTTGTGAGCAAGATTTTGTGAGTTTTTTGTGCCCCTAGTATTATTCCTTTTTTAAAGACTTTATCTTTATTTTGGTACCCTTTTTCTTGAATTGATTTATTTCTTTGGTTGAGAAGGCCAAATTAGAGATGGGTATTTGCTTGGATTTTATAGTGTCATCAAATTTCTTTTCTTTCACCTATTTGGGTCAAATGCAGTCAATCTACTGACCGGGGCAGGGTAATTAAGAGATAGAAAGTCAGATTAGAGATAAAACAGAGAGGGACCGGGCAGGATGAATCTTGTTGGCTGACCGAAATCACCCTTAATTGTCACTCTCTCTCTCTCTCAAAGCTTGAGATTTGGGGTAGAAAACCTCGAAAGAGGGGTCTCTCTCTCTCTACCCTTGCTGCACTTTATTCCCTTCAAAATTCGATACTTTGCTGTACCCAGAACGAGGTTTTTTAGGAAGACAAACACACACAAACAAATACATACACACACAGTTTCTCTCTCTAAAACTCATCTCTCTCTCTCTCTCTCTCTCTCTCTCTCTAAAACACACACATAGTGATAGTAGTGTCTCCTACACTGTCTTGTATTGCTGTCTACCCATTAGCGTCACTGTTGGCCCTCTCTCTCTCTCTCTCTCTTTATCCCTTTGAAATAGTATTTCTTTGTTTTCGGTGTTTTTCTTGGCTCTGTTTTCTTTGGTCTGTGACTAACAAACAAATGTAAGGGTAGAGAGAGGGGCAAAGAAAAATTAGTTGATTTTGACTCCCTTTTTGGTTTCCCAGGAAACCAAAATGCAGAGAAACTGGGATTTTCTTTTCTCTCTCAACTACCTTCTCTTCATTACCTGATTAAAATCTTCTTCCTTCTCTCCAATTTTTTTTTTCTTGCTCATTTTCCTTCCATTTAAGAGGAAAATCCCAATAAGTCAGACTTTGAAAAAGGTCTTTTGCCAATCAAAGTCAGTCCATTTTGAATCCCACGATTCTCAATTGTTAATTTGGGCGAAAACCAGAGATTCTTGTTGCAAATTTGGTTTGAATTAGGGGAGGATTGATTTAATATATGAATTTGGGAAGCAATGATAGATGAAAACTGCAAAAAGGGCAAGGTTTGTTTGATTAAAAATGTCAACTTTAATTAGATTCTGAATCTCAAGAGATTGCTGACTCTTTCGTTTTTGATGTGTGAAGCTTTCATGGCCTAAGACACTGGTCAAGAAATGGTTCAATATCAAGAGCAAAGCTGAGGATTTCCATGCAGACGATGTCGTTTATGGAGGTAAATTTTTGACTATTTTTTTTTTCATCTTCTCCATTGTACAAATCTAATTCTGGGTTCTGAAATTGGGAATTTATGATTTGATAATTAGAAGCCCTTTTTGTTCTTATTAATTCTTTAAACATGAATTGACTTGCTGTAGTTTAGTATTCTGCATCAATTACTGTTTGTGTTTGTACACTTACATTTGGATTTTAATGGTTTTATCCATTTCTGCAACTTTATTTTGGCAGCCCAAGATCTGTTCTTTGTTTTCTTCTTATTATCTCTGTATTTCCCATAAATTCTTAAAGCTTTATTTGGGTTTGGACCAAATTATTTTTTGTTGTTTAGTGTCTATCCAATATTGAGTAATTGGCACAAAGACTGAGTTACATTAAGTCAAAATGTGGATTTGTAGGTGTTAAGTCAATTACAATTAACATTGAAATGACTTCTACAGCTTTAACTTTTTTCAGGTGGGGATGAAGAATGGAGGAACAATGAGGCAGCATGCACCATTAAGAAAAGCAAAACAGGTCAGTTTTTCAGTTTGAGCTTCAGACCCACTATACACTTTTTTGTTCTTCTTTTGAACCACACATTTTCTTAGCCCCTAAGTATACAGCTTTTTACATTGCCCAAATGAAAAATAGAACAAAATTCAAATGAACTACTATTAGCTATGTTCCTCAATGTATGTCCATTTTATTCGTTTATGTTCACAATTTGTGTACGTTTTAGCTCAGAATACCACCCCCCCGGCCTTCCTTAATTTTCTTGATTTTGCTTAATGTTTCCACTTTTCGTTTGAATGAACAGAGAGATCAGGTAGTAAGAAGAGTTCTGATCGGGTACGGCGGAGTAAGATTGACCTTGATGCCGCGCAAGTTACTGATGTTAATAACTATAGGTGAGATTTAATCTCTCTATCGCTATTTTTAATGAATTTTATTTTTCATTATTATTTGATCCCTTATTTTACTTTGTTATTGTTGTTAGGTTATTTGTAGCTACATGGAATGTGGCCGGAAAATCACCTCCAAGTCATTTGAATCTTGAGGATTGGCTACACACCTCGCCCCCTGCTGACATTTATGTTCTTGGGTGAGTTTCTGTTAAAATCTTGAATCTCCAACTTGATTTCAATATGTTCATCATGGAAATAGCTGTAATTGAAGCTTATTTGTTCACCAAATTTGACGTAGTAAAATCTCAGGTTTCAAGAAATTGTTCCTCTAAATGCTGGAAATGTGTTGGGTACAGAAGACAACGGGCCTGCTAGAAAATGGCTGTCTTTGATCCGAAAAACCCTCAATAGTCTTCCTGGCACAAGTGGGGGTTTTCGCACCCCTTCCCCAATCCCTGACCCCATTGTAGAATTAGATGCAGATTTCGAGGGTTCAACAAGACAAAAGACCTCATCTTTCTTCCACCGTCGCTCATTCCAATCTTTGAGCCGAAGCATGAGGATGATGGATAGTGACATGGCAATGCCACAGCCTAGATTGGATCGTAGGTTTAGTGTTTGTGATCGTGCTATTTTTGGTAATAGGGGTAGTAATGATTATGATCCCTACCCAAATGTTAGATGGGGTGGTGGTTCGTCTGATGAAGACAACGGGCCGGATGATTCTCCTGTTACCGCACACTACTCCCCGATCACATATAATGGGTCGATTTCCATGGAGGAGAGAGAAAGACAGTCGGGAAACTCTAGGTACTGTTTGGTTGCAAGTAAACAAATGGTGGGAATATTTCTTACGGTATGGGTGAAGAGTGATCTTCGAGATGATGTCCGTAACATGAAAGTGTCCTGTGTGGGTAGAGGATTAATGGGTTATCTTGGAAACAAGGTACATTTTTTGTTTTAGAGTTCTTTTATCGAACAAAATTTAAGCTAATATAGGAAATGAAGGAATTGTTAAACATTTGGTTAATTGGGTTTTTCTAGGGTTCAATTTCGATCAGCATGTCTTTGCACCAGACGAGCTTCTGCTTCATATGTAGTCATTTAACTTCGGGACAAAAGGAAGGTGATGAGCTGAGAAGAAACTCCGACGTCATGGAAATACTAAAGAAGACACGTTTTCCAAGAGTGCAAGGCTTAGGGGATGAGAAATCCCCTCAAACAATTTTCGAGCACGAGTAAGGCCCTTATATTGTCAAACATTTCATGTAGTTATGGTTCAGCAACATTTCTCGAAGATTCAAATTGTGAATTATGTTCAACTTTTTGGTCCGTATGAGGAATTTTCTTAAGCTGTTTTGTTGTTAATTTTGCATAGTCGAATTATATGGCTTGGAGATTTGAATTACCGAATCGCCCTGTCTTACCGTTCTGCCAAGGCTCTTGTAGAGATGCGAAATTGGAAGGCTTTGTTAGAAAAAGATCAGGCAAGTCTCTCGGTTATGCATTTTGTTGCACACATGCCTTACTTTTTTTCATTTTCTTTACCACAAAATAAATTGTCTCAAGAATATATGGAGAGCCTATTAAGAAATGCTTAATCTAAGACCGCATGTTGTTGCAGCTGAGGATAGAACAAAGGAGGGGACGGGTGTTTGAAGGATGGAATGAAGGAAGGATATATTTTCCTCCCACATACAAATACTCGAACAATTCAGACAGGTATGCAGGGGACGACATGCATCCAAAAGAGAAGCGAAGAACACCAGCATGGTAATTCAGTTTTCAAATTATGCCATAAAAATGTAACTACTTGAATAAACACGACACAACATGTTTTTTTCTTTCTTTTTCTATATATGGTCGTATTGATAAGTAATGTGGCCATTTTCTGTCACATAGGTGTGATCGTATATTGTGGTATGGAAGAGGGCTGCATCAAATGTCTTATGTTCGAGGAGAGTCGAGATTTTCAGATCATAGACCTGTCTACAGCATATTCATAACTGAAGTTGAGTCTATTAACCGTAACAGAATCAGGAAAAATATGAGTTGTTCTAGTTCTAGGATTGAGGTAGAGGAGTTATTACCTTATTCACGTAGATATGGTGAACTTAATTTCTACTGAGGACTTTGACAAAGATGAAAGGCTCACACTGTCAAGAATCTTTGGCTCTGAAACTCGTGTCTAAAAGAATGGGCATTCTTAGAACTCGTAAGTGTATGGTCTTTTATATAGAGTATATCTTTTAGAATAACCACATTTAGTTTTAAATTTTAATGCGTAAAATAATTTTGAAATTCCATTCCCGCCCGCTTATTCTTGTGTGTTGCTTATTTCCAGCTTTCAATGGAGACAGGCAGAGAGCCTTTGCCCTGAAGAGGATGGAGATGACGAGCTTTTTACACTCCAAAATAAGGTTTTTCCTCCGCCTTTTTCTTTCTGTTTGTCTGCTTAAGATTCCTCTTGTAGATTTCAGTTCAACTCGATCGTCTGATTATTTTTGTTTCTTGTTTAACAGGCTCTGTGAATACAAAACTCACTTCATTATTGCTCCCAACTCTCAGTACATGATTCTTGTCAGAAAGATTTTGCTATCACACTTCCTAATTAGGTAATCAGATCTTAATCAATTGTCTTTCAGTCTTTCCCAAGCACTGAATTTTACTTCAATTGTTGACTTCTCTTTCTATGATTGACTTTTCCGCGCGGACGCTTTTGCAGGACTACAATCATTGTTGTGCTTAGCAGAAGCACCAAGTGACTTGGTGGCATGAGTGAACATAATGCTTTTTTGTAGAAGAAGAATAATATTTTCAAGAAATGTATTGAAATAATAATAATAATAATAATATTGAGTGTATATGATAAAAGCAAGGGGGAAGAAGTGGAGAATGAAGCTTTTGTTGCACCTCTTGTAGCTGGTTGATGATTCAAACCGAAAAGTTGGTATTTTTGCCTGAAAAGGATAAAGTTTGAGCTGTTATTGATCATGGTGTTCATTGATACTTCATTTTCCCATTTGTAAAGAATTGTTTGTAAGGTGAAAATTTTGAAATAAAAGCAGAAACACATTGCACTTTGTTTCATGTATGTCAGATAAATTGTTTTTGCAATGAAAATGCCAGTGTGTGTGGGAGAGATAGAGATAGAGAGAGAGAGATTTCCAACTGTATGTATATGTGTGTTTATGTACTATGGATTCTTTTTGCAGTTTTTGAGCTTAGTTATTGGAGTCAAGAATTGAAAGAAGGGAGCATATGAGTAATGTGTGTGTGTGTATTTTGTTGGTTCAAATTGTGATGCCTTTGCTTTGGGTGTTTGGATTTTGGGTGTTTTTAGCCCTTTTTGTGTAAATTGGATGGTGATATTCAAAGGGTAATGGCCAAAATTTAAACTTTGGAACTGTAAAAAGCACTAAACACACACTACTTATAGTAGTGTGAAAACTGAAAACCATGGAAAGAAATGTGTAATAATTAATTTTTCTTGTTTTCCCCAAACCTTTGTTCATCAATGCAGAAAAGAAATTGACCAAGTCCTAACTTATTTACTAGTACTCCCTCCGTTCCAAATTATCTCTCACTTTTGAAAAGAAATCTTGTGTCAAATTATCTGTCACTTTAGGGAGTATTTCACAGTTTTGGACAAAATTACCCTCTCATTAAATACCTACTCTCTGGTTCTCTCTCCCACATTCAATTAAGGAGCTACTCATAATTAGGGTGAGCAGTAAAACATTTAAGAGGAAAGATAAAGGGCAATAAGGGAAATTTTAAAGATATTTATTACTTTCTTTGGTTTGTGTAATTTGGCCAAAAATACACATAATTTGGAATGGAGGGAGTATCTCACTATCTCATTTATCAACAACTTTCTCCACTTAATTTGATGAAATAAACAGTTCTTCTCACTCAATAGTTGGGATTAACTACTTTTGAATGGATTACTCCCTCTCTTTCAAAATACATGTAGTTTTAGACTTCTTCATACATATTAAGAAATGCAATTAATATATACTCCTTCCGTCCCACCACAAGTGAGACCAACTTGTAGGGCACCATAATTAAAGTAAAAGTAGTGTATGTGTGGTAGAAAATGAAGAGAGAGAATGAGTGTGGTAAATAGTAGTGTTGGTCGAATAAATTTAGTGGTGGAAAATGAAGAGAGAATACGTGGAGTTAAATGGTGGGGTTGGTTGAATATAAATATAGTAAAACATTTCCATTTTAGGCAGTCTCACTTGTGGTGGGACGAATTAAAAAGGAAATTAGTCTCACTTGTGCTGGGATGGGGGGAGTATAAAAAAGACTTATGTACCCCTAAAAGAATTCACCTGGATAATTAAATGCTTAAACAAAAGATAGTTCGCAATCAATGAATGAGGGTATAATTGGAAAATAAGAGCAATGATGTCTTGGAAATAGTAAAACGTCAAATATTTAAAAACAAAATTTAACTCTTAAAACGTCATGTATTTTGAAACATAGGGAATATCATTGTTGATAAGGGAGGGGTGCGTGCGGTTGGCAAAGGATAATGTTCTCAAATCTCGATCCAATGGTCATCATCCAAACTGCTATACATTCGGATTAAATAGTACTCGTTTAATGACAAGTAAAAAGGTGAAAGTGAAAAATGGTGAAAGACCATTTCACTTGGCAGTTGGCTCCCAATATGTACTTGTACATATTATATGATCAATGCAGTGGAATGGGGTGTGTTTTATTTATTTTTTTCACCAAAGAAGTAAAACAGTGAATGAGTATTTTACTAAAGATGTGTCTATATCACATAGGACTCAGCTTTTTTTATGATTCCTCTTACCCACTGTCACAGATTGGAAGTATTTATTCAGTGCACCTAATTGACCAGTTATACATATCTTGCATTTCAATATCCGGTGAAAACCCAACTAACTTTGCCTTACCCTTTCTAGCGTTGTCAGTGGCGAAGCCAGAAATTTTTTCTAAGATTCAAGTATCCGATTTAGCAAATAAGGGGATCAAAATAACAACTTAGTGCAATTTTTTCTGTAAATTAAGGGGGTCAAAATGTATAGATTCATCATTTTTAGTAATGAAAAGTAATTTTCAAAATTTTTGAAGGTACCAAAATTAACACATTCCAAAATTAAAGGGGGTTGATTGACCCCCATCTCATGTATGTAGCCTCGCCACTGGGTGTTGTTAAGGGTTGATTTAGCTTAATAAAAAAATTGGGGTTTGAGTTTTTTAATACAACAAAGTTAAAACTTGTTATAGATAGTTTTGTCGTTTCTATGGTTTTTTTCATCTCGAACGGTATTAATCAACTCTCAAAGTTGTGACTGGATACTTCCAACAAAAAAGAAAGACTAAGGTGGCTGTTGATTTCGTAAGTGTTAACTCTTGAAATTTGATTTTAAGTTTGAATTTGGCAGAATTCATAAGAGATAGCATCTAAAAAATGATTTTTAAATTACTCAAGTTGTTTGATTATTCATCTGAATTCATATATGAAATTAAAACTACGACATTGAATGGAGTATGGAAATTATGTGCAAAATATAGCTCAAGATTTGGTCTGCGTCAAATTAACACCACTAAAAGCATCTGTTGGAGAATCAAAATGCGCTAAACTGGAGCTTTAGTGCTCTGAATGGAAAAAAAAAAACTGTTTGAATTGTTTTATTTATAATGCACCCATCTTTTTAAGTCTAAATAAGAGCTAAAAAAAACAAACAAAGCCTAACTCTGCATATGAGCCTTGCTATTTACGCCAATAGCATTTTTAAATATATCTATGATATGACCATTAATGACATTACCCAAGTGGAGGCTATTTTGGTTTAGAAAAAAAGTCGAGATTATTTTTGTCCGTTATAAAATAATGAATATTTATTTCTCATTTAATAACATTCGAGAATTTTGGTAATGGAAATTAACTATTGTTATACTACACGTTAATACTTTTTTCTCAATTATATAATGAAATATGAAAAAAAAAAATCGATGAAAAACATTTAGAATAGTTATTAAACATTGATTTGAAAATATATTTCATAAATAATATTATTTTATTATTCTTTTGAAATATTTTTTTGTGGTTGTTTTTTTAACAATAAAAGAGGAGAAAGAACACTAAACATTAAGAGGACATGTTTGGATGTTTTACAAAATCCCAAAATTTGGAGAATCCTAACATTGACAGAATGACAATTGGCAAAAACACTCCTCCCTTCCCTTCCCTTTGTCACCGTCTAAACTTAAAAGGTTTATTTTAGACAAAAATTGGTATGAGAACACACAAATATGTTTTTATAGATAAAAACAATTTTAATTGGGAATTTGTGAACAATTTAGGAGCAATTTTGTGCGAAGTAGAGGATCTCAACTCGGCTTCACCCAAAAAAATGCCACGTGCCAGAGAAATGTTAAAAGCAAAAAACGAAGAAAAAAAAATCAATTTTTTTACAAATAATTTGTTGACAAAAACTTGTGTGAGAACACTCTAACCCGTCTCATAGGTGAGACGGGTCATTTTTTTGACCCATTACCCGACCCACAACCCTGCTCCAGGACCCATGGGGGGACTCTGCCACGTGGCAGCCCCTCATTGGCCCCAAATTTTTTTATTTTTTTTATTTTTTATTTTTTTAAATTTTTAAATTTTTATTTTTGGTTTTTTTCGGTTTGTGAAAAGTAATAGTTACCATCTCTTAAAGTAATGGTTACCATCTCTTAAAGTAATAGTGTATATTCCTATGTTTTCTTCGTTTGCCAAAAGTAATACTTATTATAACTAAAATGTAACAAACGTGTTATTTATATGTAATAGTATTTGTAAATAATTGTAATACATATGTATAGATATCTATTTGTTTTCAAACAATAAGTTACAATGGGGTCAAATTTATCATGATACATGTAAAAGTATTGTTGGAACAATTTTAATCCCTGAATGCCACACTCACTTTAGAATAGGATTGAGGAAGAGATGAAGCGGAAGCGTTAAGAACAAATACCTGTTGAATCCATTATGAAGTAGGGAGAAATGAAGATGAAGAACAAGTAGGAGAATGATCTTCTAAATGATGAATGTCTTTCCTCTTTTACTTCTTTAACACTTAATGAAGATTTATGGAGAGAGTACTAATGAAAAATGGAGTAGTCTTAAGGGTTGATGGAATGCCCTTTATATAGTAGACTTGGTGACATTTCATTTAGGGACCACACCCTTTCAAGATTTATGATAATAAATTACCCTTTTGCCCATCACAATTAGGTAATATATATCCAGGAATTCTACACATTTCATTATCAATTATACTTTATAATTTAATATTATAATCATAACTTTATGAATGGAAGTCTAAATGACTTGTGTTGCAAGCCATGTCCTTACAATCTCCCACTTGGGTTGCAAAACAAAGTCCTTCCTTTAATTTATGATCATAACATAAATGACAACCCTTATGTGCGCACTTTATTGTCATTTATAACAATCTCGTCCATTAGCCATACAAGTATAGGACTAAAGGGGCAGTCGTTGTAATTGATTCGCAACTAAACCCACAATAATCACGTATACAAATCCAACTAAATGACATAGATCAAAAGTATAGATGTGTAGCATGGAATCATAATGAATATATACATATTCTTCCAACTAGTCCAACTTAACCAAATGAGATCAAAACTTTAAATAATAGAACAACTAATGAAAGAACAACACAAACTCCCACTATACTAAATGTTATCAAAAGTTGTTACACCCATATGAGCAACATGCTCGTGAAACACTGAAGATGATAACTTTTTCATAAATGGATCCTTTAAATAGAGTTTGTTTCTATAAGTTGTATCCCTTTCGTTCATTTTGTACTCTTTTCTTTATAACAAGATAATTAATGTCTAAATCCATAAACTCTTGTTAGAGTACAGAACTGCTACCTGATAGTCATTTCTTAATTGGTCTTTCGACACTTGTTTTGACAAATTACAGTCCATTAAAACATATGCAGCCATATATTTAACTAATGTCGGAATACCTAATGATCTCAAGATGATCCGACTTTAAAACATAGGCATGTAGTTCTTTAGTGGTTTTGTAAATACTTCTATCATTCTTTTGGCTGCTACTTAATGTTCTTTCCGGATTGCTTTGGTATTGACAAAGCATCCCAACATTAAATGTAAGATTTACGTATACATTAAGCTTCCTACTGCTGGTGCAAAGAGGGAATTTTCCATATACTTGGATTCAAAATTTTCCTTTAGGACACTGTTTGAGACTAAGAATGTCTCCTTTAAAATTAGGGGTGTCATGTGGTTTACAGTTTTGCATGCTAAACCTTTTGTAATACCTTTCCATATGGCCTTTTGTGATAATCCTAAAACATATCGTGAGCGATCACGGTGAATTTGGATTCTTAATACAAAGATGCCTTACCAAGATCTTTTATTTCAGATAAGAAATTTCTCAGTTTCCTTAATAAGGTTTATATCATCACTAGCAAGCAAAATATCATCCACATATAAGACCAAAATTATAAATTTACTCCCACTGAACTTATGGTATACTTAATATTTACCAAGATTCATTTCAAAACTTAATGAAAGAATGACTTGGTTAAATTCTAAATACCATTAATGAGAATTTTTACTTAAGTTCATAAATGAATTTCTCCATATAAATAGTTTCCTTAATGTCTCCATTAAGAAAATTTTTCTCTAATATCCATTTAATGAAGCTTAAGATCAAAGGTGCTATTAGTGCCATAATGATCCTAAGGAGCTTTTAGAAGATACCGGAAAAGTGTTTCTTTCTTTGTAATCAATACCTTTCTTATGAGTTAAAATCTTTAGCAACTGGATGGGCTTCATATCTTTCAACATTACTTTGTGAATCCTTTTAGGTCTTAGAGACCCATTTATAGGTTTCACATCTTTATGTAATGAAATAAGATCCCAAACGTTGTTATCTTTTAAAAGATTGTAACTCTTTATTAATGGCATTAATCTTCTTATGAGAATTAGGACTATTGATGGTTTTATGGAAGATAAATAGATTATCTCCCACTATACCTAAGTGTCCTTTATTTTCGACAAGATACACTTAATGAATATCCGAAATTGCATTCCTTCTTACTTTATTTGATCTCTATAAGGGCACCGGTTCTTACTAATTTCGAGGTTGTTGAATTTCCTTCTTATGATCAACATTTCCATGTTGTTCAATATTTATAGGGAAATCATAATTATTTTGAATTGTATGTTCTTTTTGAATGTCAAGTTCAAAACTTGATATCTCATTGGAACTATGGGAAGTGGTATATAAATGGATTTCATATAAATGAATTCCTTTTCCTTTTCAAATTCAAAATATTACTCCAAATTCTCCCACTAAATTCAACATCCTTAAAAGAACCTAGCATTTCTCGTTTTTCAAAACGTTCTAACTTTCGGGTTGGAAAATTTATATATCCCCTAGTTTTCTCGGCTTACCCCATGAATAACTACTAATAATCTTACGTCTAACTTTCCCTTAGTAGACTTATAAAGTCTATCCATATGCTAGACAACCCCATAAATGAATATGGTTTAAGGATGAATAAGGAACGCATCCTTAAATTATTAAGGGTTTATATTAGTAGCCTTAGAGGGAGCTTTAATGAGAATAAAGGTTGCGGTTTTAGCGTATCGCCCATAATGAGTGAGGTAAGAGAAGTATAAAACATACTTATTACCATATCCTTAAGGATTGCAATATGTCTCTATTACAATATTCATGCTAGGCGTACCCGGCTCAATGTAGAGAGAGATAATCCCACACTCTTTCAAAATAGCGAGTAAAAAGGACCTAGACGTTGTTCCTTTTAACAATCATTCCAAAGATGTATACACCATCATGAATGACCCTAATGTTCTTGATAGTCTTCAAAGTTGATTTCCAACTTTGTCTTTATAAGACTTTTACAACGTCCAAACTCAATATTTTATGAAGCAAATAAATGTATTCAAACTAAGAGTTTAGTCATTTTGAACATAATAACTATTGTTGACCTTTTCCATGAAGGAATAATTAATGGCCTACAAATATCCGAATGCATTAGTTCATTGAGACACTTGATGCTCTCGAGAATACTACAATGTTTGTAAATTTACTTTAAGGCATTTAATGCAAAAGTATTTTCCAATTTATCAAGTTTGTTTAAGATATCCTTTAACATAAGCTTATCAGTTTCCTTTCGAAAATATGACCCAAACGCTTATGCCTTTATAAAATATAAACTTTACTTGATAACTTTTGCTTTTACCACTTTGGTGTCATTATTTATGGAATTTATATATTGTGTAAATAATGTCAAGTAATTAAAGATTACCTGACTATGTACTAGTACCATCAACCTTGGAATAAAATAAAATCACATTTATTAAAATGAACAAAACAACCTTCTTTATTCAAAATTGTGATATATATCAAATTCCGTCCAAATGACGATACATTAAATGTAGTATTTATACAAATAATACTAAGTACTTTTAACAATATCCTATAAGATTCCGGTGCCTTTTCTTTCAACCAGATCCCAGCTTCCATATAGATGATTCTTCATCTTCTCCAGGATTTCGGTATTTCAGGCAACCCTACATAGACATTCATTATGTGAGTTGATGTAACAGAATTCAACCACTATGTATATGTAGGAAATGAAACCAAATTAGCCTTTATCACAAACAATACCAAATGACATACCTTTCTTAGCACGCCAAGCGTGATACTTAGGGCAGTCGTACTTCATGTGAGTGAGGTCCTTGCAAAAGAAGCATTCTTCATGATCATTAGATGATCTCTTACGCTTCTTATTTCTTGCAACCGCAATTTTCTTCCCTCTTCTTTTTGTCCCATGAGAAGAGGTAGATGCCAAACATCCCTCAATCATATCAAGGAATGTTTTAGCATCAACGTCCTTGGAGATACCGGTCAAAATGGTCTCCGGGACAACTATATTCATGATCATTAGGCTCACATGGTTGGAGCGTTTCCACTTCTCCTCATTTAAGCAATCTTCTTGAGTGCTTTCACTAGAGAGAGGAAGAGGAAACGGTTCCCTTAATGCGTGATCTATGTCCATATAGCCTAAGATCATCATTAGTTTATTTTTCCAAGTTTTAAAATTAGTCCCGTTTAGCATCGGAATTGAACTCATAGCAGTGATTACGGACGAAGCAATAAGTAAATCTGTTGGGTTTTGAGAACAAAAAAGAATGAGAACAAAACATGAATAAGAAACTACAAAATGAAAAATGATTAATTATATCAACGAAATCCATCAATAAGATAATCAACATGACATCAAAACTAATCTTTGGATTGCGAGTTGACTCATAAATGATTGCCTTAGGTAACAAGTAATTTGAACTTATATTTTAATAAATACTTAATCTTCCTTTGGGCCGACATAAGTACCTAAGAAAATATCCTAATGTTCATTTTATTTGTTACCACATGAATGCCTAAGTTTAGTCAAATGTCAAGATCTTCTTTAGAAAATTCAAGTCATTCACATATTAACTTAAACATTCAACACTTTAATAATTTTGCATTTAAATAACGTTAATCACTTGGGTGATAATATTATTTAAACAATGAATAAAATTATTTAAGCATATAATTAATCAGGGCTTTAAGGTTTGAAAAATGTATGTTTTGTTCAAGAGGAAAACAAAATTGTGCAAAATTCAATTCTGATGAACAGTAGCTGCACGGTCGAGCATAGAAAGCTGCACGACCGTGCAACAATTTACAGAAATGCATGTTCTCGCGGCACACTTTGCACGACCGTGCTAAAAATGATGCACGACCGTGCCAAAATTATCAGACAAAGCATGTTCTCACGGTACAATGAGCACGGCCGTGCCAAACAAAGGACACGACCGTGCCAAACGAACCGATCCGACCGGTTCAAACAAGACACCCGTCCGGACCAGCACTATTCATACGCACCGGTTCAAGGTAATTGAGGCGCACGGCCGTGCCAAACAAAAGAGCACGACCGTGCCAAACAATCTGCACTTCTGAATTTTTGTCTAAATTTTCCTCAAAATCAAATGAATTGCAAGTAGATCCGCATGGTATGTACTTAAAACATAAAACCATGTTATTTAGGATAATCTTGCCTTTTAAAATTAATGGAATCAAGTGAGTAGATCCACATGGTGCACAAAAAAAAAACATAAACCATGTTATGAAGGGATAGTCTCACTTGAACCTTTTAATGAACAAAACTTTCAAACCATTTTTCTTAATTTTAGATGAAGATCATCAGTACTTTATAAGAGTCCCTAATCAACATCAAAACCTTATGATTCAACAGGGAAAATGAATCAAAGTGAAAGCACAAACTTTCCTAAAAAGAACTCAAACTTAAACCAAAGATGAGCGGGGCTCTGATACCAATTGTTGGAACAATTTTAATCCCTGAATGCCACACTCACTTTAGAATAGGATTGAGGAAGAGATGAAGCGGAAGCGTTAAGAACAAATACCTGTTGAATCCATTATGAAGTAGGGAGAAATGAAGATGAAGAACAAGTAGGAGAATGATCTTCTAAATGATGAATGTCTTTCCTCTTTACTTCTTTAACACTTAATGAAGATTTATGGAGAGAGTACTAATGAAAAATGGAGTAGTCTTAAGGGTTGATGGAATGCCCTTTATATAGTAGACTTGGTGACATTTCATTTAGGGACCACACCCTTTCAAGATTTATGATAATAAATTACCCTTTTGCCCATCACAATTAGGTAATATATATCCAGGAATTCTACACATTTCATTATCAATTATACTTTATAATTTAATATTATAATCATAACTTTATGAATGGAAGTCTAAATGACTTGTGTTGCAAGCCATGTCCTTACAAGTATTACATTATCTATAGAAATCTGTTACAATTTCGTCAATCAAAGTGTTACATTTACTTGTATAAACTTACTATTACATTCATATACATAAGTTATTACTTTTCAAATGGGTAAAAACGAGTTTTTGTTTTTTTAAAACAAGTATTACGTTTACTTATGAACAATGTTACTTTAAGAGATGGTAACTATTATTTTTTGCTAAACCACTGAAAAGCCGAAAAAAAAAAAAAAAAAAAAAAAAAAAAAATCGGCCATGGTGGGTTGCCACGTGGCGGGTTCGGCCCATGGGTCATGGGGCGACCCGTCTCATGCATGAGACGGATCCCCTTGTTCTCATGGGAGACCACCTCTAATTTGTTTTGGGGTGTTTTTTCGTACGTCAAATGTATTAGACAATGAGTTCAATTTAGCCTCATACATGTAAATGTATTACATTATCTATAGAAATGTATTACAATTTTGTCTACAAAAGTGTTACATTTACTGGTACAAATAATTACATTCATGTGTATAAAGTATTATTTTTCAAATGTTACTTTCTTTAAAAAAAAATCAAAATATTTTAGTTCTTTTATTCTGCAAAAACACTATTACGTTTCAGTATAAAGACAATTACATTTAGTTAGAGTTAGTGATACACGTAATTATAATTAGTATTACAGTTGAAAGATGGGTAAAATGCATGAAGTTTTATTGTAAAACAGGTGTTACATTTACTTATAAACAATGTTACATATAAGTAACACAATTGATACATTTAGCTATAGTAAATTATTTTTGACAGGCGAAAAAACGCCCAAATAAATATTATTTTGAAATAAAAAAGCAAACATATTTTTTTTTAAGATTTCACTACCATGTGGCATCTTTTGGGTGAAGCACGGGTCGGGATTCTCTACATCTCGCAAAATTGCTCTTTATTCCTCTGAAATTCTCAATTGCAATGGTTATCATACATGAGAATAAAATGAATGTTCTCATGAGCGACCGACTCTTTACGTACATTTTTGAATAAATGTTATACAAATTTTTATATCGACGAACATCTAAATCATTTTAGTAGCATAAATTCATACATGACTTTTAGCGATTTCATCGTATTGTCATTATGATTTCGATTTCTAATAAAATGAACTCTTGTTATAATATTTTTATTAAAAAAAAAACATATATTAATTTAGGATGAAAAGAATATTAGATGTTCATATTAAAGAAAATTAAATTAACTATAATACCAATTAAATTTAGCTTTAAAAATTTAATTTTAAAAACTAAAGCAATAAAATTTATTTATTTTATTCGAGAAATCATGGTCGTGAGGACAAAGTTGAATATAGTTTTCTCAATTTCGTATTTTAGAAACTAATTAAATTATCCATTTTGTCTCGAAAATATTTGTCTACTTTTTTAAGTTATCCACATACCATAATCTCATTTAAGCATGTATTATAAAATGCGGATGGGAGAGAGTATGTAGTGGGATCATTAAATTTAAATAAGATGGAGTAAATGTTCATAGCAATTAATGCAAAAATAAATATTTAAATTAAATAGCTATAATTTTTTAATAAAAATAAAAAGTTATAATTTAACTAATTGATTTAATAAATAAATAATAATGTCATTTAATAATTTTTACAGGAAAACTTTTAATGTGATATTGTCACGTGACACCGCTAATATAAACATTTTCTTCTGATTAGTATAGTTGTTATTTTTTAAAGCAAGTTTTTTTTTTTGAAACCAAAAGAAAACACATAATTAATGATAATAATAAACGTTCAGAAGTCGACTATCCACACAAGTCGGAAGTTCGACCCAAACGGTGGGGCTCGCAATTACAAATGCTGCCCTAGATATTACATTTGCCAACATATTGGCATTTTGACTACTCAATTGCAAAGAAAAATGAATATTCCTACTAAGCCCATCTTTGCAACAAACGATCTTAACAAAACCTGACTTCGAAAGAATCCGCTATCATAAACGCTGGACTTCAAAAACATCTTGATGAAGTGTTGCGTCCCTATCCCTCTCCTGCTTCTTTAAGTCATATTCAAACCTTCCCGTGATCATAGAAACAACAAAAACAATACATAAAGCCCTCACTAATGGAGGGGAATCACACGCCCTCACCAACGGAGGGAAATCACAGGCTTTCACATATGAGTATGGAGAGAAAAACAACAATAGAAATACAACAACGATAAACATAATTAAAAACTAGATTTAAAAACGAAAATTAAAAACCTGATTTCACATTTATTAATTGCAAAATAACAATTAATAAATGTGAAATCGGATTAGACGAATCAATACAGAACAAGAACAAAATGAATAGATTGAAGATTTAATAGTGGGCGTGAGAAAAAGTAGGGTTTTGGGATTTTTTTTTTTCCGCTTTATTTTATTTTTCAGCTGATTTAGATATTTTACGGGACCGAGCACACCGTCCTATCGAGGCCATCACGACCGGCCTGGCTTATTTAGGGATAACAAGGTCCGCTTAATTGCTCGACCTAAAAACCGGGTCCCTAAAAATACCTTTTTTTGTAGTGACAGGGTGACATCATATTGTTGGATGGCGAGACGAGACAAGCTAGCTGTCGACCCATCATTCGTTCAACTTCTTGTTTCACTTCACTGGCTTCCTCGGAGTAAACAAACTAAATGCTCACTCCGTCCTTATTTGAGATTTATTTTCATTTTAGTTTGTTCCAACTCACTTGAGAGTTGAGACCTCTCTAAAATAGTTAACTTCTAATAATTTTATATTGAGTACGTATACCACACTACTCATTTTCTCTCTTTATTTTACACCACTCAATTTCTTTAACTAACATTACTGTTTACCCTACTCATTATCTCTCCTTATTTTCTATCACACATTTTTCTTACTTTATTATTTTTCTTTAGTTATTGTGCTCACCCCTTAAGTTTCAAGTGAGATGAGACGGAGGGAATAATCAGTCCCTTTAAAAAAAAAAAATTTGAGTTATAAATTGCATTAATACTGATATATTTAAATTCAATAAATTTCTTTATCTAATTTAACTCAAAGAAAATGAAAAGTGTTATATTTATATGAAGATAAAGAGTAAAATTAAACATCAAAGAGTTTTAGCTCAAACGTACTCGTTAATATGTAAACAGTCAAGAGTTCAACTGTATTCAAATAAGTTTTCAAGTGTTATTTTTATAATTAAATAAATTATTAACATAAAAAAAGCCATTTAAATTTAGCAACAAAATTATACTAAAAAAAGATACTCATTTTGAGATAAAGATTTCTTAAAAATGTACATTCATATTTAGGGACGAAGGGAGTAAAGTAATAAAGTAATAATCTGGTTGCACACGCAAAGGCATGAGAAACCATGAGTTGGTACCCACACGTGGTTTGCACGTGACGTCACATAGAGAGCTTTATTTGACGGAAGAGGACAACACATTAGTGAGTGTGGGAGTGAGAGAGCTAAAAATAGAAAAGTGGGTGTCAATAACTTTTACCAAAAATAGAAAGCCTGATCTCACAGTAGTAACACTTACTCTGTGTGTGTGTAGTAGGTGTTAGGTAAAACGTGTGCATCATATGGTAATGACAAATTGTTTTTAACTTCTTATTGACTAATTGATTGGTGAAGAAAGTCTCATACTCTTCTAAAACAATTTTTTTTAAAAAAAATAAAAAAATAACGGAAAGGATTAAAAAAAAAATGATTATTTATATAGAAGTGAAGGTAGGACTGAGTAAGCCGATTATTAGCATAGGGATTAATAACACAGCCATTTTTTTTGGGATAAATATGAAGGGGATAAGAGTGGATAAGGGGATAAGAGGTCTTATCTGAGTTGTTAGGATTAGTACGCTGGTAACATTTAATTTACCAAACATCAAACTTTGAACTAATAATCATATACAACTTAAGAATGGCTACCAAACGACCCCTAAAAGAGAGCAAAAATAAATGTTGGTGCATTTATTTTTTTAAATAAGAAGGGGCAAAGTCTAAAATATTGCATTAACTACCCCAATTTTTTAAAAAAAACTGCATTAGTAATTTTATTTTCTTTTAAAAAAAACAAACAAACGGGTGCCATTGCCCACCATCCACCGCACACAGGTCCGCCTCTGGTTCCAAATTCAAATATTTTCAAAATGAAAAATACTGATGCAGTTTTTCCATTTACCTAACAAAATAATATTATATATATATATATATATTTTTGAAAGAAAAATAATATTTTATGTTAAAAGCATTAAAAAGGAGTATTGGTGACGGGTATGGAATTGTTTATTTAGCTCGGGTGAAGATGATGGTAATTAATGGGGTGTAGAGAAGTGCAATTAAAGTGGGAGTACTTTGGATTAACGTGTTGAACAAGGTTAGCCAGTGGGGGGAGTATTGTCAGAGCAGTGAGGAAATCAGAATTATGTCAGACCCAATTTATTTTGTGTGCACACGAGACGAGACTATGATGTGGATAGTGCAGTCAACACATAAAAAAAAAAAAAAAAAAATCATGAAAACGAATACTAAGGATTTTTTTTTTTTTTTTTTTTTTTAACAAGTTAAATCAATAAACACGGTCTAAATCTTTAACGTACTCCCTCCGTCTCACCTCACTTGACCTAAGAGGTGGACACAATAGCTAAAGAAAATAATAAAATAAACAAAATGTGTGGTAGAACATGAAGAGAGAAAATGAGTGGGGTTAATAGTAGGTTGGTTGAATGAATTGTGTGGTTGAAAATGAAGAGAGAGAATGAGTAGGTGGGGTAGATTGAATATAAAATTATAAAAAGATTACCATTTTCGAGAGTCCCATGTGAAGTGGGACGGACCAAAATGAAAATAAGTTTCAAGTAAGGTGGGATGGAGGAGTATACAATTCCCAATCCCAACTGATTACTCCTAACTACCAACAAATAGTGAAGTCAAAAATTTGAAAACCCAATACGTTTGTTGTATACTCCATCCGTCCCAGCATAAGTATGACTAGAGGATTAAGAGAAAAGTAATGAATGTGTGGTAGAAAATGAAAAGAGAGAATGAATGAGGTAAATAGTAGTGTTGCTTGAAGAAAATGAGCGGTGAAAAATAAAGAGAGAGAATGAGTGTGGTTAAATAGTGGGATTGGTTGAATATAAATATATTAAAACATTTTTATTTTTATTTTGGACAAGTTTGAGTGATTTGGGCATTGATATAAATTACTGTCTATTTCACGGCCCAGTCCACTGGCTAACCAATACTACTGTACAACTGTAACGGACTGGAGTACATAGCGAAACAAAAAGGCTTAGGTTTGATCTTGGGCTGGGCTTGAAATCAAATAACTCACAGTTTGTGGCCCTGGTGTAGAAATATAAGAATGATTTATGTCATCAACTTCAACATCTAACATATCTTTTTTACTCGAGTATTTTTTCAACTTTTTGTCTCAATTGTAACAACAACAGAACTAGTAAATTAATAAACGAAAGTATTTATCAAATCAATTGATAATTGACCATCTTAAGAAGAAATATGTACTAATGTAACTACAAGAAGAGAGTATTTATCGAAATTAACTAAACAAATACACAAAATCTTCTCGTGGTTTTTCTTAATGTCTAAGAAAGACTTGTTTCTAATCTTAAAAAATACCCCTCAATCACATGCTAAAAACTTGTCTTATCTCAACGAAAACTGGTTTTCGTTAGTTTTTCCATGGAAATACTAATTTTTCACAACCACCAAATATTTGAATAAATATATTTTACTAATTTATTAAAACACCTCCTCCTCCTGCCTGCTAAAAACTTCCTTCACTTGTCTCCCTGACACCCCAAAAGCAAGCTCCATAGCCTCCCTCTCCAGCTGGTTAATCACATTCCTTTTCCCAGCCAAAGCCATTTTCTCATCGGCCTTGCCATTCACTTCAAACCCGACAATCTCCAAGTTCTGCTTGTTGGAGGCCATGACCGCAATGGGGTGGCCAGCTGGAATTACCAAAACCACCCCACGTCGGAGATGGGAGCTCACTTTCTTGTAATTTTTTGTGCTGGTCAACTCAATGTCACCGGATTCTTGATGAGGGTAAGCCATCTCGAAATACCCTTCTCCGTTGATTACTACCGCAATTCTTGTGGCCTTTGAGTGGTACAGTGGACCCGCCATTGACCCCTACAACCAACAAAAGTTTAATGATTTATCAAAAACAATTTTTAAAATTTCACTAGGATGATTACACTAATGTTTGTCAAAGTTCACTTGTGTTGCCGTCAAAACTGAGATGCTACTATCTTTGTGGGACGGAAGGAGTGTGATTTAAGGGGATAATATTAAAACCATCGGATGATTGGGACCCAACTGAGCCATAATCCTAGCCACAATTACACACAACAAACTCCAGTTAATTACCATTCAAAAGAGTTTACCTGGGTGATATTCATAAACGAAACAGCCACATTGAGGTCCCCTAGCTGCCTAAGCTCATCAGCATCGACTCTGTGCAGGCTTCCATACTGGTTTGAACTTTGTGGTCGCTTTTCAAGCAAATTGTACGGGCTCTTTGATTCGCCCCCAAAAGGCCAACGACCACCCTCTTCGTGTCGGCTCAGCGCTCTTATCTGCTCCCCAGAAGCTTTTATGATGATCCCTTTCCTCTGTTGTCCAAACATTCTCTGCAGCATATCCCTCCTAGTCTGCAAGTTGATTTCAACACTCAATCTTTGAATGAAAAGCTTTATAAAGCATACAACACTTGAGTATATATAAGAGAATTTTGTTTTGATACAACTTCTTACATTGAAGGCCGCTTCGAGAATTCCAGTACTGAAAGCTTTGTAAAAAGATTCAGGGTTGTCCCCTCCCGGGCCATAGAATGTCTGTTACAATGTTTAGCTTGTCAACCCGATAAACTCATGTATATTTATGACAAATTTAACTAAATATACAACCAACTACCATCAATGAATGATTTAAGGTTTAGCTTATCAACCTAGTAAAATCATGCTTATCTATGTCTAAATTTATTTTGATTTAATATAAAACCAACCATCTATGACTAATTTAGTTTAATATTCACACGAACAATGAAGATCCGTCATGTGTGGTTATTGACAAGTAAATTTTGAACACGAACCTCGAAATTGCCGGGGGTTGAGACCGGTCGTAAGAGATTAGCCAGGACTAATCTCTGATTATTGTCACGGTTAATTATATAAGAGGTAATCCCAGCAGGAATTCTGACAACATCCCCACGTTTAATGTTGAAGCTCTCTCTCTTCTCTGGCCGCACCAGAGACAGTGTTCCTCTTCCTAATAAACAACAACCACATACCAAATCTAAGGATTCAAATACTTAATTATTAATCAAATGGAAACTAAGGCAACTAAATTCCAATTACCTTGGGTGACGAAAAAGATCACGTCAGCATCAAGATGGTTAGGAACAACAAAGGTTTGGGGATCAGCTTCGAGCATGGCAACACGGAATTTCTCCATTCCACGGAGTAATTTCGACCTTTGGGTGAATTTTTGAAGGATTTTCACCGTTCCGTGTTCACTCCTAAGCTGAGAAGTGAAGTGCTCGTCTTGGAAAACATATGGGCTCTTCTCACCTGCCTCCTGTTCTTGCTCTTGTTCTCGTCCCTGGTAGTGAGTATCACCCTCTTCCCTCTTTTTCCAACATTTCCACTCGCATCGCTCTCTCTGATCTCTCCTCTGGTACCGTTCCCGACAACTGTCTCGGCATTCCTTTTCTGCCTTCTCCGGGTCCTCTCTGGGGTTGTCAAGACCACCTTGACCCTCTTCTTGTTGTTCACGTTTGAATTCATCAAAGCACTTCTGCTGGCACTCCCTGTGCAGTTCCTGCTCTTGTCGCCCTTGCCTTCTCTGCTCTTCGCACTGGCTCTCGCATTCCTCCAGCTTCTCCCATGGACTCTTACACGGGTTTACATTGTCCACAAGCCTTAGTTCTGCGTCTTGTTTGCCCAGAACTGAAGCTGCAGAGACAAGCAAGAAACAGAAGAGTAACAAAATCTTTCCCCTCATTGCTATTTTCCTTACTCGATTGTCTTGTCTTTATTTTTCAATGACAATGAAAGATGATGAAAACCGATGTTGTTTATATACACAAGGATTTATCATAATGAAATGGATAAGTGTCGTATGGAAGGCCATGCATGACGACGGGTGTCTAATACGTGTTTACAAATGGCAAGAAATAAAAGATTAAGAAAAGAAATGGCATGAAACGGTGGCGAGGAGTTCTAGGAAGAGGGGAAGAACTTGGGTTAAAATCGAAACTTGTGTTTGTGTTAATCTGGTGCATGTGTGTTTGTACAGTAGTGGTTTTTCTAGGTTGAGGGGAAATGACCGAGAAAATCTTAGATGCATTGCAGTAATTACCCTGGTAGTAATTTACAAGGCCATGCATGAAGACGGGTGTCCAATACATGTTTACAAATGGCAAGAAAGAGATGAACAAGAAAGAATACGCGGGAAACGGTGGTGAAGAATTCTAGGAAGGGGGGAAGAAGTAGGATTTGAATATATCAATAAATGTTTTGTGTTAATTTAGTGCAGTCTGTTGTACTGTAGTGGTGTTGTTTATTGGTTGAGGGGCAGTGACCAGGGAAATCTTAAGTGCATTTCGATAATTACTCTGGTTAAAGAGCAATTTAGAGAAACAAATTTAGTAATTGGGAGTTGAAGACATTCTCCTTTAGATAGAGTAACATGGATTTATAGCTGAAATGTCTAGAAAATAATATGACATACCTTGCAAAAAACCAACACTTTAAAATAAACAGTTTGGTGCACAAAGAAACGATCCCTTAGTAATCAAACACGGTGTGCAAAGATAGCAATTTTTAGGAATTTAATCAAACAGTAGATGCGCAAAGAAACAATCTCTAAGAGGAATTTAATCAAACAGCAGGTGTGCATAGACAGCAAATTTCAACTTTCCCTTAGAGGAATTTAATCAAACAGTTGGTGAGCAGACAACAAATTTCAATTTTCGACTCAAACAAAAATCAAAATGAATAGGAAATCAAAATTTGACGATCCAAACGAATCGTTAAACTCTCACAAATTGCAATTACTATTTCAACCTTCCTATGATTTTAATTTCTATCATTCTGAAAGTTAAAAAGTAGTGGTTCGAGAGAGCTAGTACCAGCGACGGACCGAAGTTGGCAGGTATTGGGGCTAAATTATCAGCGCGAGACTCTTTCCGACCGAGAATAACTTTTATTTGTACAATACTCCAATTTCCAAAATACTACCACCTCTCTGTCCTTAAATGAGTGTCCAAAATTCATTTTAAGGAACATCAATTTTGTATAATTTGGTTGCAAAATTCATATACTCCCTCTGTCCCGCTTTAAGGTTCTTACTTTCCTTTTTTAGTCTGTCTCAATTTAAAGTTCTTACTTTACTTTATTACCTAAAATGGAAAGTGGGTCTCACTTGTCATTCTCACAACAAAAACTCCCTACACACTTTCTCTTTCATACTTTACTTTTCATACTCACAATATTTATTTTTTCTTAATCTCCGTGTAAAATCAAACTAAGAACATTAATTTGGGACGGAGGGAGTATAATCTTATAATTTTGTTTACAAACATTTAGTTTTTGCATGTATAAAGAGACGGTGATTTTTTTTTTTGAAAAAAAAAAACATTTAGGGATAAGGTTATGATCAATATGAACACACATTTTGAGATAAAAAATTTCCTTAAAATAGACACCCATTTAAGGACAGAGGGAGTAAGATTTTTGACACTTTTACAAGTTATAGAATATAACTAAAATGTTTGAAGTTTGAACGGTACTCCCTCTATTCCATTTTAAACCTTAAACTGGTCCACTTTATTACATTTTAACCAATAGTTTGTAAAAAAATTGATTATTCTAATAAAAAAATATTTTATTATTGAGACTATAACTAATAGTTAATTGATAACAAATTATTATGATAGTTTATTTTTCTTATAATTTTAAGTTAAAAATAATTGAGTTGACAATTTTCGCATTGACTTTAAAGTTTAAAATAAAACGGAGTGACTAAAAAAAGTACTAAGGTTCTTAGTTGTTTTATTACCTAAAATTAGGGCTGTTAAAAAAAAATTGGAACCGACTGGACCAATAAACCGGACCGAACCAATAAAAACCGGACTGAATTAGTAGTAATGGTCTGGTTCTGGTTCCAAATTTCTATAGAACCGGTTAATTGGTCCGGTCCCGGTTTCGAAAAGTATATACACGGTTCTGGACCGGACCGGACCAATCATAATCATATTATATGTATGTGTATTACATATATATATATATTATTATATTATACTCCCTCAGTCCCAAAATGATCTTCTCATTTGCCATGTTTTATTGTCTCAAAAAGTTCTTCTCATTTCTACAATCTAGGCTTTAAAGTGAACAAACAAAACATGGCTAGTGAAGCAGTGGTCATATCCTTAAAAAGTTTGATAGTCAAACATGAAGATCATTTTGGGACGAAGGGAGTATATTCTAATTTTAAACCAAAATATATAAACAAAACCTTAATTCCTTTAACCGGCTAATG
>JAOWBW010000900.1:44793-78654 GCA_026119855.1 Campanula takesimana
AAAAGATCACTGAAGAGAACGCCATCAATTTTATCCATGATTACATATTGGTGTCGGTTTGGCGTGCCCCACACTATAGTGAAGACAATGGCCTACAATTCTCTAATACTTTCACCGAGGAGATGAATAGGTTGGGAGTCAAGCACAAGAAGTCGTCAGTCAGCCACCCTCAAGGCAATGGACAAGCCGAGGCGCCAACAAACTTGTCTTAAGAGCACTCACCAAGAACTTAGAAGGCAGTCAAGGAAAGTGGCTGGACGAACTCCCCCTAGCTTTTATGGGCGTCCGTACAACCACTCGGGGGCCAACTAGGGAGACACCCTTTGCTATGACTTACGGTTCAGAAGTAATGGCACCAGCCGAGATGGCCTTGCCGACTTCAGAGTAACCAACTATGACGAGGTCGACTAATGAATACAACCGACTACTGGACCTGGGACTAGTCAACGAAAAAAGGCTAGCTGCCCAACTCAGAATGATCAATTACAAGCAAAGAACCAAGGCCTACCATGACAGCAAAGTGAAAAAGGGAAACCTTTGAAGTCGGTGACTGGGTACTCAGAAAAATTGAGTCGACACACTTGAAGGCACAACAGAATAAGCTCTCGCCAAACTGGGAAGGCCCTTACATCATCACCCACATTATACGGGGAAGGGACCTACATGCTCAAAACTCCGGAAGGAAAAGAGCTTAAAACCCATGGCATTCCGAGCACTTGAGAAAGTACTATCAGTAGCACCTTGGTTAGCTATTTATTCTTTTTATCAGATTTTTCGGTCTTATATTCTATAGTTGATATCTAGTTGTTTCTTAGTTTGATTTCATCAATAAAATTTCCTTTATTTTATTTACATAAAGCTTTGATTATAGTACATAACACGGTCTTAGCGTTATTTACAATGCCGAGATTACCTAAGAAGTCGCTGAGCACACTTAAAGCATGACTTCTAAAGCCTAGTTTCAATAACTAGCACCCTAACGAAGTTGACGAGCACACTTATGCATAACTTCTAAAGTCTAGTTCTAACAACTAGCACATAAGACGACTTGAACTAGTCCTAACGGTTAGACTCAAATTTGGATAGTAAACTCCCGACGATTTGAAACTAATCTCGAATGCTAGTTCTCTCGCGTATCAAAACCGAGCACTAGATGTTCGTCAAGGCTCAACGGTAGACCACCTCGGTCTGAACATATAAGCCTATCCGGCTTTCTGATCCCGGCTCATTACGGTCTAGTCCCAAAGAGGCATGACGGACTAAACAATGACGAGATCATCGACGTAATTGAACAACGGCCAAGACAAACGCGAGTTTTATACCAATATATTAATATACTTACAAAGATAGTGTTTACGTCCCCCCAGACAAACATCTGGCCCGAGGCATATAAATACTTAAGAAAACATGAAAAGTAAATCGTCTTCACCACACAGCGGCTTACAAAGCAAAATAAATTGTTTCAGCCAAAAACCCGGCTACACACAAGATTGCATTATATCTGGTTAACAAGTCTTTCAGGCAAACCTACCAACGGGAGGAAATCATGGCTCTGGCTCTTCATCGTCTTCCTCCTCACCCACACTCATCTCTTCACGAAAACGTTCTACTAGAGCATGGAAGTTATTTGGGTCCTCTGGGGAGAAGTACATGTAGCCTTGTTGTTCTCTCTCATCCTGGGCTATCAACTTCAAGGATTAAGCAGAATATGGGACCAAGGAATGAGTGGCGCGAGCTTCAATACTGTAGCGTCACTAAGGAGAAAACGAGCCCATTTCTCCAATGGCACGTCGACATCAGGATCAATTTGGGATTGGCAAACGGCGTGTGTATAGCCATCAATATAAGTAGAAGTGGCCTGTTCAGCTATGATCTTTGGCATCTCGTTTCTCTTGAACAACGCCACCGCCATCCTCTCCTTTGCCGGGATGCTCTCTTCTAGTTGATTATACCGAGCTTCACCAGCTTCCTTCTCCTTGGACAACAGCTCGGCTCTCTCTTTCACCTGGTAAATCTCCCCCTTCAGCTGGCTGATCTCGGCATTAAAAGATTCACTCTCCTTCAAAGCGGCGTCCAAGATCCCATTCTTCTCCGCGAGGAGGGCTTGAGCTTCATCCTTATATCTATTAGCCAATTGGACTGCTCGGCCAGTGTTAGCTCGAGCGTGAACCTCCTTAGCCACCAGCTCGTCCCTCTCCTTGGTAACCTCGGACCACTGCCTGGCCTCATATTCGGCAATGATGGCAAGCTACATGAAAGAAACACTCAATAAACGATATGATTGGGCTAAATTAAACGGGCGAATTAAGACTTTACCTCAGAGATTATGAGGCCTTTTCGCTCGGCGCAAATGACCACAAGTGTGGGGAGTAGAAGACAGGGCATTCAAAAAGTCAGAATCAAGGCTCGACTCAAAACCGATCGGCCCAAGCGCATCATTGGCCCAGATCTGGCAGTTAGCTCCAGCTTCCGCAAAGGGGTAAAATTGGAAAATTCTCGACACAAAGCATCAATCTCTTCAGGAGACAAGGTTGAGGCAGGAGGAGGATCTACCGACTGGCGCTTGGAAGGCGGCTCATCAGGAGTTTCACCTGTCATGTCTCGACTTCTCTTTTGACGAGGTGTCCCACTAGCCCCGACATCGTCATCATCGGCCTGGATTCGGTCAACATCCCCGGCAGGCGTTTCAACATTGGCATCACCTCCTGCTTGGGAGTTGACCCCGCCAACATCACTGGTAGGGAGGGTGCTGGTCTCTTTTCCTTGCAATACCTCCTGCCGAGACACACCATGTCGGCATGTCTCTTAATGCGACCGGAGACCTTGGACTTTGTCCTCTTGTTCTTCAGCAACTTGTTGGATCTATAGCGTACATCTCACCATCTCGCTTTCCTCCTCCATTGTTAAATCTGCAAAAAAACAAAAACCCAGGTCAAAGCTCGTATGAATGAAGGATGAAAGATGGAAGATGAACAGACTAAAGATAGAGAATATACATCCAACAATCCCCTTGATTTTCAGACACCTCTTGTTCTGAGTCTTACAAACTACGCAGTCTTTATAAAAAACAAAACCCGGATGCACGACCCACTCAGGAAACCTACACCCCCTACTGACAGGCACCATCACCTCCACTCCATTCCAGGGGCCCGCCATGATCCCCGCCTGCACGTAGTAAGCCTGATTATGCTCCAAGGCCGCCCATTCCATCTGTTGAACCGAGGCAAACTCAGTCAATCTCTGCAGCAAGGCATCGCTCCACGGAGCCTTATAACAAGTGGCAGGTTCCCAGGGTTTGCACTTAGGGACCGAAAATCCCAACCAAGGTGGCTTTCAACCTTGATGACATGATTGTTCCACCCCGAGACTTTACTTACAGATGAAGATATGGGGGCGATAATTTTGGGGCACCTCTGTTTGCTTCGGAGAGTTATGACGTAGGTCTTCTTATTAAAGCTCCCTTAGAAAAGTTGATAGAAGGTCCAAGGGCAGGGCTCAAAGCCTAGACTACGGCATAAAACGATGTATGAAGTCAAGTACCTCATGGCATTAGCTCCTAACATGGCGGGGGCCGCTCGCCAGTCTTCTAGGAATTCAGAAATGAAAGGATCAAGTGGAAGACGGAGGCCCAGCTCAAACTGTTTAAAGAAGAAAGCCATTTCGACATGGTTTAGATAAAAGAAAGACCTCTCCTCGCTGGTCTCTAAGGTTGAAGCCCGTTCGTATCTTAGCTCATATTCGTCCCTCAAAATGTGATACTCATTATAAAGGCATTCGATCATGTCGTTCCCTGCCTTGGGCTGCCTCCGCTTGCCAGATGCAGTGGCTTTACCTTGACGAGATGACCGATGTCGACCCCGCCTGCCTTGGGGAACGTTGGAATCAAATCGATCCACAATTCTGTTTGATGTTCTCTCCTCAGACATATCTGCAGAGGAAAGAAGGGAGTTAGCATCGGGAACCTGAACAGGAGACATGGCTACTCCCCCCGTACCTTCCGCAGGTGCCGAGGAAAATACCTCGTCATCCAGCAATGTGTAATTAACACGAACATGATCCAAAAATTGGTCGAGGGAAAAAAACCGCTAGACTAGGTTCGCCCTATCTAAACGGTCGAACCGATGGCTATTTACCGGCTAGTCGACCTTACCCCTAAAGGACCTATAGACGGCCATAGCCTCTTCAATTTTACTTAAAGCTACCAAAAACATGGACCGTCAGATCTCTTATACACTCTAAGAGTAACCTTGTGGAAACCCAGTAAAGAAGACGGCGTAATATTCAGAGGCACTTTAATGAAAAACTAGGGCAGAAAAAGACAAAGGAGTTGAGAAGAGCAGAAAAGGTACCTTATTTGGAAGAATGATCGGAGAAATCGAATTGAATGACGATAAAATCAAAGACGATCGGAGCAGAATGGCGAAATCACGGACGAAAATGGCGGACTGTTGGGTTTCGCCGGCAGCACAGTCGGAATTTATGAGAAGAAGATCGAGGGAGAGTGAAATTCAAAAGGACATTTAGCACTTATATATTTTGGGGACATGGATAATACCCAGATTCGACCCGGACTTGACCCGAAGTCTATGAGTTACACGTGCTCTCATAACCCCTCACATCCCATATTTAATGGGACACGATGGACCCGTCAATTCTGACACCATTCCCACCATTTGAATTGATGGGGAAAGATTGCTGACGTCATTTACTGACACACGCTATTGATACCTGTACTTGCAAACAGCAACGCAACACGTGGCATAATAACCCCGGTTTATATTATCTAGACAAACCGTGACGAGGTCAGCATACGCCAGCTCACGTTCTTAAGCCGACATGTTTTAGCCGGCGACATCGGCATGACAATATCCTATAAGGAGCAGACTATTTGCCAACATTATCAGACAGATATAGTCGGTGTGAAAAAGATGAGATCTCCACCTCGTTTCCCAAATTGTTACTCAAACGACCACGTATGGTAGGCTAGGCCAGGGAAGGGCCTAGATGAAGCCGACTCATGCTACCAAAAGACGAGGCATGCATGCAGAAACGAAACGGACGATCATGACAATAACATGCCGACTGTTACCAAGACGAATACTTTGCCAACAAAATTCGAGGTATTGCTTCAAAAATCATACAACTATGTGGTGGTTCAGACAAACACAAGCGCACAATTCAAACAGTTAGAAACAAGAGGCAAAAGGATCTCATTAAAACCAGCCAAGCGCAGCGCCCTCCACAATGGGCCGGAGGGCTGGCCTGTACATTCATTCACAAAAAAAGAAAAGAAGGGTTACTACTATCACTGGATCAACATGAAACTATTTATTCTGGTTCTCTCGATACCACTTCATCTCTTCACGGAAAGCTTTGAAATCTCTTTCTTCTTCTTCGTCCTCTTCATCTACCTCACTGGAACTGCTGTCCTTATCATCACTTGAATCTTCATCACTACCTTCGAAGCAGGGCTCCTCCCATTCACGATTGCTATCATCCGAGTCTTCATCATCCTGACAGTGATCATCATGGGGAAGTGAGGAGTCGTTATCAGATCTTGATCATTCGGGACGGGCGGGTTCTCCGCATCTTCCGAGGAATCATATTCTCTGGGAAAGCATTATCATAATCTCTTTTTGCCATGGATGAAGCTTGGAGAAGAGAAGAAGGTGATGATAGTGTGAAAAATTAAAGGGTTGATCCTCTATTTATACTACTGAAGAAGGAGTTAGTTGAAGGGTAATTAATGTTACTCATAGTTGGAATCCAACTAGAGGTTTCCCCCATTCCAAGAAGAACAATGATTCAACTGGAATTAAATCCTATTGGCGTCAGTAAATCAAGGCAAGTGAGGATTTTGGCGGCTACAACTGTCACATCAATCGATCATAAATTAAATGCCCAACAATTTCTACTCGCCATGCCGAGATAGAAACTCGGGGGCCACTGAACGACATGACCCAACGTGGTCATTGGGTACCAAGGCCTTTGGGCCCATACACCATAAGGGTCCATACATCACAAACAGCCTATTCTCCAATGGGCCAACATCATAGTGCCAAGCAGGAAGACCTTGCCTAGGCCGAGATGCATATTGCCCATGTCGAGATGGTTATCAAGCGCTCCACACCGACCGGCCTTTGTGACACGGTCGACATAGTCAAGCGAGCCGACTTTCTACAGATCCATTCCTATCAGGAGTCCTCCTTGAGAGTTAGACTACAACTCAGAAGTCATGGATCCTTATCCGAGCAAGGAGATTCCTATTCATTTAAGCGGGAATTACACTCATCCTAATCAGGAACCTTATCTCTAAGGAGTATGAGTCCCATTGCATCACCGGTTCCCTGACTTCTCTAACAAGTCAGGACTCTTTCATCCTTGCCTATAAAAAACAGGTCCTCTACAACAGGAAAAAGGTAATGAAATTCTTTGGCTCCATTCTGGTCAATTAATTTTCTTTTGTGTTATCAAACCGTATCCTTATTCTCACACCGGAGGGCCTTCGCCGGTGAAGCCGCGGTGTAGTTTACGTTTGTTTCGTGTGTGTAGCTCCGCCATCAAGAACTGTCGCTGGATTATCCGAACCGCTAGACGAAGGCTGATCCAACCAGATTTTGGCATCATCATCACCATTCACCAAGCTACTCCTCCCCACCACTTGAACACAGACCTCTTTTACTATCCCTCACCTCCTTACCGCTGAGCTATCTTGTGGAGGACCATTCAATCATTTATTAAGTACCAATAAGATGGGGATGGGATTGCTATTGTCTAAATGAACTAATAGTCCAACTTAATTAAGGGTATGTTTAATTTTTTCACTCACTATCCTCTGTGAGGGTACTCAAAATATTCTCAAAAATGTTAATTTCGTGGTAAAATATTTTTGTATGAGAACTAATAATTTCTAGAGTAATCTGTGCACAATATTTATCAATCACAAAGCCATACTCATTGTTATGTGATTAACTCTATGTAAATCGCACTTTTTTGCATGTCCAAATCTCTAACATAGGTTGTTGCACCTTTATGCCCGTCAAATCCATGTTAGAGTTTTCCTAAAATCTAGCAAACGCTTGATTCAGCAGTGAAAGACAAACATATATACGACTGGATATAAACAAGAACACATAAAATTATGTGGTTCATGATCGCGAGATAGCTATGTCCACATGCGGAAGGAGAATACTTTTTTTAATATGGAGATCCAAATATAGATTACAGTCTGTCTCTATGTATAACAAATTGCCTAGATCACTAAGCTATAACAGAATACACAATAGAGACACATATATATCTCAAGTAGAAGACAACATTAGTATGTTAAAATTATTTATATCCTTAAACAGATTCCCAGGGTTACAAGACATCTTAACACGCAAATCGAACCAACAACACTTTAGTGTGTAACAATTTTCTTTTCTTGTCTCAAAATCACCAAGAGAAATTTCACTGGTACCCAAGTAATGTTCAAGGGGCCCATTGTATTAACCTTAAACATGAGGGCAAGTTCAGGCAACAAAAACAAACAATGATAGGTATGATCCAAGACAATCTTTATGAATTGATGGCGTTGAAATGTCAAACTTGTAGCACGTATACCGTCTAACTTGTGTGTAACATTTTCTTTCACTCTCATCGTCCAAAAATAATATCCAATTTTACGTTTAATAAACTTTACCGAATTTTATTATTCTTCAAAAAAAATTTAATATTAATTTTACGATTTTAATATTATTTTTTTTGAAGTTATACAGAATTTCATAAAATACTAAATGGTTTATCAAATAACAAATTTAAATATTATATTTAAATGATTAACTTAATATTAATATTATATTAAATTTATTTGTATTGAGCGTAAAAAATAAATAAGACTGAAGTAAAAGGAGTATTACACTTTTTGTCACATAATTTGGTGTAAGAATAGTTTGATTTCATACTGAATTAGCCATTAATGATGGACTAATAAATATTTTAAGTAATTTAAACACAAGTTACATGTAATAACAAAATAATTGTTGTATATTAGAGATAAAAATTACTCCTTCGGGGAGGAGATTTTTTTTGTGTCCATTAGTTAAGTTCTACAGTTTTCATTAAATATTGACATACTTTGCTTAAAGTACCCTTATTTATGATAATACTATAATTGTAAATATTTAGTTGCTCAAGTATTTAATAAATTTAAAAAATAATTTAGTTTATTTAATAATACTGATTGATTTACTTAATATGTGTGACTGTGTGAAAAATTTTAAAATTACAAATATTTTGAAAAAGGAGAGTATCTTTATGCTTACTCCTCTTCAACATTATATACAACCGGACGGTAGATATGTCGAGTCCTTTTATCAATATTAAAAAGTAGTTTCAGGATTTATCATGACCTTAGACCATGGGCAATAAGGGGTTGAGAGGGAGTTAGTTAGTTAGTTAGTTTAGTTAGTGCAATAAGGGGTTGAGAGGAGGGGGTTGAAGGGGAAGGGTTGAAGAAGCTCAACTGGGTTGAGGGAATTTGTGTGGGGCCCAGAATAGACACGTGTCGGCTTGGGAGTGGCCAGCACTTGGAGAGTGCAGCTCACCTCCCAAGTCCGGCGAGTTGCTGTTGCTTTTTCGTTTTTTTTTTCTTTTTTTTTTTTTCCTTTTTTGTTTCCAGTTTTTTTTTCTTTTTTTCGGAGAGGTTTTTTTACCCATCTTTTGAGCTCAATTATTTCATAGTAAATTATTTTTTTATAAAAAAATAAATCACCAAAATTTATCATTTTTTTCCCTCTATAAATTGATGTAAGTTTCATTTAATTTAGACACCGAAAAAATCCTCTTTTATCAATATAAAATTTTCAATTATACTTTATTAACATTTATTTAAAACATTTTAACATCTTTTTAAGTGTGAAGTATTTTTTAATAATAATTATCATCATTTTTTATATTTATTTAATTGCAATAAAAAATTTATTAAGTGTGAATTAATTTTTAATTATAAATGATTATTATTATTATTTTATTAATCATAAAAATAAAGATTATAAATAAAATAAAAGTGGTGGTGTATAGAATTATGAGTTGGGAGAAGTTGAATTTTGAACTAAACTAGTTATTGTGGGGAGTGTAGTTGAGAGGGTAGTTGAATGATTAGGTGGATGAGAGAGAGAGATGACGTGGTGTGATATTAAGGTAGTTGAATGTTTTTAGGGGGTTGGATTATTGCTCATGGTCTTAGCTTAGATGAGACCATCCCTATCAACCGCTAGCTGCCAAATCCTTTTTTTTTTTTTTTTTTTTTAGGTTCCTCGTTTGCGTGAGACTAATTCTGGGGATAGTAGTTCCGGTCTCTCATTGCTATTACCAGTTAAATCGCGGATGTGTCTAAATGATCAGGGTTTGAACACATACCAACTAATATTACATACAAGGTCCAACCCCAGATGAGAGTAAAATGCTTTCACCGGAAATCGAACCCACACATGCCTTTAACAATATTTTATGTTCCCTTCCTTTGCATCCAGCTTGCCCCGAAGGACATGTTAATTTCATGTTAATTTTCGTAAGAGATGATGAAGATGGTGATAAGAGATGGTCAAAGGGTGAGAAGAATATTTAAAGCAACACGTGGATGGCACGCGTTGATGGCGGAAAATGATTTGTGCAAATGTGTTACGGAGAAGAATTGTCCTAGGAGTGGCCGTTACTCTTACTCTTAAAAGGCAATTATGGGGAAAGGCTGGTTCGAGGAAACATAGGAGATGACGACTTGTGGGTGAATGAGATGTGGGTTTGGTCGTAGTTGTTGGTGATTTGGATCCGTTGACTTTTACCAAAACACTTGTGTGGTCTTCTAGGAACCCAAAATTTTAAAAGAAAAAAAATCGCGTGAGACGGTCATCTATATGAGACGAGTTTTGTTGAGAAAGTAAATGATTTGTGCTTTTATAAGCAGGGTAGGGTAGGTAAGTACTATTTCTCTTTATCGAGATCTGTCTTATATATTAGATTGTCTCACATAAAGCCTGGAAAAAATACCAAAACTCACAAAATATTTCTTCAATCTAAAAATCCTAAAATGAAAATATCGGTACCGTAAAACCCAAACATTAACGAATTGACTAACGCAATTAAGTTTGAGTATTCATATTAATATAAAAAATAATTTTCCTTTCAATTAAATGAGACGTAGTACTAATATAAAAGCTTTTCTGCAATGCAGAATATTTAATTGTAATATTCTTAGATATAATAACAATAATGATAGTTATACCAACAACAAATATATTTAATTATTATTACTATTATTTCAGTTAATTAATAATTTTGAATTATACAGTTAATTAGAAAAGCAATAAGAATGAAAAAAATAATGAAAAAATATTATATATATATTACATATTTTTTTATTTTTAGTTTTATGATCTTACATAATAATAAAAACTTAAAGAAGCACCTTTCAATTACTTCTTCAATATATCAAAAATTCATATTTTTATTATTAAATATTATGTAATTAAATAATAATGATAATAATGATTAATTTTGTTGTTGCCATTATTATTTAATAATAATTATAATATTATTATAATAATTCCGCGTTGTAATTTTTTTAATATTCCTAACATGTCATTAAATAAAAAGAAAGTTAAGTTTTTAATAATATGAATGCTCAAACTTGACGGTGTTTGTTAAATAGTTAACATTTGGATTTTTTGGTATTGATAATATAAATTTAGGACTTTTTATATCGAAGAAAAAAATTATGAGTCTTTTTATATGAATTTTTTAAGGGTTTTTTTTTTTTTGTATTTTTCCCTAAAAACTTCTTCATCTCAAAATTTGTGCATACTGTGATCTTATACATTTTTTTTAGTTAGTGATTGATATTTTTTTTGGATGAATTTTATAAATATCAAACTTATTATGATCATATCTAATAACTGGATGGTCATGGTAAATTATAGGCTACGCACTAAGGAAGGAGTGTTAGACCATCTACAATGGTGGATGAATGAAGTTGTTTAATGGGGTTAACAAAAAAAAGTTGGTTTAATTGCTACAATGGTGTGTGAATGAGGGGAGTGTGAATGGAATTGTTGAAATGATTCAACGAGTGTGAATGGCTTTTTTGTCTCCCGGTTTTGCCACGTGGCGCGTTTGTATTGGACCTGGTGGGCGCGTGCATCACACGCGCCAGGGAAGGCGCGTCCAGGAAGCCAGCGAAGCTTTTTTTTTTTCTTTTTTTCTGGTGTCGCCACGTGTGGTCTTGTGATTGGCTGGCCATGTTTTTCTTTTATCCCAATTATTTGAACTCAATTATTTCACAAAAATGTTTTTTTTTAAAAAAAAAATTACACCAAAATTCTTTTAAAAAAAATCTCTTTAAATTGACGTAAGTTTCATTGTATTTCGACAAAAAAAAAACCCATTTTTTTTTTGAAATGAATCCCAATAATAATCATTTCAACACTAATCATAAAAATAAAAAATAAAAAATAAATTTTAAGTGGTGGGGTATAGGATGATGTGTGAGAAAAGTGTTGAATGAGGGATTAAACAAACCATTGTAGGGTGCTATGTGAAAGAGTGTTGAATGGATGAGTTGGAAGAGAGAGAAGCTGATGTGGAGTGATAAAGTGGGTGTTGAATGGTTTTTTTGTGTGAAACCACTGTGGATGGTCTTAGACCTGAGTAAATCTTAATTTCTCTAAATTTAATCGAACTAACATTAGATTAATTAGATTAAGTGCAAATGCACGAGAATTGAGTAGGCACTCGGAGGTCAATCCAAGTTATAGGGTTGCTGTACAATCGAGCATCTTGAGATAAAAGTAATAATAACTATATTGGCATTTAAAAAAGATGAAAATGTAAAAAGTGGGAGGATAAAGTTGGTTATGAAAATTACTTTCAATCCTTCACTTTGCACTTTTCTTAAAAGTAACTTGAGACACACATGTATGCTACTTCTTAACTGAAGCTTGTAGAGAGTTTCACCACAATTGGAACTTATTACAACGAATGATACTGCCTCTTCAGAAATTTTTCATAGCTTATCACTTGTGTAGATGCTTTCAGCCGCCCTCAGAGGGCTTTGTAACCAAGATTCTCCACTTGCTCCCGGGAGGAGTCAAACCTGAGACTTCCACTATGTAAAAACCTTACACATACACCCAAATACCACTAGGCAAAAAGGCCTTAGGTCAAAATCCCCATTATATTAGTGGTCTTAGGGAAGTACGTAACTCTACTTTGGCTAGTATTTAACCTTTATATATTCATGGGTTAATGACAATTTAGATCCTATGATATACCACCCTTCTAAACGAATTCTGATGTTTTTTTTCCGCCAAATCAGAACATGATGTGAAAAATACTCGCCAAATAGGGTCTTTTTGACGGAAATCATTAAAAACTCAGTTAAAAAGCATGTGACATGCACATGACTAACAAAATTAGTTAGTTTGAAGTTGAAATTTCTTTCAAGGGTTAAATGACATATTTGAAACCGAGGGGAGAGTTTGACAAAAAAAACCTCAAACAAATTATTTTTCAAAACTAAAAAATTTAAAAGAAAATAAACTCATTATCTTTAAAAATTCAAATAATCCAATCTTAAACTTATTTATTTTTGAAAATGAAATTCCAAAATTAAAATGGTTGAAAGTGTTTTTCAAAATGAAAAATAAATTCATTATCTTTGAAGTTGATTTTTTTTTGAGGGGTTTAATGAAAATTCTAAATTTAATAAGGCCGAAAATAAAAATAATTATTGGTTTAATTTTTTTATATATTTATTAAAAGGGTTTTTAAACTTATTTTTAAAATATTCAATATAAAAAATAAAGAAAATTAATAAGTAAATTTTATTTTATAAACATAATAAATCATTTTTTACATTTACTAATAAGTAAAATTAATAAGTAATTAAAATTCTCTATCCCCTGAACTGCGTGAACCTAACAGCCATCTTCATCTTCGACCATCTACGGCCCACGTCACCATCTCGCCGGCCAGCCTCCTTTTACACCGGCGACGCCAACATTTCCAGCAACTCCAGATCTATTCCTCCCTCTCCTACCACGCACCCCCACCTCCAATCGGATTTCTGAATCAAACACCCACACCTCCAATCCAATTCTCAAAATCAAACACAAGCCCGTCTTTTTCTCTCGCTCTTCGACTTCAATCTTCTACCACGTTTATCTCTCTTCTCTGACAATGGTTCACAAACTTAGTAAGAGGGTTTGATTTCTTGGGCTTTGATCTTTCATTTGGGAGAATTTTATGAAGATTGTGTTGGATTTGAGAGGAGAATTGAAGTATCCATTGCAGAATATAGGAATTTAATTTGTTCTTTGTGATCAGTAATGGCGTGATGATGAATTGGGTTTGATCTGTGTGTGGTTTTTCATCCCCAGATATAAAGGTTATGGTTTAGATAGTAATCTTTTAGCCCCTTTTGATTTGAAAAAAAATTGATAAAGATGGGGTGATTATCGTGTGGTAGCTAAGTGGTGGTCATGGTGGTAGCAGGTGCCAGAAAATATGGTGGAAAGGTTAGGGGCCGAAAAATATGGAGGACGGGTTAGGGGTGGAGTCTAAGAGCGTGGGTTAGGGATAGATCAAGGGATAGATTATTCATTTTATTGTTCATCCTCCCCTCATTTTTAAAATGTGTCATTTTAACCTCTTTAAACATATTGACTATTCAAACTAATTTTTTAACGATCTCCGTTAAAAAGACCATAATTGGCAAGTATTTTTCACATCAAGGTCCGATCTGGCGAAAAAAAAACATTAATGTTCGTTTGGAAGGGTTGTATATCACTTTAGGGTCTAAATTTGATTTTGATACTAATTATTGGAGATGCTAGCATTTTTTTCATAAGTATTAAATTTTGATTTTGATACCTATCATTGGAGATCCTAAGTTGATACGTTGTGAATAGTGATCATAGGTATCAAAATTTGATTTTGATACCTATGGTTTAGTACCACCCATTGGAGATGCCCTAAGACTGTATGAAAAAGTGATTACCCTCATAACATCGTAAAAATTATAGTGATTCTCAACAAAAATACAGTAACAGAAATTTTCAGAATTTCATGAATCATATTAATTTTCATTCAATTTTGATCAAAACATATTTGGATTGATCAACAAAATAAAAATGATACATTTTTTTGGTTTATGGGATGGAGAAAGTATTACTCACTCTCTTCCAAAATGAATGTACATTTTCAAGAATTTTTCGTTCAAAATGAATTTTTTTTTTTTTTTAAACTCTGTAAATGTTTTTTACCAATTTATTTTTCCCACTAGTCTATTTATACTTGCAAAATTAAATATTCAGAAAGTGAATTACAAGATTATTTATAAATTTTAGCCATTAACTTGTATAAGAAAATAGATATTTTCAAGTTTATTTTTTAAAATGAAATTTAGAAACAGAGAGAGTATATTTTGTTTTTTTTTGAAGGAGAGAGTCAGAGAGAATATGTTTTGTTATGACATGTTACCTGAGATTAGTCCATGATCAAGTTATTGTTAGGTGGTATTGTAGGAAGCAAAAAGTAAGGATGTTTCAAATTCGAGGTTTAGCGTTTAAGCCACTGAATAACATAATGTGTCATGCACGTTCGATAGTTAAGTGATGGTATTACGATAATTTTCATAGATTCAGACATAACGGTTTTATTTTCTTTTAATCAAAGATTCAGACATAATAGTTTAAAAAGTACAATAAGTAATTTTGCAGTACTTGCAATTTATTACTTCTCCAATTGCCAACTGGAGATTTCTATTGATATTGTGTGGGTCACGTATTGTCCACTTTGTAACGCTCATGAATGTGGTAGTTAAACCTTATATGAGCTGTCAATACCATATTGTAATGAATTTGTGTATGTATCGAAATTGATTTTCAATGGGGTCTCCAACTATTTCTGCTTTTACCTGACTTCAACATATAAGGTGTAAAATGTGTTACTGTTTCACTTACATAGATAGGAAATAGATATAGTTTCTACCGTGACATTGGTCGACAATTTAATCAAATCAAATATTAAGTGTAATTAGAGTTTTGCCGCATAGGCATTTAGTAAGGTTTTACAGCATTGTAATTATATGGCCTGTCCGTGCATTTAAATGTACATGTAGCAGTAAAAACAATTTACTATCACACTTTATCTGTCTAATTAAAATATTACCAACATTTGTTAAAAGGTTTACTGCTTTTAGGTGGAAGTTTTCAGCCTTGAAAAGAAAATGAGTAAGAATGTGTGTCACATATGATGCAAGTAAATTATTATATTGACAGAGAAGGACAAACAGGACGTGAAAAAGAAATCGTTGACTTTATGTTAATGAATTGACCCAGGTATCTTTTTATGAGGATGGAAATACCTTCAAACATGTTTGTTATGCGACTGCCAAACACTATTATACTATTTGGAACACTAACAAAATATTAAAACTGCAGTTTTTTTAAGTTAACTATCAAGAAGTGAATTTTGTGGCGTGAAGTCGAGATGTGATCTCCACTGATAGTTTCAACATAAATGTTTTTCTTTATCTATATGTGCATGAACAAATTAATATTTTCGTATACTGTACTAAACATAATTTGTAGGTAAAGTGGAGATGTCATCTCCACTGATAGTTCCAACATAAATGGGTGTGTCTGCACTTTCTGTGCCTAAATGACTACATGTTTTTATAAATTGTACTAAACGTCGTGTATTTTGTAATCATCGTGTCCTTATCTGTAACGTTAAAGAAAGGAAAAATGTGGACATTTTGGAAAGGAAGAAAAACCTTTGTTAATTTCATATCAATGAGGCCACACGCAGAGGTCTGACCTACCTTCTTTCCAACAATTCCTGCTTGGTGGTTCGGATCCTTGCTACACACAGACTAATATGAAATTTACAGCAACTAATTGATACAAAACTGCATAAATTAATTGGAGTGTTAGAAAAAAAAATTATTACAAATATTCTCGACTATAGATCTACTTAACTGACAAAAAAATTAAAAAATTAAAAAATATATTACCTTCTGTTTTGGATGTGGTCTTCTTTATATTTGTTCAAGAGTGTCACAAATATGTATTCCGCTCTGGGATGTTCTGCAAGGAATTTGCATGGAAGATTTGCATTGGAATTTCATTTTGCAATGTGAGTGTATGAAGATAGGTTTTCATTTGTCAAAGTTGGGCATGATGATGGTCTGAATTTCAAAACTGGAGTAGATGCAATAATGAATGAGGGATTGGGAGAAGCGATGAAGTCAATTGGATGTTGGGGGCCGGTCGTATTTGGTGACAGGCCGTTGGTTTATTTGGGCGGTGGTGTGAATATTAAGGGGAGGCGGCAGGGGTAGATGACGATAGGGTTTTTAGGTCAAAGTTGTGGCATTAACCCCTTCAGCTTCCGGGTAGTACCGGATGGATTTCCATTAGTGGCCTTTTTTTATTTGGGCTGGCCCGTAATGGCTGTTCTTGGGTTGATATTACCAACTAACTACTCTCTACCCCATTTCCTCTATCTAATCAAACCGTTTAAAACACATCAACTTTTTATTAATTGTTCAACCTAATTTTTTTTAAAACAAAAATTTAAGTTTAAGTTGGACGGAGGGAGTACGTACTATTTTGAGAGATGATACAGTGATCGCCGTGCATCGCACGGGTTTCGAAACTAGTTTTGCTAGAAAAATGAAACTCATGAATTAAGAATAATTTATTATATATATATATAGGGTCGCGCTCTTGTGAGAACCATTTTATATGAGAACCGTGAAAACCAATTATAACCATTAGATTAAAAAAAAATCAAGGGTCCAGATGTTAGATACATTGGATACACTTGGATACATTAGTTAATTTTCGAAAAACAATTGGATACATTAGTTTTTAACTGTCAAAGGATTAGAGAAAGAGATAGTCGGAGCCAATCATACATGGAGAGAGATAATTGATATGAGAGACTCAAATAATATTGTATGAATGACTCAAGTATTATTGATCATATGAGTAGGGTATTTATACAAGAGGATGGAGTACTCTCCAAGCTATTCTAGACTATTCTAAATTACATAAGGAAAAGGAAATAGTAATCCTAATAGGAAAGTAAATAATACAATGTCTAGGAAATATACAATTCTAACTATAGAAGGATTCTAATATCCTTAATATGCTCCTGCAAGATGGACGACCGATAGGAGAGTCCAATCTTGAAAGTAATGAGATGAACCGGATTGATGAAGCGAGTTGATTTGATGTCGTCGCAAGACGGGTTTTGGCATTTTTACGTTGCGAGACGGTCTTTGGCACTTTTACGTCGCGAGACGGTCTTATGTGTTTGGTCGCTACAAAGGCGGAGTTACTGCTACAAAGGCAAAAGATTGGTTGCTACTAAGGCAAAAGTTGGTTGCTACAAAGGCAAAATTGGTTGCTACTAAAAGGCAAAAGTGATTGCTACTAAGGCAAAAGTTGGTTGCTACAAAGGCAAAGTTGGTTGCTACTAAGGAAAAATTGGTTGCTACTAAGGCAAAAGTGATTGCTACTAAGGCAAAAGTTGGTTGCTACAAAGACAAAGTTGGTTGCTATTAAGGCAAAATTGGTTGCTACTAAGACAAAAGTGATTGCTACTAAGGAACAAGTTGGTGTATGGTAATGGCTATTGCCATTGGTTAATGGTTAAAAAGGAAAAAGTCTAATGACAGAGGATGATTTGTTTGAGTAGGATTAATATAAAACGGAGAGAAAGAGAGAAACAAAGAGTAACGAGTTGTTTAAAAAAAACTGAAGGGGTTTTAGGTTTGGTAGTGAGAAGGGTTAGAGTTGAAAAAGGAAGAAGAAAGCAATCTGAGAGAAGTGTGGCCACATCAGTGTAGATAGAAGGAGGTTTTTTTTTTTTTTTTTTCTTGCTGCTGCAGAAAATAAAGAAGAGTAAAAATAGGGGTTTGGCCGGATTTTCTTGGTTTTGGTGGTGGTGATATGGTGGCAAGGGTGGGGAAAGTTTTGCCGTGGTGGTTTTGCATGGTGGTTGGCGGAAGCTTTTGTGGTGGAGATAGTATGGGGCGACTCATAGGTTTTGGTGGAGAAGTCCCTTCATGGATCATAGTTCTGATACCATGTCAAGGATTAGAGAAAGAGATAGTCGGAGCCAATCATACATGGAGAGAGATAATTGATATGAAAGACTCAAATAATATTGTATGAATGACTCAAGTATTATTGATCATATGAGTAGGGTATTTATACAAGAGGATGGAGTACTCTCCAAGCTATTCTAGACAATTCTAAATTACATAAGGAAAAGGAAATAGTAATCCTAATATGAAAGTAAATAATACAATGTCTAGGAAATATACAATTCTAACTATAGAAGGATTCTAATATCCTTAATATTAACATAGTGTATCCAAGTGCAACACTTAGATACAATACTTATTAACCTATTGTATCCAAGTGTAATCGAATTTTTTGTAATGTATCTAAGTGTATCAATTGTATCTAACATATGGACCCTTGATTTTTTTTCTAATCTAATGGTTATGATTGGTTCTCACGGTTCTTACGATATTTAGGTTCTCATTTGAGCACCTACCTATATATATACATGTAACACTATAACTATAAACACATGTAACACTAACAATAACTAAATGTAATTATCGTTATACTAAAATGTAATAGTGTTTTTCCAGATTTTTTTTTGAGTATTTTTTTTTTATAAAGAAAATAACATTTGAAAAATAACAACTTATATACATGAATGTAATTATTTGTACAATTAAATGTAACACTTTAGTAGATGAAATTGTAATAGATTTCTATAGATAATGTAATACTTTTACATGTATCATGATAAATTGAACCCATTGTAACTTATTATTTGAAAACATATGGATATACTATTATACAAGTAAACGTAACTGTTTTACATGTTATTATACAAGTAAAATGTAACATTCATTTAAAAAAATTGTTACTTTCTTATTTTTACAATGTCACTAACACAAGTGTTTTTAGTTCTAAAGTGTAAATGGTTGAATTATTACTTTTCTATGCATAGGTGTTACAGTTATGTATAAACACTGTTACATATAAGTAACACGTTCGTATCATTTTAGTTATAATAAGTATTACTTTTGACAAACGAAGAAAACATAAAAAAAAAAACACTATTATTTTTCTGTATATATGTATTACTTTTATGTATACAAAATGTTAGTTACATATAAGTAACACATTTGTTACATTTAGTTATAGTAACTACTCTCACTGTCCCGCTTTTAAGGTTCTTACTTTACTTTTTTGTCTGTCCCAATTTAAAGTTCTTACATTGCTTTATTACCTAAAATGGAAAGTTGGTCCCACTTGTCATTTTCACAAAAAAAACTCCCTAACCACTTTCTCTCTCCTACTTACTTTTCATATTCACAACATTTACTTTTTCTTAATCTCCGTGCAAAGTCAAACTAAGAACTTTAAATTGGGACGGAGGGAGTATTACTTTTGGCAAACCAAAACACACTAAAATAAAAATATAAAAACTTTTTTTTTACCCGCGGGTCATGGGTCCGGATCGTGGATAAAAAATGATTTGTTTCTACTATAAGACGGATCATAGTGTTCTCAAATAAGTTTTTTCGTAAGAAAAACATCTAAATATACTTTCTGTTCCCAAATCTTAAAAACCTAATACTCCCTCCGTCTCATTTGAAACTTCACTATTTTGGTGATGACACATAAATTTAGAAAATGATGAGTGTAAGAAGGGTTGTGAGTAGGAAGAAGTTAGTGCGTATGACAAGTGGGGCCTACAATTTAAATATGTGAGAGGGGAAAGTTAGTAGGCATGACAAGTGGGACCCATAATTTAAGTATGTGAGAGGAAGAAGTGAGCGGGTATGACAAATGAGGCCTACATTTTTAACCATTTTAAGAAACGATAAGCTTTTACCAAGACACCCATTTGGGTAATAGGTGAAGATTCAAACGGGACGGAGGGAATATAGTAAGCGAAAGAGAATGTTTAATGTTACTACTGAAAAGGCCAGGTAACTATTCATATAAATAGATTGGTCAAGAAACACCCAAAATTTATGCGCCAAACAAAAAGTAGAGAGAGGGGGGAAGAGGGGGGGGGGGGGGGGGAGAAAATTGGAGCCAGTGCCATAAGATATAGATATAATGTCTGTGTAGCTGCATGAAAAGGTTAAATTAAATTCAAATAAATTAATCGACCTTTTATTTGCGGGAGTGGAGAGTTAAAATGTTACATTAGATTTTTAAAATCTTAATTCAAAATTTAACATTTACAGTGTTATGGAGACGGAATTTTACGGAGAAAGATAGAGATATAATGGGAGGGGTGAAAAAAATATACTACTACCTCTATTCCTAAATGAGTGTCAAAATTTCATTTTAAATGACATAACTTTTGGTATAATTTTGTGGCAAAATTCATATATAATATTGTAATTCTCTTTACAAACATTTAGTTTTTGCATGTATAAAGAGACCAGTGAAAAAATTTTGAAAAAAATAAATTTAAGGACAATTATTATCAAAATGGACCCTCATTTTAAAACAAAAATTTCTAAAATAGACACTAATTTAGGAACAGAGAGAGTACTTAGACAAAGGAGGAACATGTTTTAAAATTGAGGGTGAGTTGAATAAAGGGAGGGATGGCGCATGAAGGTTTTGACTGGTTTTTTTTTTTTTTTTTTTTTTTGGCATATGTCCCCTTCAAAGCCATCTTCACTTTCCATAATTAGCGGATGGTCCCATTGACTGCTGTCTTGGAAGAGATATGACTCTAACGCTCCGTTTCCGTTTGTTTCGCGTAAAATAACTTTCGGAAAATGTTTTCCCTATTTTTCGGTGTTTGTTATGCACCGAAAAATGAAGAAAATATTTTTCGGAAAATGGTTTTCCCTCTTTTCTAAGTAAAATGACTTACGGATTTTTACTAAGTTAGTTATTTTCCGGAAAATGTTAACTCTCTTACTCACATCCAACTCTCCATAAAACCTCACCCTACCCACTACACCTCTAACACCACCCTCTTCATCCATCCTATCCACTACCCACCCAAAAAAAAATAAAATGAACATCTCCACCACCAAAAAAAAAAAAAAAAAAAAAACTTCCTTTCACTCATTAAAAGAAATTGAACATCTCCACCACCCCAACTACCTCAGCACCCACCCCACCCCCACCCTACCCCACCTCCCCACCCCGCCCCCCAAAAAAAAAAAAAAAAAAAAACTTCTTTTCACTCATATTTAAAAAAAAAATGAACACCTCCACCCCCATCCACCCACCTCCCCCCCCCCCCCAAAAAAAAATCATAAAAATCACTCATATTAAAATTATTTTTGAACACCTCCCCCGCTCCCCACTACCCCACCCACCCTCACCCTACCCACCCCCACCATTTTTTTACTCTTATTAAACTTATTTTCTTACAACTCCCACATTCGCGCTCCTTACCCCCACCACCCCCACCACCTACCCCCACCCAAAAAAAATAAAATAAAAATTACTCATATTAAAATTATTTTTGAACACCTCCCTCACCCCCACCACCCCCCACCTACCCTACACACCCCCTACCCCACCCCCTACCCCACCCCCACAACCACCCATCCCACCCCAACCCAAAATCTCCATCCACATTCAATTTTTTCTCATAATAATTCTTTTTCTCATATTAAATTATTATTATTTTCATATGAAAATATTTTTTCGAAAAACATTTTCCGAAAAACATTTTCCTTAGATTTACCAAACAACCAAAAACATGTTTATGTCATTTTCCGGAAAACATTTTCATTTTTCGGAAAACATTTTACGGGAAATCATTTTCCAGAAATTGTTTTACGCGAAACAAACGGAGCCTAAAATCAACATTTTCTTCCCTTTAATGTTGTTCAACAATAATTTAATCTTCGTTAATAAAAACAATTACTCCCTTTTGAACTAAAGTTCTTAGTTTTATTTTACACACGTATGAGACTTATAGTTTAGAAAGGATAGCCACAGTGAGTTTGTGAAGAGAAAACCCCAAGTGAGTTATCTGACTTTCAATATATACATCATTCCTAGGGTTTAGTCTATACAAGGAAAATATATACAAATATATGCTAACTTATCTCCTACTAAAAATACAACCAATCATTCCTATCATAGCCTAACGTCCATGTGTATACACGGAAATCATGGGTTGTTAGTCTCGGAAATCGTGGGCTGGGATATATCGTTTACACCCCCCCTCAAGCTAAGTGGCACGGGTGCGAGCTGCAGCTTGTTAGAGAGAAGTGACAACCGTGGTCTAGACAGCCCCTTTGTGAACATGCCGTCGGAGGTGGCAACATAGGCAAGATGTAAAAAACCCGTTGATGCAAGTCATGCATGAAATGAAGATCAATTTCAATATGGCGTGTGCGGGCATGGAACACGGGATTTTTAGACATGTGTAATGCTGAGATGTTGTCGCAGTATAGAGTTGAAGATGGCAGAAATAAGCCAAGTTCTCGGAACAAGAATGAGAACCAACGCAATTCTGCTGCAGTTGTAGCTAAAGCGCGATATTCGGCTTCACCACTCGATCTTGCAACGGTGCTCTGCTTTTTAGCGGTCCATGCTACAAGGTTTGGACCGATAAAAATACAAGCGCCAGTAGTGGAACGGAGATCATCAGGAGAGCCCGCCCAGTCGGAGTCAGACAATGCTCGTAAGGATGTATCCGGAGAGCGAGAGAAGTGGAGACCGATATGGGTGGTACCTTTGACATATCGAAGAATTCTTTTGACAGCGACAAGATGAGTAGTGCGAGGAGCATGCATGTACTGACAAACTTGATTAACTGCAAACGAGATATTTGGGAGAGTCAAAGTAGGGTATTGAAGTCCCCCAACCATACTGCGATAAGTGGTGACATCGGAGATGAGGTCCCCATCAAAAGCCGAAAGGTGTGTGTGGGGTGCAACAGGAGTAGTGGACAACTTAGAACCGTCCATCTTGAACTTGTGAAGGAGATCTGAGGCATATAGAGTTTGACTAAGAATTAAAGACGTGTCAGAACGATGAGTTTCGATCCCAAGAAATAATCCAAGAGACCCCAGCCGGCGACTTTCAAAGGTTACACAAATGCTCTCAATGACTGTGTAGACTTCAGAGGGAGAAAAGCCGGTGACGATAAAGTCATGGACGTATACTAGAATAGAAATCAGTGAAGAACCTTGGTGACGAATGAATAAGGAACAATCAGACTTGCTATTGAAAAATCCAATGGAGAGTAGGAAATCCTGTAAGCGTTGAAACTATGCTCTAGGTGATTGTTTCAATCCATAAATGGAGCGATGTAAACGACAAACATGATTTGGATACTCAGGATGAGAGAAGCCGGGAGGCTGAGCCATATAAACTTCTTCATGGAGAATGCCATTTTAGAAGGCATTTCGGACATCAAGTTGTTGAATAGGCCAACCTCGAGAGTGGGCGATGGCTAAGATTGTGCAGATTGTGGGTGGTTTGACAACTGGACTGAACGTTTCATCGTAATCTATGCCTTCCTGTTGAGTGAACCCCTCAGCAATAAGGCATGCTTTTGTGGCATTCAACTGACCCATCGGCACGTCTTTTCACTTTATAAATCCATTTTCTTCCAACGACATTCATGGTGGGAAGGCGTGGAATAAGTGACCACGTTCCATTTTTATGCATATCGGACTGTTGGTCCCAAAGGGCAACAAGGGTATGAAAAATAGCTAGAGGGGGGGTGAATAGCTGTTTTGAAATTCTTTTCTAACCCTTGAAAATTCAATTGCAAATGCGCACTAAGTCCTTTAAGCGTTATGAAAGGTGGCGCTCCAAAGATAGAGTGAAATGCACAGCGGAATTTAGTTAGGTAAAAGTAGTGCAAACAATTAAAAGGAGCACACACACACTAAGCAATTTTGGCTTAAAGAGTGTGAAAAATGAAACTAAGGCAATAACTCACAAACACAACAATATTCAAAATCTGCAAATGACAAACAAGCAAATAGTAAGATGAAATTGAAAACTTGAAAGTAAATTGCAAATAGTAAATGAGCGCTATTTGGAGAGGTTCGATCGTGAAAAGATCTACGTCCTCTACCAAGATGGTTAATCTTGGATTTCTAATGGAGATCTTATATTATTAGTTTGATTACAGATTACAACTTTTTAGTATGATCAACTCAAGATCTATTATCTATGAAAGAACAAATCCTAGACTAAAACCAGTGTATCTCTTCAAGAAAGATCTAAGTGATCAAACTTGAAGAGGTGAGTGTGTGTTCTTAGTTTCAAGGCTCTTTAGATCTATGAGATTGAGAGCACAATAAAACTAAAGTGTTACAAGGCTATTAGGATCTGGGTTAGTGATGAATATATGAAGGTGATCTTGGAAATCTGAGAAATATAAGAACAATCTTCAAATCTTCAAACTTCTCTTTCAAAGCGTGAATTCTAGCAACTTCAAAGGTTTGAAGTTATGAGGTATTTATAGTGAGCTTGAAAAATGTAGCGGTTGAGAATCCATGTGTTATAGCTCATGATTGAAGCACGTGTCCAATTATAGCCGTTAGACACAAAGTATTTTAGAGTCATTGAGGACAGATGTCTTCATCTTGAGTGATTCTCAAAACTTTGATTCACCGTTGGATTCTGGCTTTGAGTTTGAATACTGGAGTCTTCATATCTTCACAAGTCTTCAAATTTGTCTAAGTGTTGAAATGTTGTATGGAGCGCATCATATGATAGGCGTGCTATAGACATTGAGGCGCACTAAATAGAGTAAGGTGTTGGTCCCAAAAGGGAAACAAGGGTATAAAAATAGCTAGAGGGGTGGGGGAATAGCTGTTTTGAAATTCTTTTCGTACCCTTGAAAAACTCAATTGCAAATGTGCACTTTATCAACTAAGCGTTATGAAATGCCCCTAAGTGAGTGAGAGAAATGCACATCGGAATTTAGTAAGTAAAGTAGGCGCAAAGATGATAAAGGGGGCGCACACACACTCTAAGTATTTTGGCTCAAAGTGAGTGAAAGATGAAACTAAGGCAAATGAAAAACAAACACAACACAATTAAATCCAATCAATCTACAATGATTAAACAAGCAAATAGTGAGATAAGATATAAACTTGAAAGTAAATGACAATAAGTAAGTACGCGCTATTTGGAGAGGTTCGATCGGGAAATGATCTACGTCCTCTACCAAGATGGTTAGTCTTGGATTTCTAATGAAGATCTTATAATATGAATGAGTATTACAAATTACAAATTACAACGTTTGAGCTCAATACTAACTCAAGATCTATTATCTATGAAAGAACAAATCATAGATAAAACCGGTGTATCTCTTAAAGAAAGATCTAAGTGATCAAACTTAAAGAGGTGCGTGTGTGTTCTTAGTTTCAAGGCTCTTTAGATCTATGATATTGAGAGCACAAGAAAACTAAAGTGTTTTTGCTTGAGGATCTGGGCTAAGTATGAAGGTATGAAGGTGTTCTTGAGAAATCTGGGAAATCAATGAGAAATCTTCAAATCTTCAAAAAATGCTTGAGAGGAAATTCTGAATAGCTTAGCAACTTCAAACGTTTGAAGTTATGGGGTATTTATAGGTGAGCCCCAAAAACTAGCCGTTGGAAATCCCTTGTGGATAAGATTAAGGACGGATATGCTGGAGCTCATTGAGTGGAGTACGTGTCCTTTTATAGCCGTTAGACACATAACAACAATATGACTGTTATGGACATGTGTCCTCAAATCTAGGTGCATACGTGTTATTTATCCACCGTTGGATCTTTGGCGTAGTTTGAATTTTTTTCAAGTCTTCAATTCTTCAGAAAATCTTCTAAGTGTTGAAACAACTCTTTGAGGCGCATTGAGCCAATTGGGCACATGACTTATGCGCGCGCTACAAGGCGCATAGGCGCAATGCTTGAGGCGCATAGGCGCGGCGCGTGACTCAATCTTGTGATTTTCTTGAATGTTGATATCCTTGTCCTATTCCTAAGCCTATTCTATTCAAATGGACTACCTAAAAAATGAAGTATAAATACTTCTTACATATGGGTCTAAAGTCCATGAAATAAAACTTAGGTGATGGATCAATCAAATCTAATTAATCCTATACATTAAATACTGAGATATAAGTGGGCATACCCAAAAATCTCCTCCTATTTGATTGATGCCATTACCTACTATATCAGGGACAAACATTATACTTTGATAACAACTTGTCCAAATAAATGAAATTGGTAAATCATGTCTCAAGTTAATGCACACACTAGTCCAAGATATAGATTTCTAATCTATTCCAATAAAGATAAATCATTACAAATGGAAAGATAGAAACAACAGTTAACACATTCAAAAGTATGATTTTTAGTTTTGAAATGTGTTTAAACAAAGTTTAAACTCAATGCATGAAAGTATGAAACAATTCAAATATAATGCATATGATTTTAAACAAAACATTCATTGCTCTACAAACAAGAGGTTTGAATGAACAAGGTTTGAGATAAACATGATGCATTGTTCTCATTAATACTTGAAATATAAGAGTTGACGATTATAAGTATTCAACAGAACAAAATCAAAAAGGTGCTAAAACAGGTAAGCACAAAAAGTTTCTAACATAAAAAAGACTTCTAACAACTTATAATCAAAGAATAGAAACTAAGGGTTAGGAGGCGCCTGATAGTCTTCTTTCAAACCTTCTTCAATTTCGCTCACTGAGTGAGAAATTTGCTTCGAAAGCTGATAGGATCGATTGACATTTGAGAATGTCTCCGAAACACCATCTCTAATATAGCGCAGGTGCCCATCATTGATAGTCTGATACTCATCAATGGAGCGCTGAGTGATTGCCTCCTGTTGAGAGAAGTTTTTAGCTAACACTTGTAAGTTCGCTTCAACTGCAGTTTGCGCTGTAAGAATGTCAGTAGATACTCGCTCAGTACGCCTATCTGCGCTAGAGTGCGCTGCACTAAATGAGTGACAATCAGCTCCTTCAAAACATCTATCTTTGAAAGTAAGGCGCTGAAGTCAACAGGCGCGCCAGAGTCTGCGCTCATAGTAGGTGCAGGAGTAACAGGCGCCTCAGGTACTGTGCCATAAGCAGTTACTCATAGGATTTCAAGCTCATCCTTAACTTCCTTCAATTTATCCACCACACTTAACAATTTTTGACTATCCACTGCTACCCTCTCGAATAGTTTTCTGATGTCAGATGCAACGCCAGACTCTACCTCTTTTATAGCATTAAGAAATTCTTGGCTATCGTTGAGTTTAATGCCTCCATCGATTTTCTCATGGAGAGAAGTAAGAGTGGCTTGAAACAAACTGTTCATCTGATCTATCGCGTCATTCCACTGTTGAGGAGTCAAGAAATGTTTATCCCTTATATCACCTCCAGTGCGCTCTATCTCCCCCTTAATGGCAGCAATCTCATCTGCCTGATTCACAATCATTGAAGCTTGAAGTTCCAATTGGGATTCAATATGAACTTGACCATTCTGGAGTTGCTGAAGAAGTGAAATAACTAAACTCATATCCTGAGTCTGCGGAGGAGGCGCATGATTAGTTTGGGGCGCCGGAGTAGGCGCGGATTTGGTGAAGGAATAAACTCAGCACTTGATTCACTAAATGCATCCATAAATATGTCTCTAATCACCGAGTCCAAAGAAGTGGTTAGAACTACGGGAGGAGGCGTGGGAGCTGGGGGCGCAGGGATAGTTCTGCGCCTCTTGAGGGTCTCTTGCTCCCCCTGAACGTGTTCCTCTTTGAAATCTCCAAGAAGTTCAGAAGATAACCTATCTGTGACTTGCTGTTGTTGAGTAGTGAGTTGTACAGGCACAGGAGTAAGAGTTGGAGTTGGAGTTGCTTGTTTAAGAAATGGACGAGGCGCAATAGATGCCTTCGTTACTGCAGTAGTTGGTGGTGCTTGAGTTTAGGGAGGCTCACGAGGGGGAAGAGGCGCAGAGGGGGAAGGAGCGCGTACATCAGCGCTTGAACCTGCGCCTTTCTGCCTCTCTTTCTGAGCCAAAGCAGCAGGTTATTTCATTTGATTGTCTTCATCCCTCTTCTTCTGCGCTTCTAGCCTGCTAGCTTCCTTAGCACGTTTGAGATCCTTCTATGCATCCTTGTCCGTTCTAGGGTGCTTTGGTGGTCTGCCCCCACGCTCAATAAAGTCAAGAGTTCCACCAGATAAATCACGGGGCGCATGACCACGTTGAACTCTTCTAAGCTCAGCCCTTCCAACCTCATTCAAACAAACTTCATAAGATGCAATCCCTTTGCCTCGATCACCTTCTGCACCAGGAACTTCGCCAGGTTGTGAGCCATTTTTGTGCCAACAGCAGCTTCTGCGCAGCCTCTGCCTCAGATTCAGTGTCTTCATCAACCAAGGCTTCTCCACGAACCCTGGGCGCACGCTTTGCAATGCACTTCCTGCGCCTCTTCAGAGTCAAGTTAGCCTTACCAAATATTGGTACTTCATCAGATTTGTGATCATCATTTTCAGTCAAGAAATGCACCAAGTCTGGATAAGTGAGGAAGATTTTGGTCAATATACGGCAGTGGGTTTCGAACTTTTTCTTCCCATCATTTTTACTCCTTATATACTTCTCAAGCTGCTCCATCAAGGTTTTCATCAACACTTAAGGCTAGTTGATCTTCGCTCTTCCCTAATCACTGCAGTGTACTCCCACTGTTCCACTGTGAATCTGTTCACGTTGCCTGTCTTGAACACAATGGAAGTATCTACTAAATGCGCGATGTGAGTTAACAAATCTCTACCTTCCTTGATTTCCACTGACTTGATATTGTTCTGAAGGGTAGGAACATTCAAGTAGGTATGCGCCATAATATCCTGTGTTGCCTGCGCGTAAATCATCGTGCACCCTGCAACACTTTGAGGACCTGTTGTCTCAAAATCCAGTAAATTCCTAATGGTTCCATAAGAAATAATGGCCGACACGTCATGAACTGTAGCGTGAATTCTATATCGAGTGTGCCCATCAACTTCAGAAATTGTCTCTACGATCTCTGCAGAAGAAAAGAACTCATCTACTAGCAGAGGCGCGTAGTAGGGTTGATCCATAGTGAATAGTGGCAGAAGACCTGATGTCCTGATGACATCCATGATGACGATTCCCATGGGCTCAGCAGCTAATTCAGAGACATTGAAGGTTTCTCCTGGTTTGAAATTGGCAGTATCATACGATGAAAAATATTTGGAGTTAGCATTGTGGTGGGACATAAAAACATAAATATGAGCAAAGTATAAAATTAGGCGCATAGAAAATTTGAGGCGCATAACATGTGACAAGGCTCAGGACGCAAAGCATATGGAGGTGCATAAATTTTTGAGGCCGCATAAGTATACGAGGCGCATAATATGATTCTATGAATAAACTAAGGAAAAATTAAACACATAGAAAAGTGACTAAGTATGAAATTAGGCACATATAGTAATTAGGCGCAATAAATCACAGGCGCATAAGATGGCACAGAGTGACATAGAGCGCATAAAGAAGACAGGCGCATAATGAGGTACTTAGGCGCATAACTATGTGAGTGATTTATACTTAGCATAAAAAGACAATAAACACACTAACACATGGAAAGCATAATAACGAATGAAAAAAAGGATCAAGCAAGGAATTTTTCGAAAAAAATGTTTTGAAAATCAAAGAACCCAAGTCATGCAAGAAAAACGAAAAACATGTCTTGAGTTCTCGAAGAACACCAAGAACATGAAAATCATGAAACTTCACCAAATCAAACAAATAATATGTCAAAATGATAGCATGAACACAATGATTCTAAATATGCTAACCAAAACAAGAACAAATTAACAACGAACCCAGAAAATGGATTTAAAGATCCGAAAATTTGAAAAATAGAAAATAAATAATCTTTAGATTCCCAAAAGATAAGACATTGATCGTTAAAATGTTGATTTCTAAAGATTCGAAATTGCGATACGAACAAAACCCAACGAACGATTTCAGAAATGGATAACCGAAACAAAAATAATCAAGAAAGGGAGAATATTCGGTTTAAGAAGCACGCAAACCCAGAAGAAAAAAAACGAGAAAATTGCATAAATTAAAGGGGTAAGGGTCAAGAAATCATACCATATCGTCTTGAAAGCCTTTGAATTTTGATGTTGTAGCTCTTTTCAGACCCATTTATATATGAACATGCAAAGAAATGGAGAAGAAATGACAGAATAGAGTAGAGAGAGAGAGAGTTTCGGTGAGAGAGAGAGAGAATAGAGGGAGAAGGTAGAGTGCAGAGAGTGAGTATATAAGTAATGGTGATGGAGTGATGGGAAGGTGGGAAAGGTGAAAGGACAATTATGGAGTGATGGGAAGTTGAAAGGACAAGAATTAAATGAGGGTGTCATAAAAGTACGGTGATGTGGCACCAAATGTGAAGAAAACTACTCCACTCCCCTCATAAGTGTATGAACATTTTTGACTAATTTTTGCACAAATATCAAAAACATCTGTTTTGGTATAAGATTGGAGTGCAAGAAATAAATCCCCAGAAAATAAATATTTTGAAAAACGGAAAACGAGGGAAAAATTAATTGCACAAGTACCCTTGAACAATCATGGAATTTCTTTGAAAAAGACAAAGATTCTACATAATAAATAAGAATTTACATACATGGTACTTGTGAAAATTGAATATGTTCAATCATTGAAATATTAAATGAGCATTGATTGAGTCGTATCATATATGTTACGCGCAAGTGAGGCGCGTAGGAAATATATGCGCGCATGGATGATTTAGTGCGTGAATAATATGGCGCGATATGGGTTGAGGCCCGTAAACAGGCGCATGAAGTTTCCTCGAAACTTTGAAATTGATTTTAACTTTTAAAACCTAGGATTTTCACAACTTAAAAAGACACAATCATTAGTAATGACAAAACTGTATGGACTAGTTAAGTTCAAGCATACCCATTTCTCCTCTCAAGAATATGAACCGTTTTGCATCTAATGCCTTCGTAAGGATGTCGGCGATTTGAAATTCGGTTCGCACGTGTTCCAAATGAATGTTGCCTTTTTCCACGTGGTCTTTGAGGAAGTGATAATTGATGTCGATGTGCTTTGTCTTGGAGTGCATGACAGGATTTTCTGAAACTGCAATTGTTGATGTATTGTCACAGTAAATGGGATAATTTTCTTCAATGATGTCGTAGTCCACCAATTGCAGCTTCATCCATAGAATCTGACAGCAACAACTTCCAGCAGCGATATATTCTGCTTCCGTAGTTGAGACAGAAACTGAAGCTTGTTTCTTACTCACCCATGACACAAGTCGATATCCGAGGAAATGACAAGTGCCACTGGTGCTTTTCCTATCAATTGTGCCCGCTGCATAATCCGCATCTGAATAACCTACAAGTTTAAAATTCGAATATTTGGTGTACCAAAGTCCAACGTTAACAGTGCCAGAGAGATATCTTATAATACGTTTCACAGCAATCAAGTGCGCTTCTCTAGGGTCAGTTGATAACGAGCGTAAACACAAACACTAAACATTATATCAGGCCTACTAGTAGTAATATAAAGGAGTGAGCCAATCATACCTCGGTAAAGAGTTTGATCAACCTTTTTTGCCTTTAAAATCTTTGTCGAGTTTGTTGCTGGTAGCCATTGGAGTGTCATATGCTTTAGCATTCTTAAGTCCAAACTTTTTGATTAGATACCTTGTATACTTGGCTTGATATATAAACATGCCTTCATTCATTTGCTTGATTTGAAGCCCAAGGAAGAATGTAAGTTCTCCCATCATGCTCATTTCAAACTTGCTCTTCATTAGTTTCTCAAAGCGCTAGCACAAAAATTCATTAGTAGAACCAAATATAATATCATCAACATAAATTTGAATAAGTAATTTATGACCATTATGTTTGGCAATGAAAAGAGTGTATCGATTTTACCGTGTGTGAAGCCTTTCTCAATAAGAGAAACTTGGATAGTGTATCGTGTACCATGCTCTTGGTGCTTGCTTGAGCCCATACAAAGCTTTCTGGAGTTGTAAACATGATTTTGGAAATTGTGAATCTTCAAACCCAGGTGGTTGAGCAACGTAGACTTGTTCTTGGAGTTAACCATTTAGAAACGCGCTCTTCACATACATTTGATATAACTTGAAGTTCTTGTGAGTGGCGTAAGCTAGGAAGATTCTGATAGCATCAAGTCTTGCTACAGGCGTAAAAGTTTCATCGTAATCAATTCCTTCTTCTTGCCTATAGCCTTGTGCAACCAAACTTGCTTTGTTTTTTATGATGGTTCCATTCTCGTCCATCATGTTTCTGAACACCCATTTCATACCAATCACTCCTTGATCATGAGGTCTTAGAACAAGAGTCCAAACCTTACATCGTTCAAATTGATTGAGTTCTTCTTGCATTGCAACAACCCAATTAGGATCTTGGAGTGATTTATCAGCCTTCTTCGATTCAATTTAAGAAATAAATTCAGTGTAAGCATCAAAGTTTGTAGCTCTCCTTGTACGAACGCCAACATGTAGATCACCAATGATGTTATTGATTGGGTGACTTCTAACTTCATGAATTTCAGGAGCTAAGTTAGGTTGGGTTGTAGTAACTAGAAGGTCTTCAATTGGTACATCTTTACCAGCTTCAAAATCATCAAAGATAGGGGGTTGAATTGGTTCAGAATTGAAAGTGGGAGTGACACCAGGTGCAGCATTAGAGTTTGGCACAGGAGTGAATTCAGGCGCATTGTACGGTGCAACTGAATCTTCACTCAGTGCGCTATTATCAAAATTTGGAGCAACTGATGTAGATGGGTTTCCTTTAGTTGATGCATTCTGATCTTGTGTAGGCGCAACTTGAATGGGAGCACCTGTCTCAATAGACTCAACAGAATCTTCAGAGACATTTGGAGCCAAATGTGGCTCAAGGAGAGAATGTTCATCAAATGTAACATGTACAGATTCAACTATCACTAAAGTAGATCTATTAAAAACATGAAAAGCTTTAGAATGTTTGGCATACCCAACAAAAATACCTTCGTCGGCTTGACATCGAATTTACCTCTATTTTCGTTTCCGTTGTAGAGGATATAACATTTGCAACCAATGATCTTGAGGAATGCAATGTTGGGAGTTCTACCACGCGAAAGTTCATACGGAGTCTTGTTGTGATGTTTGTTGATGAGGGAACAATTTTGAGTGAAACATGCGGTGTTGACAGCTTCTTCCCAAAAGTACTTCGGTAGTTTGGCTTCAACTATCATCGTCTTTCCCGCCTCAATCAACATCCTATTCTTCCTTTCCACAACATCATTTTGTTGAGGAACTCCAGCTGTTGAGAAGTTATGATCTATCCCATGATCGTCACAGTATCGAGCAACACCATTGTTCTTGAATTATGTTCCATTGTCGGATCGAACATTAACGATGTCATCTTCTTTTTGGGTTTGGAGCAGTCTGAATAAGGTGGTTAGAATGTCATAACAATTTTCCTTTGTAATAATTATTTCCACCCACGTATATCTTGAGTAATCATGTGACATCCCATATTGGTGGGGAAAGTCAGATTGGAGTGGTACTTAAGGTACAACCACTTACCAATGAATACCAATAGGTCCATGGATTTTTGGGTGGGCCTGTGGTAAGCCAAGTGGACCCAATATATTTGTATTCATTGAGCGAAGTGTGTGGTACTTGTGTAACGGGTCAGGCCTGCGGGCTCGGGTCGTTACAAATGGTATCAGAGTGGGTCCCGGCTGAAAGTGTGGAGCAAAGTGCTATGCGGAACAAA